>JADRCH010000051.1:8422750-8577499 GCA_019843965.1 Rhynchomys soricoides | reverse complement strand
CTCTCTCTCTCTCTCTCTCTCTCTCTCTCTCTCTCTCTCTCTCTCTCCTGCCTGTGGATCAGGATATAAAGCTCTCGGCTACTGTTCCTGCACCTACCATGATGATAACAGACTGACCCTCTGAAACTGTAAGCAGGCCCCCAGTGAAATGCTTTCTTTTGTAAGACTTGCCTTGGCCATGGTGTGTTTCATCACAGCAATAGAATAGTGACTAACACAGATGTGTGGGGCCTGAGAGGAGGCCTGGCTTCAGGGCAGGGGAGTGCTGAACCTGGACAAGTCTAGAATGGAAGCCCTTGGCTAGAAGGCAGGAAGGTGTTGTGGATATTCTGTGATTGGAAGGAGAGATGCTAAGACTGAGGTGTCTGAACTGTGTGGAGGGAGCTAGACTCTGGCTGGGGAAGGGAAACCGAGGCTGAGCATGGAGAGGAAGATAAAGCATCAAGGATGTGGGGTAGGAACACTGGATAATGGACAGTGAAGGGATGGGCTGGCATTCTGCTACATTGTGGGTGAGGCAAGCAATGCAGACTATGGACAGGGCTGGCAGAGATGATGGTAAGCTGGGATTTAAAACGCCTCCACGTCTCCTGGAGCTGAGGAGGAACAAGAGCCAGTCTTGGGAGACATCAGCTTTGTGCATGGCTCAATGAATGATAAATCCTTGTTGACTTAGGCGATGCACCCGAGACTCCCGCACAGAGCCAGGAGCATCCTCAGCTACTTCCTGGGATGGCTGCTGCTCCAGGCCAAAGGCAGATCACAAAGCCCTCCTGATAGGGGGTGCAGAACTCAGCCAGGGTGGGGCAGCCACAGGCCTCCCTGTCCTTCCTCTGCAGACCAACCTCTGCCCTCTCTGTGGGTAACCTCAGTGCCTGCCTCAGACCCAGCTCTCCTTCTGCTTCAGGAAGCTGGGGGTGCCTGTCTTTCTGTGGGTACCACCTCCCACTTACAGCTTCCCAGCAGCCCAGGCCAAGGAAAGCCCCCTTCTCTGTGGTCAGGGCAGCTGTGAGAGAGAGCCAGTCCACTGATTTGGCAGACCTGGTGCTCCAGCTGCAGGGATGTTGGGATGGGCAGAGAGGACTCTCCGGTTGGCTCATGAGCGGCCATCCTCCATCCACTCTGGGCTGAGAGCCAGGCCTATCCCTTCTTTCTTGTTAAGCTCCTATTGTGTATCGGTGTGCTAGGCTAGGACAAAATGAGGGCAGCTGATGATGGCCCTGTCCTCTGCCACCACAGACCCTTTGGGAAAGTACTCAGGGATGCAAATATCACAGAGAGAACCCTTCCACATGAACCAGCTTTGAGAAAACGCACAACCAACTTGGTGACCCCGGGCAGGAAAAAAACTAAGCTTTCACTTTTGAGATTTATTGATCTTTAATTATGTGGGTGGGTATGTTAAGTGAAGGTGCCTGTGGGGGCCAGAGGCATTGGATCCCTCTATAGCTGGAGTTATGGGCAGCGCAGACCACCTGACATGGTTGCTGGGAACCAAACTTGGGTCCTCCCCAAGAACAGTGTGTGTGCTCTTAACCTTGTAGCCATGCTCCAGCCCTATGCTCTTGTGTTGACAGCTGTAAAGAAGGAAGGCTAGTTTAGCAAAAGAAGACCAGAACAGCCTTTAAGGTAGCAGGAATTTCATAGGCAAAGACCATATGGTAGGAGGGAACCCTGAGACAGCCAGTGAGGGTAGTGGATCTCTCCAATGCAGTACTTGGCAAATAGGCAGTCGCCCTCCATGACTACATGGGAACTCTGGGCCCCACATCTGGTTCTAGCCTTTGCACAAATGTTCTCTGAGCTTGTGTCAGACACTCTTCCTCTCTGGGCTTTGTGATTAAGCACAATCCTTTACTTGCTCACCTCTGACCCTTAAATACCGGGGGCCTTTGCCCTAGCTGTCCCCTTCATACCTGCACGTCATTCGGACCACACTGAGGACGTCACCTCTCCAGACACTAGCCTGACCACCCACATGGCCTGATCTCGTTGTCAGTGTTACATCATCCCCTGTGTTTGCCCAGTTCATGCAACCTCATATGCTTCTGTTGGTTCCTTTGCTTGTCTGCTGTCTGTCTGCCCCTTGCCCTGGAGCTCAGTGTCTCTAGGGACTCTTGTGATGGTCTCCCAAGATGCAGAGGCAAGAGATAGGACCAGAAAGCTGTCCCTGTCTTGGGGCCTAAGGGGCTTGGAATTCTAACCATGCCAGCCCACAGTTACGTTTTGCAGAACCTACACCAGACTCTCAGGCATCAAAGCTGCAGCCTCAGATCTGTAACTGAATCCCACAGCAATCCCATCGTGTCCCATATTTCAGGAAGTGGGGGAGACAGGGGCTGATTGGATCATGTTCATTTGTCTCTTTCTAGTAATGCTGGAGGTTACCTGTAACCTTACTTATACTGGGCAAGTTCTCCACCACTGAGCTATATCCCCAGAGCCCTGTTTTATAGGACAAAGAATATATTCATTTACTACATGCCTAAGGCATGTTAAAGGCCGAGTTCAAAGTCTTGCCCACATGACTGTTCAAACATTACCTGAACAAGGATGACACCAGTGAACAAACCAAGGTGGATGTGAAAGTCCATGGGCCTCAACCTTACACAGAGCCATAGGCAACTGAGCAAAGCTGGGGGCAGGAGATGTGATCATTCCTGGGAAGAGCACACCAACTGCTTGACCAGGGCCAAATAGTCAGCACTGAAACCATACATACAAGTGATGTTATACAGACTTAACAGGTTATAGTCACGAATCTTTTTATCTACACAAATGCACACACACACACACACACACACACACACACTAAAACATACCCTATCCCCACATACGTAATCACAAAAGGTACGTTTCTAAGTGTCTGTTAAAAAAGAAGTCATGAATTGGAAGGAGTGTGTGGGAGGGTTTGGGGGAGAAGTGTAAGTAAATTGCAAACTCAAAAATAAAAGGAAAAAAGGGAATTTCTCAGTTTTCGTCCGTACCTCCCCTGCCTTTGGCCTATAGGCATGTGCCTCTCCCAAGAAAGGATCTGTAGGCCTGGAGGGGCCCCCATTTCCTGGGCCTCTGGTATAAACTCTAATGTAACTGCATCAGGAAGCAGGTTAACCCACATCAAGTCATAAGCTCTGCTTTGTGTGTTCCACAGATGAGGGGATTGGGGTTCTGGGACGCTTACTTTGCCTACTACGGTCCTTACACACCGTCAGAAGGGCCTGAAAGGAGAACAAACTGCCTAGGTCTGCCTGTCTCTGCCATACTGCCAGCCACGTGTCTGTGTGCTGTGTCTTCTTGACCTGCCACAGAGCCAGGAGGGTTGTTGGTGGCAGGGTTGTGGCTGTGAGTCATTCCAAGAGCACTGACAACACTTACTGTGATCCAAGCACCAGGCAGGCCTGTGCCCCCTGTTCCTACACCCACGATCCTAGTACACCTGGCTTGTGCACATGACCAGCCAGCATAGAAACACACCCTATCCCCACATACGAGATCGCAAAAAATACATTTCTAAGTGTCTGTTTCAAAACTAACATTTAGGCTTCAAGATGAGGCCAGAAAAATACACAACACATATTAGCACACAAACTTATCAACACACACACCCATCATATACAGCTGTTAGCACATATACCCACCAGAGCACATACAGACTCATCATAAGAGTGTGTGTGCGGGAGCGTGTGGGCGCACGTGAACACACACACACACACACACACACACACACACACACTATCTCTCCCCCAGGATAAGGTCACACCTTCAAGCTGAAACTACCTCTCAGATGTTTCCACTAATGTATTTGGAATGTCTCATTTATGACATTTTAAGATTTATTTTGCTGGGCAGTGGTGGCACACGCCTTTAATCCCAGCACTTGGGAGGCAGAGACAGGCGGATTTCTGAGTTCAAGGCCAGCCTGGTCTACAGAGTGAGTTCCAGGACAGCCAGGGCTACACAGAGAAACCCTGTCTGGAAAACAAAACAAAACAAAACAAAAAAAGATTTATTTTTATTATTTTAATTTTTTAAAAGATTTATTTATTTTATGTATATTTGCTCTCTTCAGCCACCCCAGAAGAGGGCATCAGATTCTACTACAGATGGTTGTAAGCCACCGCATGGGTACTGGGAATTGAACTCAGGACCTCTGGAAGAGCCGTCAGTGCTCTTAACCATTGAGCCACCTCTCCAGCCCCTATTATTTTAAATTATGTGTAGGTCTGTGCCTCCAGAGGCCAGAGGAGTCAAGCCCCTGGAGCTGGAATTATACCTGCTGCTGGGAATTGAACTTGGGTCCTCTGGAAAACTAGTACCTGCTCTTAACTGTTAAGCCATCTCTCCAGCCCCAATTTGTGTCTTCCTTTGTCCTGTTACTATAAAAATGTAATGAAATACTTCCACATTGGAGCCTGGAGTTTGGAGTGATGTAAGTCTGTGTTCCCAGCCCATGGTCACTCATATTCAGCTCCAGAATAAATCATCTCCCAAACCCTTTGAGATAAGAACTGTATTTCTGTGTTGACTGTTCTGGCACTGAACATGGGACTCTGAAAATAATCTACTTTTTACCAGAGGAGACACCTGGATAGGCACATTGAGTCCAAGCTCTCTGGTGTTCTTAGTGGATTGTAGTGAGCTCTTTCCCGGGTTCTCTCAGACTTCCCTTGGTTTGATTGATGTCCATTTGTTTATCCTGTTTATTTAAGGATCCTGTTTGGTAGACCCTTTCTGTTCTGTTTAAGGCATCTATTTTATTTGTGTCCTTTGGAAGACTGGGTTTGGCTTTTGTTTGCTCCTTTTCGGATCTCCAAGGCATTCTTGAATTCTGACTGATTTGTTTTTGGCTTCTGTTCACATTTAGACCTTTGAAGACATTTTGGCTTGTGTTTTGGTAGTATTTGATTGACCACTATTTGGCTTTTGTTTCCCGATACTCTTCAAATACCAAATTTTGCATTTTTCTGTGGCCTCTGCCTTTGGCAACCTTGCTGATTTCAGCTTAGGAACATGTGAGCTCCATCACAAAGTCACTGAAGACAAGAAATTTAAAACCCCTCCAGCCAGACTGGGTGGAGGAAACCCTGCAACATGGCTTTATGGGAAACCCAACAAACACACCTCATTCCTGGGTCCAAAGGAACCTTGGTAGCTCATCTGGAGAGACACACATAAGACACGATCACCCCATGTCTTCAGAGCCCTTGCAAATCTGTGCAATGCTACCTTGAGACCTAGTGGCTGGGAAAGGGTGAGCGATGGGATGGCCATCCCACTGAAAGCTGAGGTTGGCCTGCAAAGCAGCACCTTAGGAACAGCTGCTGCTTCTGTGCACTCTTCTTGTCTGAGGTCTTACCGCTGTTCTCTGCTTTCCTGCCTGCCTCCTCTGCTGTCTGGAAAGCCAGCAGTGTACACAGGGAGGACTCCATTTGCTTTCTCCCTCTCAGAGTTCTAAATGAGAGGTTGACTTCTTTAACTTTTAAGGTCAAAATATGTAAGTTTAAGCTCCACATGTTTCCACTTTATAAGAGGCTTAAAAAGGTATCTGGGGAACTGGCTTTATGGGACAGGGCTGTGCTCCAAGAGAAGAGGCAGGCTGGTAGCACCAGGGCTAGATTAAGGAACCAAAACCTGGATGGGTACTGGGCAGGAGAGGTGCCTAACCCAAAACCCTGTGTGTCTTTCATTTTTTTCTTTCCCTTTTCTTTCATATACAAATATAATCATGAGGACTATGATTTACCTCACTGTAAATGTGTGTGTGTGTGTGTGTGTGTGTGTGTGTGTATGATATGTATGTATGTATGTATGTATGTATGTATGTATGTGGCTTAAACCAGTATTGAGAAAACCATTTTCATCAGTAAAAGCATCTCCCTCTGGGCTGTTGAGCTTTTAAATGAGGAAGTGATATTATCTTAAGCCTGCATGACAAACGCCATCTTTTGATCTTTTATGCTACTATCTTAGTTTGGTTTCTATTGCTGTGAGAAAACACAGGGACCAAAAGCAACTTGAGAGGGGGAAAGGGTTTTTTCAGCCTATACTTCTCACACTCCATCACTGGGGGGGTGTCAGGAACTCCAGATAGGAGCTGATGCAGAGGTCGTGGAGGATGCTGCTTATCAGCTTGCTCCCCATGGCTTGCTCAGCCTGCTTTTTCATAGAATCCAGGCCCACCAGCACTAATCAAGAAAAATACCCCACAGACTTGCCTACAGGCAATCTAACGAAAGCATTTTTTCAGTTGTTGATCTTTCTTCCAGGATGACCCCAGCTGTGTCAACCTGGCAAAAAGCTGAGTACACTGCTGCTAACTTTTTCTCACATCTGGGAATCTAACCCTGTTTGGGTACATTGTGTGAAGGCAGGTCTTTGTATATTCAATTGTTAATTCTGTATTGGCTGAGAGCTAAATGCTGGCAGGGCCTGGTATTGTTATTTCTATGGCCCATGAACAATCTCATATTTTGTAAATATTTGTTCCTTTCTCAACTGCTTAAGGCAATCTAGAATTGTATCTGATTGGCTGTAATAAAGAGTTGACGGCCAATAGCTTGGCAGGAAATGGAAGACCTAAAGTCCAGACAGAGATAGGGACTCTGGGAGAAAAATAGAGACACAGGAGAATCAACAAGCAGACACGAAGGTGGACAGAGCAGAGAGGTAGTCCTGGCCATGTGGCAAGACCCACAGCTAGGATTAGAGTTGTCAGGAGAATGCTCAGCAAAAAGCCTAAGCTTTAAAGGATTCCTAAGCCTCTGTATCATTATTTGTGTTGCTGATGGGTCTGAGAAAGTCCTGTTATAGAACCCGTGTCCTCTGGAAGAGCAGCCAGTGCTTGTCACTGATGAGCCACACCCAGCCCACTTCTCAAGCTTAATGATATAGAGATATAACTTACCATTTAAAGTGAATGCCCTGAATTCCATGTAATGTCATGCATGCCTATGACAATTGTTGTCATGTATTGTCTGTGAAAAACAATTCAACAAACTCTGACCACTTCATTTTTTAAAATTCATTTTTATTGTGTGCCAAATTATTTTTATTTTTGGCATTACTAATTAAAATATACATGTGAGGACTTACCATATTTTAGTGGTGTATTTCAAAGCCTCGTAATGCTGGGCTTGGTGGCACATGCTTTTAATCCCAGCATGTCAGAGACAGGCAGGGGGATCTCTGAGTTCGAAGCCAGCCTGGTCTATAAGGTGAATTCCAGGACAGCCAGGGCTACACAAAGAAACCTTGTCTCAAAAAACAAACGACCAAAAAAAAAATGAAATAAAATCCTGATAAAGGGACTGGAGACACGGTTCAGTGGTCAAGACCCGGGTGTGATTCCCGGCACCCACATGGCAGCTCACAACCATCTGTAACTTCAGTTCCAGGGGATGTGACTCCTCTCCTGGCCTCCTCAGGTCCCAGGCACACAAGTGGTGCACAGACCTAGTCAGGGCACCAATGATGTATTTATAAAAAGATAAAGAGATATCTATGTATGCTCTGTGGTGGTGTGGTGGAGGGAGGTGTGTAGAAAGGCGTGCCTCAGCAGGTCCATGCCGAGGCGTCCCTTCCCCCTGAGAGACCAAACGGTACAGTGCAGAACAGAGTTTATTCAGGGCATGGGGAGGGGAGCTAAGAGGGTAGTAGAGGCAGAGAAAGGCAGAGAGAGGGAGAGAGTAGAGAAGTGGAGGCCGGCCATGACCACGTGGAGAAAGGGGGAGGAAGGGGGCAAGAGAGCAAGAGAGGCAAGGGGGGGGGCAAGCAACCCCTTTTATAGTGGGCTAGGCCCACTTGGCTGTTGCCAGGCAACTGTGGGGTGGAGCTTAGACAGAATGCTAACATATATACTTGCAGGCAAAACATTCACACACATAAAATAAACACAATAAACATAATAACAATAAAAATTTAAAGGCCTGATGCTCCGAGCTTCTTAAAATTTATCAAAATGGCCAGGCAGTGGTGGTGCATGCCTTTAATCCCAGCACTTGGGAGGCAGAGGCAGGTGGATTTCTGAGTTCCAGGCCAGCCTGATTTACAGAGTGAGTTCCAGGACAGCCAGAGCTACACAGAGAAACCCTGTCTCGAAAAACCAAAAAAAAAAAAAAAATCTGTCAAAATGATGTCATTGAGTCTATTAAGTTTTATAAAACCTTAAAATTCTAATTATTTATATAAAACATTCATTAGAGTCATAGGATAAGGATTTTATTAATCTATAAAATTTAGCATTATATATGTATGTGTGTGTATGTGTGTGTGTGTATCTAGAGAGAGAGGTAAAGATTGCATTCCAAAACAGGTTCTAACAGGTAACTAACTGCACTAATTTAAAACTTCATTTCGTATAATAGTCATAGATTCACACACATACAAAAAAAAAAAAATCACATAATTTTGCCTGCCTCTGCCTCCTGAATTCAGGGATTAAAGGAGTGCGCCACTGCTGCCCAGCCAAGATAATATTTTGTTTGTTTTGTTTTTCAAAGCAGGGTTTCCTCAGTCTAACCAGCCCTGGATGTCCTGGACTTGCTTTGTAGATCAGGCTGGCCTTGAATTCACAGAGGTCTTCCTACCTCTGCCTCCCGAGTGCTGGGACTAAAGGTCCCACACACCCTACTGCTAAAATATTCTTAATATAAAACTGTTAAATAGAAGGGTTTTGTTATGTGGACTACATGGAAATAAATAGTGGACATATTGATCAAAATATATTGTATAAAAACATTTGTTTTCAATATAAAGCTTTTAAAAATGAATATTATGTTTGCTTGCTAGAGACCTTTCCATTGCTTCCTCTTTACAGGGAGGGTTACAGGAGATAATGGTGTCAACAAACAAGAACATTGCAATCTTGGGTTTTAGTTTTTCAAAATTTGTCTTCTGGCAGGGTGGTGGTGGCACATACCTTTAATCCCAGCACTTGGAAGGCAGAGGCAGGTGGATTTCTGAGTTCGAGGCCAGCCTGGTCTACAGAGTGAGTTCCAGGACAGCCAGGGCTACACAGAGAAACCCTGTCTCGAAAAAACAACAGTAACAACAACAACAAAACAAGGAAGGAAAGAAAGAAGGAAAAGAAAAGAAAAACACACACAATCTGTCTTCTGCATGGCTACGTGTGTATGTCTTATCTATATGCACTTATGTTTTACACTGTTTACTTTGTACAAGACTGGCATATGAGTACTCAAGTTGCTAAATTGAGCCAGTTTCCTTTTGGCTCATAGTAAAACAAACTTTTTTTGAAGAGAAAGTTCCAATTTCAACTACTACATTTGGTCACATGTCCAGTATGCTCTTCAAAAGTACAAAATTACAGCAAGGTCTAAGAGGAGCTACTTAGTTAAGGTGACCACTTAGACTAAAGAAATAGAGATGGTGAATGGGATGATTAAAAAATTAAATTAAAAATTCATATTAAAACTGGGCATAGTGACATGATGTGCCTTTAATCTCACCACTCAGGGGCAGAGGCAGGAGGATCTCTGTGAGTTTAAAGCTAGTCTGGTCTACAGAGTTGGTTCCAGACCACTGAAGTCTGCATAGAGACACTCATATACATAAAATAAGTAAATCTTTTTTAAAAGATGTAAAGTTTGGTTGTTTAAAATCTATGTTGCCAGGGTTGGGGAGATGGGTCAGCAGTTAAGAACACTTACTATTCTTGGAAAAGACTTGGGTTTGGTTCCCAGCACCCATATTCCCTCTCCACTGTCTACGGCTTCAGTCCCAGGGGATCTGACAATCTCTTCTGGTCCCCACTAGCATAGCATTCATGTGAGCACATGCACGCACACACATACACAAACACACATACACACACAAATAAAATCTTTTAAAGGGGAGACAGGTGGCATGTGTCTGTAACCCCCCAAGCTGGGCAAGGAAAGTCACACAGATCTCTGGATCTCCCTGGGTAGCTATCCTAGTAAACACACAGCTGCAGGTTCAGAGACAACCTCAAGCAAAAGGTGAGCCCTGATTGAGGAAGACACTTGGAATCCACTCGCAGCCTCCCCTGCAAGCTGTGTCAATTTCCTCAGAACAGAAACACTCCTCAGGAGACCGGAATCTCAAGAGCCTCAGGAGGTAAACAAAAGCTCATAGGTGAAGGAGAATAAAAATTTGAGTCTGGGGGATCCCTCCCAAGAAAATAAAGAAGGTTACTGCCTGAGAAGGGTACCCAAGTCCCCAGGGAGGGGATAGTGGGGTGCCCTCTGACTGCACCCTGCTCAGGGCTCCTGTTACAGCTGTCAGCGTTCTTGGTGGGCTTTTCAGAGATTCTGATGCTGTGGGGGCATCCCTGCTCCCATAAGCAAGCCCTTACCAACATTCCTGTGTATAACACCAGTAACAGCTCATTGGTTCATTAACATGGACTTGGACTTTAGCTTGTCCTGGGCTCCCTTTCTGGGATGAATTGTGTTGCAGATCCCCAGGGAAAGTCTATCACATGGTCACACACACACACACACACACACACACACGGCTAAGAAAAAGATGCCACATGTGTCATGTGACTGCTTTGCCTGAATGATGCTCAGAGCCCTAGCCCGTCCTAAAGAACTATCGTCTTTGCCCTTGCCACCTTGTGATCAGGAAGGCTGCAAAACCCTCCCCCATAATAAAAGACTGACACCAGCTTTAGAAACGAGGCAAGTTTTAAATATGTTAGCAAAATATTAACATTAAATATACATTATAAATAAGCCTTATAAATATAAAACGGATTAAAATGATAAAAAAACATAAAACAATAAATTAGTCATGTCCCTCCAAGTAATTGCTCACCAGCTTCTGAGTCCTTTCAAGAGGACTGGTTCAGCCTGTGAAAAATTCCACAACACACCACCAGAGGGAGCACCGAGCATCGACGACCCAAGATAGGGCTTGCAGGCACTGGGAGATCTCCCATAAACCCACCCCATGACCGTTTGCACCATAGGTTCCCATTTACAGAGACTTGGATGTCCATCCTATGTCAGAGTCCAGCAGCTGACAGGTGTAGGGTGGTTACATAAGGACCCACACACACAACACAGCTTTCCACAGAGAACGCTGACATTCGGATATATAAAGTGTCTTGCTCACAGTCACACAGAGAATTAGGGAACAAGCTAGGCTCCGAGCTCTCTTCCAGAACTCCCAGATCAGTGTTCCTTCTAGGACACCTGCCCCTGTTGCAACTGCCAAGTATGAGGTCACCCAGATGTCCAGGTATCTATCCTGAGTAGGACGAGGCATGAGAGAGAGGGCGCCGGACCAGACCTCTCTTTGGAACCCAGCCACAGGAAAAGGAGGAAGTCTGGAGGCAACAGCTTCAAGTCATGAGAGGAAAGGACCAACAGCCTGAGGGGTTCAGCCCAGTGGTGAATCAACTTGTGTCATCAGACCCCTGAATCAATGGAAAGCCTCCGGCCCCACGTGACCTGACCCAGCCACCCCACAAGGACTGGAGGCACCATAACCTGACTATCCTTGCAGTCCAGAGTGGTAGTAAGGGACACTCAACTTCACCCTTTAAAGTGCTCTTCTGCGTGGCTCTGAACATAGGAGCAGCTTTGAATGCCTCTGAGAGGCGACATCCTGTATCAACAGACTATGCTGTCTGTCAGTGTGTCCTCAGGCTACCGGGGCACCTGGGCCCCGGACACTGGGCTCTGGCTGCTCCTGGGGGGTCTGATTCTGTGGTCTCCCTTTCGCCAGGCTCGTAGAGGGATGTGTCTCCGGCTGCGTCTGGAGCCATCTCCCCACTCCCTGAAGACCCTCCCCACTGAGCCCATGAAGCAATGGTAGCCCCAGAGGAATCGGCAGCTGCCTATCTTGACCTGAAAGATGCCTGGTGCTGTGGTAGTGGACCGTGCAGCCCCAAAGTCTGCCTGTGTGGGTTCAGGTGTCTCCAGAGGGTGGTGGAGCAGCTGGGCCATGCAGTAAACATTGTTCCTTATGCCTTGGATGTTCTGCCTGGCTCTCTCCAGCTCTGGAAAAGGCTGAGTCTTCAGAAATTGCTTTTTTAAAGCACCCAGTTGGTGCCAGACTCTGCCCAGTGTGGTGTATACAGTGCTCAGGAAATAAGGCTTGCTCAGTTGCCGGAGTGTGTCCTCACTGGGGAAGGTCACAGGGTACTCTGTGCAGGCAGCCCTCAGAGTAGGTGTGTTCAGGTTTTGGCGGACGATCTGAGGAAGGAAGAGATCGAGGAATGAATGACAGAACCCTTCAAACACACAGAGAAACCCGCCATTGCTGCCTTTGAAACACCAGCTCTTGTATGATCTTCCCAACAAAGAGATGAAAAACCAAAGTATGAAAATTCTGACATCAGCGGAGATGGGCAGGAGGGCTGTCCGGGCCTTGGGATGACTGTGCATGCAGTGGATGGAGTGAGGGACCCTAGGTGTGGTGGGGGCTGCAGGAGCTCTGACAAGATCACTCACTGCTGCATCTGGGAACCTAGAACAAAGTGCCAAACCCTCTAGAGGGTCAAGGAATGGAGTTGGGAGTCCAGCAGCTACGATGTCCCTACAGTAACTCAGTTTCCCCTCCTGCCCCATCCTGGTCCTCCATGTGTTCATTCTCTCACTAGTCCCCAAGATTCTCTGAGGTCCAGGTGCCCTATGGGCTGAGACTTACATAGGGCTCCAAGAGTGATCCTGGGTTCCCCGTGATGTTCGCCTGACTCTGCAGCTGTCTGAGGAGCTGTGGGGAAGAGCTGGAGCAGCCACGCTTGGCCCGTGCCATGCTCAGGAATAGGAGACTGAGGGCCAAACCTAGGGCAAAGAAGGGCTTTGTTATCTTATTGCTGGTATGTACAGCCCCTTACGCCTGGTTGCACAGCCCAGGGGAGGAGCTGGTCAGGTAGTAGGCACTGGGTTTGCACAGGAGCACTCACTGGGGACACCACCTTGCACGACAAACCAAACAGGGTGAGGGAGACGATGGTGACTGCAAATGACAAGCAGCTCTTAGGGCAGAAGTTGGGTGCTAGCCACAGCATCCCTGTCCTGACCTTAGGGCACAACAAACAGACAAGATGAGTCCTCTATAAGATGTCTGGTTTCAAACAAGAGTTAGTTTTGTCCTAAGACTGACAGGTCAAGTCCCTGACTCCCCTACAGACCTTAACATTCCCTATAGGCAGAATAGAATGGACCAGGGGGCCAGCCTGGGGTGCAGCCCCAGGACAGCGGCCACCTGAGCTCTGTTCACAGAGCCAGGAAAAGCACCTCTCCACTCACAGGGCCAGCCAGTGCTGACACCCATTCTACTGAAAGGTGAGCTAGGTGCAAGGAAAAACCCTGCCCAGGTCACACATGCCTAGCACTTGTCTTGACCTCCCTGCCCCCGACACACGAACATCCAACACACAAACACACCAGGAATACTGGAAGTCCATGAGAAGGTCATGGGGGTGAGGGCAGATAGCATAGCTCCTGCTCGCCGGCCCCCACCCTCACAGGCACCGGCAGCCACGTGGTCGGAAGGGGCCTGTGGTGCAATGGCCCGGAAGGCTGTGACACCATCCTTCCCTTCCTACAAACCAACCAACCCTCTGGGGAGGGCCAGGAGCCCAGGCGTGCCAACCACAAGTCCCCTCCCCATCTTCCCCAGGTGTCTGCAGCTACATTGCCAGTGAGGGCCCACAGTGAGGGAGTAACGGGTGCACGTGGACCAGTGCCTGTAGGGATGTACAGTAGACCTAGGTGAGGCACTGCGGTACCTGCCCTGCTCACTGGAGGTTCTGGTCTGCAGGTGAGCCTTCCTATGTGACTGAGAGGGAGGACCCTCACCCACATTGATGGCTCTGTTCGCCTGTCCCGGTGTGGGTGTGACTGTATGTGTGATGAAATGATCTAAGGACCTCTGGCTTGGCTGACTTTCCATCTACCCCAGATCCTGAGAATTGAATCAAAGCAAGAAGGAGGCCCCATCCCAGCGCTTGTTCAACTTCCTCACAGATCTGACACTTCCTTTTCTGCTCATCTCCTACCTGCCTTGGGCTTCTCCAGCTTCTTTTTTGTTGTTGTTTTGTTTTGTTGTTTTGGTTTGTTTTTTGTTTTTTGTTTTTTTCTTTAACAGGGTTTCTCTGTGTAGCCCTGGCTGTCCTGGAACTCACTCTGTAGACCAGGCTGGCCTTGAACTCAGAAATCCACCTGCCTCTGCCTCCCAAGTGCTGGGATTAAAGGCGAGCGCCACCACGGCCCGGCTCTTTTCCAGCTTCTTTATCCTCTTCTTTCACGCCCTGGTCCCCAGCATGGTCTCTCTCTCTCACCTCTCCCTAGAAACCTTCCAGAAATACCACGTGTCCACCTGTGGGTATGCTGGGGTCTCAGTGGACCCCTGACCTTCTAGTTCTCCCTCTCAGTCTTCATCATTTACTTGATCCCTCCAAGAGCAGAGGGTGCTCACAGCAGCCAGTTGGCACAGCTGTGCCTTGGGATGGCAGAAAGGAAGGAAGTACTTACTGAGCAGTGTTCTCGGTAGAAGGAGTGCCTGCATGCTGGGTCCTGGTGATTCGGCCCGTGCCTCTCAGGGGTGACACGGCTTGGCTGGGTGTCCTGCGGGCTGGCAGCCACTTTATGCCCGACGGGGCGATTGGCCAACACCTCGTGAGGTGGGTGGGGAGGGGGAGGGGGAAGGGCAGGCCTTCTGGGAACATGACCCCAAAAACCAAAGTCTCCCCAGGCGGCCAATGGGCGCCATGCGCCATGACATGCCTGCTCCTCCTCCCGTTTTCTTCGAATTCGTTCTTCGAGGTCAGCCCCACGCCCAAGGATGATGTAAACCGCAGCCTCAGCCTTCTTGGGGTGAGCAGGCAGCATGGGGGTCCGTGTCATCTTCAGGGATCAGTTGGGGGATCAGAGCAGAACTTGCAAGATAGGCCACCCTTGGTCCAGGAACCACCAACCTTGTAGGACACCGAGGTTTAGGGCTAAAGGGAGACAGATATCTTCCTCGTTGAGTGTCCTTCCCACCCTCTCGCTTGGGCTGTCGGGACATCTGTGAGCGGAAACCACCAGGCTCTGGGCACAGAGCCAGACTCGGGCCCCAAGATTGTGCCTTTAATCCCAGGGTAGCATCTTCCAGACCTACTAATTCCTACTGTCTCCATTAACTGTCTCCTTCCAGCCTTCCCAATCCCAGGTCCCCTCTCTGCAGACAGGATCCTTTAGGACACTTGGAGCAAAGGAAATCAGAGACCAGGTTTCAGAGCTTCTGACATGAGGCAAGTCACCCAGCCACTTTGAGCCTCACCTGAGAAACGGAGAGACAAAAGCATTCCTTGGTTCACCTCACAAGGTCACTGCCAACATGGACTTAAAAGGCAAAAAAGACTTTAAAGGAAAAAGAAAAGATGAAACTTGAATTCCAAGTATTAGTTTTCATGGGACAGGATGGAGGGGGGTGGGGGACGGGGAAGCTGTGAGCTCAGAGGGGAAGCTAGAGGGGTGGGGGCGCTGTGACAGTTGGACACAAGGTTTCACTTTCTCTGAAAGATAGCGATCCTTCATGGGTGGCTCTTCTGCTTCTCAGCACTGACTGAAAGTGATGACTTGTGGCCCTGGAGACAGTGTCTCCTAGTTGGTCTACTGCTTACTGTGGTAAACTGAGGCCCGGGCTGACCCAGATCCACAGGCCATGCTTGGAAGCCCCAGCATGTCTGCCAAGCTAGAATGAGCATCCTTAGGCTGTAACCTCAGGAACCAGAGGTAACTGCTGTTGGTCCTTATATATTCATTCAACAAACCTCTACCCCAGACAAACTCCCCCAGGAGGTGACTGTGCCCCCATCCACCCATTCTCTGTACTCAGCTGTGTCCTCCTTGTTAGCAACCCACCAGTACAGCCTAGTCTAGATCCTTCTTCTGAGGTCTTCATTTCCTTCTACTGAATTTCTCACCTCTGCCCACCCTAGGGTGCTGTTCCCTAGGGCCCTCGCCAGGAATCCTTCTGCATTTCACATTCCTGATGTCATCCTGGGGCAGTCCCTATACCCCTACACTCAAGCTGTCACTGTCACGGAAACAGAGGGAAGCTCTGAGCAGCCCCAGACCTGGCTGGAGTGTGCTATACAGTGCTTTGTGGGACCCATATGTTAGCAAGAGACCCCCCTTCACCTCGGGTGTTCCTTCCTCTCTCCCATGGACCATACATTACCTCCTCTGCTTAAAAAGCCTGCAGAGGGGTGAGTTACCCTGCTGGAGGCCAGCTGCACAGTTGAGAGGTGTTCAGAGCTGGATGGGGTGGTACTCATTTGTTATCCCTACTTTTCTAGAGGCTAAGACAGGATTGTGCATCAGAAGCCAACCTGGGATAGACAAGGAGACCCAATCTCAAAACAACCTCAGGAACTGGGCATACAGTCCCAGCACTTGGGAGGTGGCAGCTCATTCACTACAAGTTCTAAGCCAGTAGGGAAACTCTGTCTCAAATAAATAAATAAATAAATAAATAAATTCAATGAAATAAAGTCAAAGGGGTTGCTGACGTCCACCTAGGCCAGCGCCTAGCCCTGGAGCTTAACACCCTGACCGTTTCCTACTGCTAGAGAAAAGGAGAGGAAGGAAGGAAGAACACGCATTTATTTACCTGGTGTCTAAAGGCATGTCTTAGCTCAAGGCCAAAGTGTTGTGCTGTACAGGTCACTGGGACTAAGGTCACCAAAAGCAAGGCTTGTGTGCTTGTTTATTTCCTGGAACTGTCAAAATGGGAGGCAACAGACCCACAAGTGACTGATTGTGGGGGTCCTCTTCCCGAAGACAACAAAATCTACAGAAGACTTAGACCCTTCTAAAAATAGTGTGGTGTATGCATGGAATGTCCACAGGGCCTCCTGGAGAGGGAAACCTTCCCTAGCTGACATATGCTCTGTGCAATCAATGGAGTCACTGGGGATCACAAAAA
Organism: Rhynchomys soricoides; assembly: GCA_019843965.1. Taxonomy (NCBI): domain Eukaryota; kingdom Metazoa; phylum Chordata; class Mammalia; order Rodentia; family Muridae; genus Rhynchomys; species Rhynchomys soricoides. Next base: position 8,560,588 of record JADRCH010000051.1, on the reverse strand, counting down.
GAGCATGTGTGGGTTCCTTACAGAGGAACCCGGCTCTACCTGGCTTCTGTTTCCACACACACTTATTTGAGCCTTCTGATGTGGGGCCTACGGATGAGGGGGGCACTGTGCTTCAAGCTGTGCAGCCTCGACAACAACGACACAATGTATCCCATACCACTGTAGAGGCTACACATTTGTGTAAACTCTCTCTGGGCTGGATCCTCCCAGGTACCTCTCCTTGGCTGTGGATTTATTCAGGCTAGTTCTCATCTGTGTAGCCCAGGCTGACCTCCAGCTCACCCTGTAACCCAGATTGGCTTTAGAGTCTGGATCTTCTTGCCTTGGCTTCCCTCGTGTTGGGATTATTAGAACGTGCCACCTCATATGGCTGCTTCTTGGCTTGTAGGTCGCCAAATTTCCACTGTGTCTTTACATAGCCACCTCTGCATTTTCTGTACTTGATCTGTTTGCTTCTATTTTCCTTTTCTCTCTCTCTCTTTTTCTGAGACAGGGTTTCTCTGTGTAGCCCTGGCTGTCCTGGAACTCACTCTGGCTGGCCTTGAACTCAAGAGATCTGCCTACTTCTGCCTCCCATGTACTGGGATTATAGGTATCCTCCACCACCACCACCACCACCACCACCACCACCACCACCACCACCATCACCACCACCACCACCACCACCACCACCACCACCACCACCACCACCCAGTTATCCTGAAGTCTTTGTATGTGGTGTGTGTGTGTGTGTGTGTGTGTGTGTGTGTGTGTGTTTAAGACAAGGGTAAGTGCATGTACTCCTGTCTGTACATGCAGAGGTCAGAGGTCATAGTTAAGCAGAGTAAAGTGTCTTCTTCCTCTATTGCTCTCTACCTTTACATAAAGACTGTGTATGCATGTGTGTTGTATGTGAATATTTGTGTATATGTGGTGCATATGGTGCATGTGTACACACAGGGTGTGTGGGCTGTGTGTGTATATGTGTGTGGGTGTGTGTGTTCATACAGTATGTGTAGTGTGCAGATGTGTGTGTGTGCGTGTAAGCAGGGGAGGATACCACGCAGCCTGCTCTGTCATTCTGTCTCATCCCTTGAGATGGGCTCCTTCACGGATCTGGAGCTAGGCTAGCAGTTGACAGCCATAGGCACTTACTGCTCCACTCCTTACTCAGTGCTGGGGTTGCAGGCCTGCACGACCACACCTGGATTTTCTCTTGGGCTCTGGGGATTTGAACTTAGGTCCTCATTCTTGCACAGCAAGCCCTTTCCTGATAAAGCCATTTCTCTGCCCCCTAATTTCTTTCTTAACCCAGTTGCACTGGATCAGAGCTCACCCATGGCCATTTTTGTTTGCCTTTTTACAGGCCCTGTTTCCAAATACGGTCACATCTGAGCTACTGTGAGTTAAGATTGTACATTCTGACTTGGGGAACAGACTCCAGCCCTTAACAGATTGCAAGAGCAGTCAGGGTTGGACATGGGGACAGGAGTGGAAGGTGCTATACGCAGGGGCAGTGGGAATGGCCCAGAGGAAGAGAGGCCTGCCTCCCTACCATCCAGGCAAAGCGTGAGGGAAGATGCGTCAGCGATTCTGGTGAGGTCAGTGCCCAGTGACGTCCTTGTCGCCAGCAGGAAAGGCTTGCAACAGTCAGTATAAATAGGATTTCAACCACAGGACCCAGGCTGTCCCCTCTTCCTGGGCCACGTCAGCCAGGTCCTCGTGATGTGGAGAGGAAGAGAGGGTGGGTTTGCTTCCTCAGAACTGCTATCTCCCAGTCTTTCCGGCCCACCCTCCAGCTGGGAGGGCCCTGCCCCTTTAATTGCACAGACTGGATCTGCCATGGCTTAAGTTGTACTCGCTGTGGCCGGCAGAGGTGGACACTGATTCAAGTTCCAGCCTCTACTGCCCATGAGCCTGATGTTTTCAACCTGTCACAACGTCTCCCGTGGCCTCAGTTTCTCTTCTCTGTAAACTTCAATGACACAGTTGGAGGAGCACAAACCATCCAATTAAAAATGGGCAAAAGGCCAGGCATGATGGCACATGCCTGTGATCTCAGCACTTGGGATGCAGAAACAGAAGGCTCAGGAGTTCAAGGTCAACCTCAGCTCACAGTGAGATCAAGGTAATCTTCGGTACAGGAGATCCTGAAAAAGAAACAAAGAACCACTGGGAGCCAGGCAGGGTGATAACCTGGGCAGTATGCTGGCTGCACAGCTCAGGCCTGAATCTCATTCTCAGAACCCACACAAAATGCCAGGAGAGCTGCCACAGGCCTGCAATCCAAGCACTGGGGAGGTAGAAACTCAGGGTTAGGGTCAGGGTAAGGGTCAGGGTCAGGGTCAGGGTCAGGATTAGGATTAGGGTTAGGGTCAGGAGTCAGCCTAACTGGTTAGGGTTAGGGTCAGAGTCAGGGTTAGGGCCAGGAGCCAGCCTAACTGGTGAGCTCTGGGCTAATGAGAGTCTCTGCCTCAAAGGAGGTTGATGGCATTCCTAACACCCAAGGTTGTCTCCAGCCTCCATGTGCATGCACATGCATACACATACACATGCACAGACACAGACACAGACACATACACACACACAAACACACACACACACCCTTGACAAAGGATTTGATCAGACATTTCCTCCTGAAAGAAAAAAAATGCAGGAACTGGGTGGTATATGCACATGCCTTTATTCCCAGCACTCAGAAGGCAAATGTAGGTGGATCTCTGTGAGCTCGAGGCTAGCCTGGTCTATAGAGTGAGTTCTGGGACAGCCAAAGCTATGTAGAAAAACCCTGTCTCAAAAAAAAAAAAAAGTATAGAAGTGTATGGAAGATTGCTCAATACTAGGAGGTACTGTGGGGGTTAGAGCCACACTACCATTCAGGGCGGAGTCAGAGACAGATAGTAAGAGGTGTGATGAGGACACAGAGACTCTGGAAGCCTGTATAATGCAGGCAGGAATTCAAGACACTGCCTGGAAAGCAGTTTGAGAGACACAAAGAGTACACGTGGCCAGTTCACTCCTAAACTCAGGCCCCAACACACCCAAACACACCTTTTAGTTGTTTTTCTGCAGTAAGTCCTTCCTCTGTACTGCAGGCTAGTCCTCATTCTGTACCATAGGCTAGTCCTCACTCTGTACCAAAGACTAATCTGCAATTCACTATATCATCAAGGTTGGCCTCAATTTCACGGCAATCTTTCTGCCTTAGCCTTCCAAACACTAGGATTACAGGTGTACACCATCACATCAGGCAAACCAAACCAAACCAAAACAAAGCAAAACCCTTGTTCCAATAAGAAGCAAAACTAGGCCAGGTGGACATAGCCCACACCTTTAATCCCAGCACTCAGGAGGCAGAGGCAGGCACGGAGCTCTGTGAATCTGAGGCCAGCCTGGTCTACAGAGTGAGTTCCAGGACAGCAAGAGCTACACAGAGAAACCCTGTCTCGAAGAAGAAGAAGAAGAAGAAGGAGAAGGAGAAGGAGAAGGAGAAGGAGAAGGAGAAGGAGAAGGAGAAGGAGAAGGAGGAGAAGGAGAAGGAGAAGGAGAAGGAGAAGGAGAAGGAGAAGAAGAAGAAGAAGAAGGAGAAGAAGAAGAGAAGGAAAGGCTGTTAACACTGTGTGGTGATGCTGGTGCTCACTCATGATGTCAGGATAGACCGCAGAATGGTACCAGGGGTCTGGGAACCAGGATGGGGAGTGACTGTTAGCAGAGCTTCAGGAGGAATAACAAGAGGATGCTAGAACTGGGTGGTAGAGACAACTTCATAACCCTGATTGAGAGAAAACCCAGACATCGGATGATATAAGAGCTGTATCTGAATTTTTTTTTTAAAGTGTAGCAAGTGGTACAGGCACCTCTCGAGATACTCAGTGGGCATTTGCTAAACATGTACCTTGCAGTTCCTGGGGTAGACAAAGGCACACATTGGTTTATGTCACTGAGTGGCTTTGGGGCAGTTGGGAAAGTCAGGGTTACGTAAGCCCCAGTGAGCAAGGACATGCCGGGTCAGAGAGGTCGTGAGGCCCAGGAGATCCCTTGTTGTCTTGTTGCCATGGAGTCTTCCTGAGACCTGGCCTGCCAAGAGGTGTGCTCTATGTTGAGTAACTGACCCCTGCAGGGGTCTGAAGCCTGACTCAGGAGAGGGAAGAAAGGTGAAAGGAGAGTTCTCTCAGATCTGTGATTCTCTCTGTCCCTGCTGCCCAGACTTGTGAGCCACCCGCCCCAGAGCCTGTGACTAGACCTGCCTCAGGGAAACCCAGACTGAGGGAAGCCCCAGGGACAGTGACAACAGGCAGACTGACAAGCTAACAGGAGCAAAGGCTGTCCAGCAGTCACCTGACTGCTTGCCCCCAATGACCCCACCACCCACTATGAGCCCAGGTTGTGCCTGTGAGGTGAGAGGCAGGCACGATGACCACAGAAAGTCCAGAGCCCCACCCCCAGAGCTGTGTCTCTTCAAGGGAAACCCCATGCCACACAGTAACATGGTAGGAGTTCAGCTGTGCCCTCACTTTTCTCCTAATGACAACATAGAATTTGCTGCCTGTTTTTGAGACAGGGTCACATGTATCCCAGGCTGGCCTTGATCTACTACTATGACAGTGAAATTCTCATCCTCCTGCCTCCACTATTGCATGCAAAGGCCTAAAAGGTGTAGGGATTGAATCTAGGACTTCCTGCATGCTTGATAAGCACTGCACCAATTGATCTACCTGCCCAGCCCTTAGAACACCTATTTTGCAGATGGAGAAACTGAGGCATAGAAGGCAAAATCCTGGAAGAGGAGGAAATGCAAGGTGGAACCCAAATAGCTTCCTCCTATGCCAAGCCCACCAACACGGTCAATGGATTGTCCAGAACTGATGCTGCCAAGTGGCTCAGGGAAAGCAAAACTGACAGCCTCTACATGGGGGGGGGGGGGGAAATAAATATCAATCTGAGCGGGGCTAAATGGCACAGGACCAGGTGGATCCTGAGTGTCTGATGGGGTGGGGAGAAAACAGGGGGAAAAAGTGTGCTCACAATGCAGACAGGACCCAGGTGCTGGAGAAACATCAGGGAACATCTGCATGGCCATCCCGATGTGGCCATCTGTAGAAGCTGCAGCACAGGGATTCATGGCTCCCAGCCCACAGAACCCAGGCACTCCCTGCTGGCACATATACACCAAGTCTGTGGCCAGGCTTCTGGAAGGATGGCATCCCAGGTTGCTGGTGGGAGCAGCTGATCTCAGGCAGTCCAGCTGGCTCTTAGGTCCTTTTCCCAAGGAATCAAGTTTCTGTCACTCTTGTCACACCAGAGCATATGATCTTGCTTCTGGGCAGTTTTGAAAACATGCTGACTTTTCCCTTGACTCTTTTTTTTTTTTTTTTAATAGCATATTCAAAAATTTGCTTTATTGACTACTGTAGATTGCAACACTTTCCAGGAAAAGTAACTGAAAAACAACAAAAAAACCAAAACGTGCCACACGTCCTCTCCCTTGTAGTTCACTTGTGCATGCATTCCACAAAAGCAGCACCTGCTTGTCTCAGAAAAAAAAGGCAGCTGCCGGTGGAGGGCTGACTCCCACCGAGTGTGTGTGTGTGTGTGTGTGTGTGTGTGTGGTGCGCACGTCCAATGTCTTCCTCAGTCACTCTCCACTGTATATATGTATGTATGTAAGCATTTATTGATTTATTGGCAGGGTCTCTCACTGAACTTGGGTCACCAGTTTAACTGGACTGGATATCCAGCAAGCTCTAGGAATCTGCCTGTCTCTGCCTTCAACACTAGGCTACAGATCTACCCCACAGCTCCCAACTTTTGCCTGGGTATTGGGCATCTGAACTCAGATACTTCTGCATGGAAAGCAGGTGCACTACTACCTTTTTACACTTAGGACACAAACAAACAAGAAAGAGAAGTTATGGCTGGGTGTGGTGGCACACGCCTTTATTCCCAGCACTCGAGAGGCAGAAGCAGGTGGAGCTCTGAATTTAAGGCCAGCCTGGTCTACAGAGTGAGTTCCAGGACAGCCAGGGCTACACAAAGAAACTCTGTCTTAAAAACACGTGTGTACACACACACACACACACACACACACACACACACGGAAGACATGGGAAGGGGAGGGTCTTGGGAAATGACTTGGGAGAGGGCCGTGAAAAAAGAAAGTCATCCAAGGCCAGGCCACCAAAGCACCCTGTTTCCAAGTGCTTTCTGGTGGCTGCTGCCATTCAGTGGGTCGGAGGGTGTTAAGGGAGTTCATGGTCACTCTGTTCTAGAATGAACTTAAAATCAGGACAGAGGAACCATACCACCTTACTCAGACTCTGAGTTTAAGCCCAAAGTGGACAACTGACAACTTTCTTCAAAAGATAATGAACAAACCAAACGTAGCATACTGTACAATAGAGATTAACACCCGTGAGGAGGGCATACGGACACATGCCCCAATGCAAAGGACACTCAAGAACAGTAAGTTGGGGCCTGGAAAGATGGCTCAATGGTTAAGAACACTGACTGTTCCTCAGAGGACCCAGGTTCAATTCCCAGCACCTACATGGCAGCTCACAACTGTCTGTAACTCCAAAACTAGACACTTTCACACAGACATACATGCAGGCAAAACACCAATGCACATTAACAAAACAAAAACAAAAAGAACATTAAGCTAAGTGGAAGCTTAGTGACACAAGTCACTCTTGGGTTGTATGGTTCCATCAATATAAACCACAGGGGACAATGCAGAGAGAGACATGGACTGGTGGTGGGCAGGGCAGGGAGGAATAGGAGTGGCCTGGCTGCTAATGCATTGCAGGGTCTCCTTTAGGGTTGGTGAAAGATTTTGGACCAAATGTGCCAAATACCATTGAATCACTCACTTTAAAATAGCTATCAGCACACCCATTCAGCACTGGGGAGACTGAGGCAGGAGAGTCATGAGTTCCAGAACAGCCTGACCTACAAACAAGAACCTGTCTCAAGAAAGACAAAAAAAAAAAAAAAAAGTAAAATGATGCAAATGTTATATCAATTTAAAAACTGGGGAAGAGACTGGAGAGATGGCTCAGTAGTTAAGAGCACTTGCTCTTGCAGAGGACCCAAAGTCAGTTCCCAGCATCGACACAGAGATTCACAACCACCTCTGATGCCAATCCCTGGGGATCTGACACCCTCTTCTGACATCTGCAGGCACTGCACATAAGTAGTGCACACACATACATGCCCGATGCAGGCATACACATAAAAATAGAATAAACAACTTTCTTTGTTCAAGTTAGAGAATCAAGGAAGATGGCCATGGAATTAAGGAAGAGTTTGCTGTGCCAGCATGGTGACCTGAGGTCAGATCTTCAGCATCATGAAAAAACTGAGCATGCTGGTAGCCATCTGAAGCCCTAGGACTGAGGGTCAAAACCAGGCATGTCCCATGGGCTCACTGGACAGCCAGTCCAGCAGGAACATGCTCTAGATTCAGTGAGAGACCCTACCTCAAAAATGAGGTGGCAAGCCATAAAGGAAGACACCTGACTTTGGCCTCTGGCCTCCACGAAGATGCGCCTCCCTGCATCCACATACACACATGTACATGTGAGCGTACACCACGCACACACCAAGAAAGAAACTAAAGAAGAGCTTAAAAACACAGCAAGAGGTTGGGGTGTAACTCAGCATGTGAGAGGCCCTGAGCTTGTCTTCAATATGGAAGAGAGGAAGGAAAGAGAAGGGTGGAGGGAGAAGGAAAGATGCAGAAGAGGGAGGAAGGAAAACAGCCAGCCTCCTCAGGAAAGTCAAGAGGTCTCCAAGGTTGCATGCATGAATGGGAGGCCCAGGGTCTTCCTAAGGAGAAGGGGCACAGCTGTGGGGCCGTGTTCCACAAGGGACATGCTGGGGACAACTCACAAATGCAGTGATAGGACAGGGAAACTGAGGCACTAGAACCAGGAGACCAGGAAGAAAAGCACCCAAAAGGTGCTGTGTGGTGATGGGGGAGGGGCAGGGGCTGGAGAGTGGGTGACATTTTGTGGTCTAGGAAAAGCCACACATGCTTGTTCCGGGGCAGCAGGCAAGGGGACAGTGGGGGAGACGGAGGCAACTAGGAGAGCTGGAGTAGGCAGGAGAGCAAGAGGCCAACTCTTCCTTGGGAATACAGGGTCCTGGAGAAAAGCAGTAGGGGCAGAGGGCACATGTGATCACATAAGCGCCAAAGATATCCCCAGTACACACACACACACATACACACACATTCACACAGGTACACACACACAGGTACTCACACATACATACACACTCACACACACAATCACACACATGCACATACACTCTCGCACACATACACAGGAACACACACTCTCACACACACTCACACACGTACACACACATGCACTCACACACACACATACACACACTCACAAGGTATTCACACATACGTACACTGTGCACACACACATTCACACTCACACACACACACAGCACCCACCGCCATATGATGCCACAACTAACCCCCTAAAAAGAAGTTCTGGGCACCCCTAGAACTGGCACTCATGGCTCAAAACCCCAGCACTATGATCCTCTTGGGAAAGTGACACAGACAGGGGCCATTGCTCAATATCTCCGCTCTATCCGGCCCAGGGTCAGGGAGGAGCCAGGGCCAGACCTCGCGTGCCTGCCCACACAGCTACGGTCACCAGCAGCAGACGCCCCACCACCAACGCAGACAGCTGGGATTACAAGGGGTCTTGCAAAATCTTTCCCATCCTTCAGAGCTCAGCCTAAAGTCAGTCAGTTTCTGTCTTGTCTGTCTGTCTGTCTGTGTCTCTCTCTCTAGGCCTGGGGAGCACATGGACCCTTTTAGAATTCTACTTTGTTTTCTACCTTGTTATCCCTGCATGGTGACCTTAAACAAGTCACTCTCTGGGCTTCCTTTCCACCTATGCAAAGTGAGGACAAGACTGTATCACGTGTGAATCAACAGCACACCCTCCTTAACAGCCCTTCCTAATAGAGGCAGGCTCTGAGGTCAGCGAGAGAAGCAGTTTTCCTTGTGCTATGCAGCGCTAGCTGCAGACAAGCTCACCTCCTGCTCCTGCCTCCTGCCTGAGCAGCCCTGAATGTCCTGGCCCACCTCCAGTGCAGGCTGCCCACCCCCAAGCCTGAGCTTACACTAGTGCCCCATTACAGGAGACAGGACTTCTCCATCTCACTCCCAATCACAGACAAACTCCAAAGAAATGCTCCCTCCCAGAGTCCCAGAAGGAATTGATTCCTGCACATGGGGAAACTGAGGCTGAAGAATTGGGCGAACCAAGGCCTCTCACCACTCACTCACCATGCCGGGCTGTGCTCTAGGCTCATCTGATCTGCAACCTGAGGCTTTAGCCTTGGGAGTCCCCAGATCCAGGCGGGCATACTGCCAGAAGCCTGCCTGTGTGGTGGCTTTTCTAGGGAGTCACTATGACCTGGGTACACAGAAGTCACACCCTTCTTCCTGTCCTGAACATGGGCGGGTCTGAACTGAAGGTACCTGATAACCACCCAGGGCATGTGTGGGGCCCTGGCCTCTGCAATGGAGTCCTGGTCTTACTGAGCAGGAGGACCCATGACAGAAAAATCCAGACCCAGATGTGCCCAGGCATATAGCAGTAGAGGTCAAGGAGGGCTCCAAATGGGTTCTAGGGTCCCGGTCTGTCCACATAGCCGTGCACCTCAGCAGCAAAAGGCCTGGCCACCATCCCAAGTATCATACACTGTGTGACTTCTCTACAAGAGGGACATAAGAATTCAGGCAAGACCCATAGGAATGCAGACAGTAGCCTTGGAGAAAGGTGCTTTGAGACCTCCTGGATAGGTTCCCCAGTATCCAGCCAGGATACTCTTAGATAAGAGGGACAGGGGAATTTCTCCCAGTGTCCAGAACTCTCTAGGTTGTTCTGTAAGTAACTAAGAATGGAGAGAGGTTCCACTTTAGAGATGAACAGCCTTGGTTGGGAACCACATGACTTAGTCACAAATGTGAAGGCTTCAGTTCCTCATTTGTCACATACATATACTGCTTGAAAAGCCAAGGGGGGGGGGAAGTCTGGGAGAGACTAAGACTTGACACTGGCTGTCACTCAGAACCAGAGGACACAGCTCCACAACTCTTTTATTTAAACAGTCATGAAAATAAAAGTGAGATGTAATTCTTCCTTCAGAGAAGGGAGGCCACTGTTGGAACTTAGCTGGCTGGGAAGGCAACTCAGGCTGGAGGTCAGAGCCCAGCCAGGGGATGAGAGCCTTAGCCAGGAGAGAGGCGGCTCCAGCCGCAGGCAGGCACTGTGCATTGCTGAGGTCACATAGAAAGTGTTGGGTCGGGGGGGTCTAAGCCCCAAGCACCAAGGTGTCTTCTGTGGACAGACATTTGGAGCTAGCACCTGCTCACTGTGCCTAGGTATGCACACATGTCCATGAGTTCTAGCTTCGTACTGCTTACATATAGGCAGCAGAACCAGGGTCCCTTGGCGGGATCAGGGGCTCATTCTGAAGCTTCAGGAAATAGCTCAGTAAAGTCACTGAAAGCCCAGGGGGGTCAGGGAATGCTGGAATCTGGTGTTCCCTATGGATCTTTGGAAGCCAAGCCTTCTTGCCTTCGATGGAGTATATCAATGACACAGCTGATCTCGTCTTCAGGAACCTAGGGTGAGTACACAGCATGAACCACCAGGCTGACTCTGGCCAGGGATGCCCAACTCCCTACACCAGCTGTGATGTCTCCCTCCCCCCACCACCCGGACCTCAATGTGCTTGCTGGACTGTCCAGCCCAGCCCAGGTCCTTACCAGCGCGTGGTCAAAGTTGAATGTGCTAATGTAATAAGCAGAGATGTCAACAGCTGCCAGCGGACCCGCGATCTGGGCCACAATCCCACATTCATCTGAGGGTTGGAGACACAGGTGACTTACCCTAGATGCTGTGAAGACCCACAGGCTTGCCCTTCTCCCCCCTACCCTCCCATACAGGGAATGAGTGCTCCTCACCGAAGCCCAGGGGCTGTCCTCCAATGCGCACCATCCTCCATAGCTCCCCAGAAGAACTGGTCAGCAGGAGGTCACTGGGGAACCTGGAGAAGCAGGTGGGTGATGGGAAGGGCACCCAATGCTCCCCCATTGAGCCTGATCCATAGGGCATGTCCTGCTAACCTCGGAACCCTGCATCCCTCCTCCACCTTCCCTGAGGCTGGCTGAAGGTCTGTGGTCTATGGAGAATCAAGGAAGGAGTTACATACTTTTTCTGGGTCTCTGCATCCATGACAATGGAGATGTAACCCTCAATGAGGGAGAAAGCAAAGAACGGAATAGAAGTTGACTCAGGACCGCCCGAGGCTTCCTCCTTGGGGACACTGAAGAGGGATGACAGAGTCAAGGGCTCTGTCAGACACATGGCCCTCTCCATTTCCTGACAAGCAGACCACAGAGGAGGAGCTGGAATGGACACCCCTGGGAAGGCCCTTGAATCTCTACTTTATTGTGAGAGATCCCCGATTTCCTGAGGGGTGAACCCTAACTGCCAGAGACCACAGGCCTTGGGTAGAGGGATGGATGGGGCTGGGAAGTGGTTCTGCCTCTGGCTGAGGGCAAGAGGATGTCAGAAACCCTAAGGCACTGAGCAGGACAGAGTGACAGAAGGGATGAGACAAAGGTCAGAGGACAGGAAACACTAGTGGGAGGCAGAGAGCAAGTGCACGCATGGCCCACCTGTGTGAGTAGAAGAGGACATCGATGAGGGTGGTGGCAACAGCCGGCAGTGTCTCAGGGTCCAGAGTGAGGACACAAAAGCGGTTCTGCGGGCTCTGAATGGGATGCATGGTAGAACTGGGCCCTGCTCAGAATACAGGGGCCACAAGGTGAAAAGGTTATCTTGGACTGGGGCGACCCCTGGTGGCAGGAAAGGGAAGGGCTACTCCATCTCATACATTGAGAGTGTTTTAAAAGACAAGCCCTAATTGAGGGAAGAGGTCCCACTTAAATCTGGGTGTTGTAGGGCAGACCTCACCGTGCTGGGTTTGGGGAAAGCCATTGCTGGAATCGTCCCCGGTAACAGGCACAGGCTCCCCGCCTACTTCACGATAGATTTGGAACTCCTGGGCCAGTGTGTGGATCACCACAGACAGGTCCTGCTCCCGTACCTGGGTCAAGGCAAACGACACATATTACGCAACACCATGCACCTCTGCTTATGCCCTGCATCAGCACCTGCCCAAACCCACCAAGATGAAGTCTGTCTGGTATGTGGACAACATCAGAACAGACACATGGTGTTCAGCCAGCGGGGCAATGACAGACCGGGCAATCTTGGTTACTCCAGCAGCCTGCACCACCGAGCCACTATGAGATACGTTCATCACCAGCCATGTGGCCTCAGCCACTTGCAGGAACTCGGATGGGGGTAGCTCTGTGGGCAGGAGGTACATGCCTGGTTAGTCAGCTCCTCTCTGCCTCTCAGTTTCTCTGTCTAAACCTTGTCCAGTTCCAAGGTAGCTCAGATCTGTTTCCCAACAGACTTGGAGCTCGGGGTTGTTTCCTATCACTTCCGCTTCAGTGTGCGTAATGCAGGCACCCTCAGTGAGCATCACTGCTCCAAACCCAGAACTAGATTCGAGGCCCAGCCTTATTTTTATTTTTTACCATTTTGCACCAAGTGTGTTTTGGGGGGGTTGATTGTTTGTTTGCTTTGAGACAGAGTCTTACAATGTAGATTAAGTTGAGATTTAATTTCAACTGATCTTATTGCCACAGCTTCCTACATGCTGGGATTACAAACACTGTTTAGTCTCAGTTTCCTATCTGCTAAATGGACTTTTTGGCTTCAATGCACCACCAGAGGGCGCCCGGCGATCACCTGTTGGGAAGCTCCCTTGCAGACGGGAGATTTCCCTACAGAACAGGGAATCTAAGTCCTTTGGGAGGGAGGCTTGGCTAAACTCTAGGTGGCTAGCTTGAGACTCCAGGCCTTAGAGGATGGGCTAAACAGGCAGAAATGGGAGCCAGAAGTCAGTTCCCCGGTCCCAGTCCTGAACAGGGACAAGGGCCAGGGTAGCTGTTGTTCGCCCAAGCACAGCCAGGAGGCCCCAGGACCCTGCTCTGGGCTTGCTGCCTGCATTCCTTCCCTAACCCTCAGACTTCTAGATTTCCCAGGCCAGTAAGGGAGGAGCTGGCTTTCACTAGGGAGACAAGTCCAAGAAGAAATAACGTCCCGGGGTAAAAGAGCTACAGGAGCGCCTTATTCTCCCCTAAAACTGTGAGACATCACACCCCTGCTAACCTGGGACTCATACCTAGATCTTTGTGGGTTTTAAGTTTATAAAACTCTCTCACATACTGTCAAACTGTCACGACTACATCCTACACAGTACTTAAGTGAGTGATTGAAGATTTGAACCCAGATCTATATTCCTTTGAGGTCTAAGTTCTCTAGGAAGCTGGATTCCTAACCCTAGTAAGAATGCTGCTTAGAGTCCAGCAAGGAGTCAGTTCCCACCTTTAAAGCCCTCCTCATCCACCATGAGTGTGTAATCTTCCGGAGTCTCAGTCAGGCTGAAGAACTTGCACCTAGTAGGGAGGGAAAGGGTGGGAAGACTTTCAGCCTAGAGTGAATGGGATGGAGACAGCAAGTGAACTTTGTTCCAGCAGCACTAAAGGACCCCTGCCAGGAGCCTTCCGGACCGCACACAGCCCTCGATTTCTTCCCTGGATCAATGAGTCTAGGTGCCATATTTGGGATCGCCCCTCCATTCCGCACCCTAGAGGTGTCAGGCTTTGGGCCCCCCTGGACAACTCTCAAACTTAACATGAGGCGTCTGGGAAGGGGCAACCGCCTGGCAAGAAACACATGCCCCCACTACACTGCCCACTCCAGGCAGTTTGCACCTTGACAAGCCCGGGGAGGGGAGGAGGGCCCTCCGGGCCGGATAGGCGGCGTCCCAGAAAGGGTAGGCCCAGGCCGGATGGTGGCCAGAGTAGCCAGAGTCCCCACCCGGTACCCACTGCTTCGCAGCGACTCTAGTCCTCCGCCCCTGGCCCACAGGGCCAGAGGAGCCTCCACCCGCCCGACCTGCGCTCGTGAACCCGGGTGCGCACCGGCTGCGACAGGGCAGGAAGAGCAGCTTGATGAGCGGGTGGGTGTAGAGCCAGAGGCCTTGACGGGCGAGACTCAGTACTCGCACCCGGTGCTCTAGGATGTGAAGTTCCATCGCAGATTCCGCAGACCCAGCCTTGCTGCCAGCTAGACCTAAGCAGGAGGCGATGCGGTGGCGCCCGGCTTAAAGAAGCACCGCCCGCCACGGGCCCGCCCAGCTAGAGATCCACTCTTCGGCGGCCACGCCCCACAGCCCCTGTGAAGTGGCCACGCCTCCTCCTGAGCCCTACCTACCCAGCGCTGCGGGCTGCCTCAGTCAAAGCCAGCTCCACTCTTCTAGCCTCAGTCTGAGGATCACCGCCTGCCCTCACCTATCTGTGGCCTCCAGGACACGCCCCGGACACGCCCTTTCCGCTGGACGCCGGCTGTGTTGGGAATGTGTTGGAAGCTCCGGGTCTCCTGTCTATCCTCCAGGCTCGCACGTGGGCTTTATGGTTAAAGCCATTAAGACTCGGAGCCTGGCGGTGGTAGTGTGCATCTTTAATCCCAGCACTAGGGAGGCAGAGGCAGGCGGATCTCTGTGAGTTCGAGGCCAGACTAGTCCACAGAGTGAGTTCCAGAACTACACAGAAAAACCCTGTCTGGACACCCGTCCCCACCCCACAAAAAAAGGTGCAGGAGGGCTTGAAGGCAGGCTGGAGCTCTGTTGGGGCCGCAGCTGTCCACAAATCTCCGGAGTGGGGAGGTTAGGCCAGAGACCCGAAGTACAGCTGGGTAGAACCTTAGTATCCTCCTTTTATTGCGGGGGTGGGGGTGGGAGGGAGGGGGAGGGACTGCAGAGCTGACAGGGCTGGTAGGGACTAAAGATCCCTAAGAATGGGCTGCCTAAGGTTGGTATTGAGAATACTACATCTCTGCCGGGCAGTGGTGGCACACACCTTTAATCCCAGCACTCAGGAGGCAGAGGCAGGTGGATTTCTGAGTTCAAGACCAGCCTGGTCTACAGAGTGAGTTCCAGGACAGCCAGGGCTATACAGAGAAACCCTGTCTCGAAACCTGGCCTGTGTGGCCCAATTTTTAGTCAACCAATTTCCGAAGTAGAATGCGCCCCATTAAGGAGAGGAACAGAAAAAGGGTCCTCCTCACCTGTCTGAGCAACGTACTGTGGACTCTGATTCAGACAATCTTAAGTTTTCTTAAAGCTTATCATCATTAGCAGAACTGGCCTGAGCACATCTAAGTTTGCTACAGATCCATGAAGGCCCCCCAAGCACTGGCAGACACCCCAGGTATGATCAAGCATCTAAAGGTTTAAGAAAACCCCAAGGCTGAGCAGGAATGAGCAAGCACAGGTTGATTTCATGGCAGGATGGGGCTTGCTCCAAAGGGCCCTTGTTTGGCCTAGGCACTCAGCTTCAGGTTGGAGGCTTTGAATAAGATAGTTTAAAGTAGGCCTTGGGTGTGATCAAGACCCAGCAGGCCCATGCAGGACTTCATGCTCCGGACCCTGCATCACAGGCAAAGGGAAGCTGGGCTCAGTCCTGTTCCTGACTTTGCTGGCTCCAGAAGATTCTCATGGAACAGTCTGCAGCCGCCACTTCCTGGCTTGTCCCCTGGAGAACAGAGGGGGTGGGGGGTACTTTTCAAAGGCTGAGCCCATGTCACCACAGCAAGTGTGGGCAGACTGGATAGGGGTGAGAGGCAGGAGGCAGAGAGTGGGAAGCTGCTCAGAGCCTCTGCTAACCATTTGTCTCTCCAGCCTCAGTACCTTCAGCTGTACCAGGACAACACATTCTAGGCCCAGGCAGTGCCTGAAAGCTCCCTGTAAGTCTGTCTCTCCCTCCCTGTTCCCTGCTATGGTCTGGCCCAGCTTGGTCTCAGGCCAGGAACAACCACTATTGTTTGAGTAGAAAAGCTGCTTCCTCAGCAGAAGGGGGGCTCTCTCCCAGGAACACCCTGTTCTCGTGGCTGAGTACCTGCCTGCCCCTCCACGGCAGTCTGCTCACTTGGGTGAGGGGTTTGGGGTGCAAACGTGGCTCTTGGAGAAGGAGGATGTGGAAAGCCTCTTACGTCAGGCACAAGCCCAGCCTGGAATATGGACAGTGTCAGCAACCAGAGAGGAGTATTTTATCAAGGAGACCAACTTCTCCCCTCACCTGTCTTTCCCTGGTGGAGGCCTGTGTCAGGCGTCTGCAGTGCCTTGCCCTGGTGGCAGCCCCTGATACTTCGAGTGCTCAGAAGTTAACTGGGATCTGAAGTGAGCCCATCTTACCATGGCAAGTGTGGACAGAGTGGGAAACCACAGGTCTGAGAAGCAGGAGGCAGAGAGTGTGAAGCTTCCCTGAACCTTAGGTAAATTCGCCTCTCCAGCCTCAGTGTCCCTAGCTGTTCCGGGACAATGCAGTCTAGGCCCAGGTAATGCCGGAAAGCTCCTACCAAGTCTGTTTCTCCTTATTCCCTGCTATGGTCAGCATCTAGATCTGGCCTTGGTGGGGGGACAGCTTTAGGCTACCTCTTCAGGATCTACCCCTCAACCCCCAATAAAGAGGCACAGTCCAGGGCCTTGGGGACTATTTCCTGCTTTGCCCCAGTGGTGGGCTTCAGCCTGGACTGACTCATCTGTGTCAGAAGGTGCACATAGAAGAGCCAAGAACAGCAGCTGGCTCTGCACTTCATGTCTCCTGTATGTTTCCGAGGGGCTCCTGCTGAGCTGGGGCCCAGGATGAAAGGCTAACCCCTTGGGCCCTAGCTACACAGCAGCTCTATACACAAGCCTGTTTATTGCTGTACAAAACCATATTTCTATTTTACACAAAGAGTACCCCACTGCTTCCCCATGTCAGCACCCTATCCCTGGGGACATCCCCCAGAAGGATGGGGCTGAGACCCAACCCCTTCGGCCATAGCTTCTGCCTGTGCTGGCTGGACCAGCTCAACTCAAGAGAAAATAAATAAGGAGGCTCAGGCAGAATCTGTACTGGACCAGCCAGATTCCATCCCAGCCCAATGGCCAAGCAGTTGGCTCCTCAGGTGCAGAGGACCTGGAGTGTTGTCAGTCTTTGAACCGTGTAAGACATGAGAAGACCCCACCCGGAGGCCTGAGCTCCTGGGGTTACAAGTATGTGTCCTCACTCTCCTGGGAGGCGAGGCTCTCCTGGGAATGGTGGTAGGCTAAGTTCTGAGGAGTAGAGTCCTGGGGTACTGGGTCCTTTGGGGGCACATCCTGAGGAGGACATGGGTCTCCTGAAGCAGGCACCCCTGTGGCTTGATTGAGGCCTGGGGACTTGTCCAGTTGCCCACTGGTCTTTGTCCGCTTCTGTTCCTTCTGGACCTGCTTGTGTGACTTAGCCTTGGAGCTGAGGAAGGTTGCATCTGGGGGTAGGCGGATGGATGGTGAAGGTTGCAGGGCAGGTCGGGGACCAGGCTCTGCATCCAGGATGGCCTTGGCACCATGCATCCTGGGTGGAGAGCGGCACTCCAGCTCACCACGGGTCTCTTGCCAGCGCCGCAGCTGGATGAGGTGCTCCCGCTCAATCTGGCGCTCCGTCACAGGCAGCTCTATCACCTTTGGGGCAATGAGAAAAGTATGAACACCAGAAGAATGACCTTTCCCTCCTGCTTTCCTGCCCACCAGCGCCCCTTAACTGTCTGCTACAGGCTGACTTTAAGGAGGATATAATTGTGGCCTGCATGCCAAACACGAGAGCCATTGTCTCAGAAGAGACAGCTACCTACTGCCTCCACACCCTCTCTCCTTATGTCTAGGACAGGAGGAAGGGCAGGGCTGACATGGCCAACCCCACTCTCAGCCAGTATGTCACTTACTGACCAGGGCAGCCTGGCTCCAATTCCAGCCCTATCATTTTTCAGCTGGCGACAAAGGGAAGTCACTTTGAAATTTTGCCTCTATGAGCCTCTACTTCCTCAAGTGTAAAATGGGGACAATGCTGGAAGTGAGTACAGATGACCTTGTATGTCTGCCCCTGAAATGTGTACTAGTATGAGCCTGGTTGTGGTCCCCCACAGAAGCTGGCCAAGTATGTATCTCTTAATTTGTAGCCTCTGAAGAGCAAGAATCCAAAAAGAACAATGAGGGGGCTGTAGATCACAGCTCTTCTCTGTTCCCAAAGTGGAGTGGAGCTAAGGAAGACACTGTGGAGTGCCTCTTGTGCCCTACCCTCCTTGCTTGGCAAAAGGATGAGGCCCATCCACCTGACTTGGCCTGATTGGGCAAGGCCATACAAGGCTCCCCTTCCCTCCCGTAGCAGGTGGGAGACGTGGGCCCGCACCTCCTGAACCAGGAAGGCTTCCTGCATGATCTTGGGGCTGAGACTCCGCAGCTGCTCGATGGTTTCATACTGGCCCTGGCAGGCTTTGAGCTTCTCTGGGGAGCCTAGTGCATGCTTCAGCAGTACCAGCCCCACACGGAAGATGATCTTGACTCCTGTATGGGAGCAGGTGATGAGTCCAAGGAGGCTTTTGGGCTTCTTTTGCACCCCCCACAATCCAGCATAGTCTGGTACCTTCACAAAAGAACATGTCCCAGACTCGCAGCACAGAGCTCCAGGGAAGCGTGCGGGCAAAAGCACACATGAACCACTCTGTCATGTACAGCAGGGGGTCGATCTTCTGGCGGCTAAGGTGCTTGTGAGCCACAGGGGACACCTTCTGTAGCAGTGAGAAGAGGATCTCACCATCCAGCTGGATTGCCTCCTGAGGAGATATCAAGGCCACAGAGCCATGACCACAGCCCCCTATGAGCTCCTAGTACTGGGTCAACATTCAGTAATTCATCAGGTAGCTAGTGCTACAGTGCACTGGAAGACAGATGAACAGACAAGACACAAAGAAGGTCCCTCAGGAAGAGTGAGACCAGTCCATGGACACGGAATGGGGGAGGGACGTGGGGCTGAGTGTCCCAAGACTTCGGGAATAGGAACTCCTGCCTGTCAAGGTCAGGGAAAGCTCCATGCATGGGGTGAAGACTGAGGAAGGCATTCTGGTGGAACAGGATGGAGCTCCAAATGAGCTCTTAAGCCTGTGCCAAAGTCAAGGAGGGAGGGACCAGGAGCCCTGAGGCACAGGAGGGGAGTGTGTAACTGGTACATAAGTGGCCTCTATCAGGCCTCGGGACTTTAGCCTGGAGTGGCTATGAGTGAAGTAAGAGGGCCCGAAGCAGCCACAGAAGGCATCCAGCCTGGAGCAGCTCACGCTATGTGAGTACTCACCAGTTTCTCACTGTAGTAGCCAGGCAGGTACTTCTCACAGACTTGTACCAGACACCAGAAGGCTTGCTGTGGGTGACAGAGGCATGAGCCCTTGAGGCTGGGGTCAGGTCCCAATGCCCACCCACCTGCCCGCTCAGGTCCTAGGTACCTCAGCAGGCATGTGCATGAGCAGCACGGCAGCAATGGGTGCCTGAGCCTGGCAGTAGCCCTCCTCGGGGCGGTATAGCGTGTAGGCCTTCAGCACACGGAACAGGTCCTGCTGGCTATGAAGAGGACAAGCAGGAGAGGAAGGCAGGAGTTGACTACTGCCCATCACCTCCCCTGTACTCCAATGAACGTCTACAGATCTGCCTCAGAACCTGCCCTTCCCGGAAAAGGATGTGCTTGTGGTCACCAATGGGTCAGTCTCTGACCTGTGACCCAATGACAGGATTCAAACAGAAAGCAAGGATTGGACCACGGCTGGATGCCAGATAGATACATGACTGAGGAGGGGCTAGAGAGGGCCACCCTGCTGGGTATGTCTGTCCTTGCCCAATACATCACTCTGCTCCTGTCTCTGTCCACCAACCTACTTACCCCTTTTACCTACATCAAGAAGGCCTGACCAGGAACGTTCTAACAGTCTAGAGAATAGATCATGCAAGCAGCCACAAGAGTCAAAAGTGGGTCAGTACACTGCCAGACCATGGAAGGTAAAGGGCAACAGTGGAGTTTTGCACCCGTGCAGCCAAGCTCACTGTACCTTTCCTGACAGTCAAAGAGAGTCAGCTTAGAGCCACCTTCCAGCCCACACACTTAGCCTGCTTACCCATGGCCTCCTCGGGACACAAACATCTCATGGAAAGGGAACTGCCGGTGCAGGTCACGCTCAATCACATCTAGCCACTTGGGGTCCCCAGGAGACATGTCCAGCTCCTGGAAGCAAGGGCATTATGTCAGGAAGCAGTGAGGAGCACCCTTGGTAGAAGATGACTGTCTCAGGGATCAGATTAGGCACCAAAGGCACCTAATCTCATCATAGAACTAGGCCTTCCTAAAGACAGGTAAGAAAACTCACAGAGGCAAGAATGGCAGAACAGTGGGAAGCCTGAGAGGGATCCAGCCTCCTGGAAGCGTCTTAGGATCAAGCATCAATCCGGCTGTGGCCAGAATCACAGCAGTCAGGACTCAGTTTATCTAGGGATAATGTCTTGTCCTTTAGACAGAAGGCTTCTTCTCAACAAGAGCTACAGGTGTTACCACTGCTTGGAGCCAGATGCAGAGCTGAGTATGCAACACATATGGGACTTGCTGGCCCCAAAACAGATCTTGTCATTACACTCTGTTCAGAGCCAAGAGAACTGAAGAGTTAAATGAAAGGTTTTTTTTTTTATCCAAGGCCTCCTGACTAGAAATATGGTGGAGCTGGGACTTGAGAACAGATGTGAATCAGAGCCACCAAACCCAGCTGCTCTGCTGTCTGCATCCTGTGTTGCAGATGTCACCTGTTCAGGAAGGGAGTGTGACATCTGTCAGGTGTTAAGTGCTTGTCTAGGTACTAGGGTTCATCAGCAACCTACCAGACACCTCAGGGGTGGCCAGTTCCTCTCTGGACACTATTCTACACACATACAATGCTCTGTGCTTCTGTCATGGTGGTGGTGGCACAAGTCTTTAATCTCAGAACTTATAAAACAGAGAATCTCTGAGTTCAAGGCCAGTCTGGGCTATAGTGTGAGTTCCAGGACAGCCAGGTCTACACAGAGAAACCCTGTCTCAGAAAATAAAAAATAAGCAACCCCTCCTCCCCCCTAAAAAACAACCCCTCCTCCAACACAAAACAAAGTTCTGTGCTTCCTTGCACTGAGGATACACTCCTCGACAGTGCCCCCAATAGGCTAGCCACTCACAGACTTCGCTCTCACGTCTAAGGCCTCTGGATTGTGGGTGGAACACCCATCCCTGAACTGCCAACTAAGAGACAGAGCTACTAGAAGGAAGATTCTAGAATCAAGAAGTTGCTCTTGGGGGACCTGACCTTGGTGCTATGTGGGAATATCCAATCTACCCTGATTCACAGCTATCTCTAGCCAAGTATTGCCACCCACCCACGCTCTGTCCCCAGGTCCAAGTGCTGCCAACAAATAGCTTGATCCCTCTCCAGGTCAACAGTGTAAACTCCAGACTGCCCTGCTCTGCCCCTGTACACTCTTCACAGAGAACAGGTCTGGCCAGAGAGAAGTTATTCACTGAAGTGTGAAGGATATCAACAAAGCTCTGGTGGCTGGCAGCTCTGTTTCACTGCCTATCATTAGTTCCAACAGCCTACATCAGGGGAACATCAGGGGAAGCCCTGATGCCTGCGGCCAAGTCTGGCAGGTAAGCTGGGGCAACCCCAGGGAAGCCAACTGCTTCCACGGTATTCTCTGGGGGAACAGGCCTAGCAGTTCAGCTTAGTGAATTGAAGAATATTGTACCATGCCAGCCATGGGGAGGAAGATTGGGATCCCGATACAGAAGACATGGTCTCTGACCACTGACTGACTGACTTCTGACTCCCAAGTAGATCCCTGAAGACCACCTAGTGGATCATGTCTAGTTAGGCTTAGAGACAGGAGACAAAGTACAAGATGGGGGCCAAGAAATGTGAAGACTTTTGTGGTCCTAACACACAGGCCCCGAAAGGCTACAGCACACATTCAAAGCATCAACCGGGGAAGTGGTCGAGGGTCACTTCCTGATTGCCAAGAGCTGTGTAGACATGCACTGTGCTCAACCATGAAGGCAAACTTGATGAACTGTTGAAAGGGCTACAATAAGGTAACAGAACTGTAATGAAGTCTATTCTATCTGGGCTGCTGAGGGCAGAGACTTAGATGATCAGCAGCTTCCAGTAGACATGGCCCACGAACTGGGACAGTTTGAGTAGAGATCCTGTCAACTGTCCATCTTACTGAGGTCTAGGATAGTACATGGGGGACCCACTGCCAGGGGAAGACGCTCAATCCAGAGATACGACAGGTTGGTGAAGAAAGAAAGGAAAACTCACATCAAATTTTCCAGGGTTCTGCTGAAGTTTCACTTTGCCTCCCGACAGGTACTGCCAAGCCCGTCCCCGCAGAGAAGGTGGGATGCCCTTCTGGCATCGAAGACGAATCTGAAAGTCAAAAGAACAACTGTGCCCATGCACCCACCCTGGCAGCTCCTCTGCTAAGGCCTGCTGGGCCTTCAGTGAGCCTTCCCACAAGAGCAGAAAGGGAAGAACTGAGGGCTCTTTGCCTTGCTAGGCAGAGCCCATGGAGGGGAAGGGGACTGCAATTAGACAGGCTGCCACCAGGTGATGGCAGAGTGCACATTCTCTAAGGACAGTGCAGTCGTTCCTGAGGTAGGCCACAGAACTCTGGACCCCAGAACTATATATAACCAACCTTTGTATCCACAGGAGACAGGTTCTGGGACCCTTGCAGACACCAAAATTTCCTCAAATCCCTCATACAAAGAAGCCAGGTGTGATGGTGTGTGCTGTCACATCTCAAAGAAACCAGGACAGACGGCTAACTGGGATGCTATTAGCCCATCAAAGCAAATGCAGGGCTTTAGGCTCCCTCAGTGCCAGCGGCTCCCCTCAGCTCCTCTCAGCACACTCCCTACCTTAAACTTCTCCAGCCCAAGGGCTTTGCTGCTTCCCTTCCTCCAGCCTCTCTTCCCTATCTAATCTGCCATTCCACCACAAGTCCTGTTGTTCCTCTGCTCTTGCTCCCTGGTCCCCTCTCTGGCCCCCTCTCTTCTCTTTCCCTCTCGCTCCTACCTCCTTTGTTGCCCAGTTCAGTCTGCTGGCCATGTTCAGTCTTCTTTCTCTCCCTACTTGACTGTTCGATGCCCCTGGCTGCACTCCCCCTCAAATCTACAATAAAAGCCTTCTCCTCAGCCATACCTTGGAGTGGCCACATTATTATTTACATGCCTCGAATCCGAACACTCAGGAGGCAAATTGAGGCTAGGCTGGAACTTGCTGTGTAGTACAGGCTGGCCTTGAACTCACAGAGAACCACAGAATAAAGGGATGTGCTGTCATGGGCAGCCGTCTACAATGTCTTTTAAGAAGTCACAAAACTGTTTAAGGGAACAGAGGTATTAAAGAGGCAGAAGAGGAGAGGAAAGGGCACAGGCGGGAATATGCTCAATGCACAATCTCTACGTCTATAATACTCTGGAAACAAATACTAAATAAAGAACAGAATATTTTCCTCAGAACAGGGAACACTCATCACACAACCAGAAACCTACCACTTCCACGCTGTGCCACTCGGGCTGGAGATGCAGCTCCGTGTACATCACTAGTCCCCGGGGCCTGATAGGGGGAAGGAGTGGGCTCCACCTGGGATTGATCCTAGAGGAAGCTCTCAGGGCAGCCGCCTGACCTACCAGGTGGGTGAGTGTGAAGGCAGAGGGCCTGAGCCTGTGGGATGGTGGCAGAGAGGATAGCGCTGAGAGACAGTGACTCTCTCTCACCCTGCACGAAGCAGCCTGGCCTGAGATCACAGAGACAGTGTTTGTGGCATGAGAACAGCTGATGTGGGTTTGAATCCCACACTGACCTTGGGTCAACCACTTCTCACCTGTGTTAAGATCTGAATGACATTACTTACTCTTGAATGCGTACTGAAGCCTGAAGAGGCTCTATTAGAGCGAGAACAGTGCTTAGTGTGGGGCTTTTTCTCCACATCGTCCCAGAAAGATACTAGGCACAGAAAGCCCAAGGGTTTCAGCTGCTGCCTAACTTCTCCTCAACTGGAAAGCCCCTCACATAGTCCCACGTGAAGTGGGGGGATGGGGGATGGGGGACACAGGACCTTCCTGATAAGAAGAACTTTAAGAGAGAACTTAAGTAAGAGAGAACTTTTTAACTTTTTAACTTTTTTTTAAGTAAGAGAGAACTTTCCAGAGCTTGGAGCAGGTTAAGAACTAGGAAGGAGACAGGCAGCAGGCTGTAGAATGCAGTCAGTAAGGAAGAGCAGCTGGCTACTCAAAAAAGCCAAGCTGGGCTTCTGATTGCTTGAAAACCAGGAGAGAAGAGAGCAAAAGAGAACAGCCCTGGACACTGAGGACAATTTCCTGTTGCTGTGAGACAAGGGTCATCTTAAGGAAGCCACTTTAGGCAGGCTTTGGCAGTGGGGCATAGGACAGCCCAGAGGCTCAGGTCCTACGGATCTTACACTTAGGCAAGGTGAGTATGACATCCTTCTCCTGGCCCATCACAGGAACTGGACACTCAGCCCACTGTGATACCCTCATGGATGCCAGAGCCAGGGCAGGGGATAAAGAGTCAAGAGGACAGCTAGCCTTTCTCAGACACCTGGTCTTTTGCACAAAGATGCTGGAGACTGTCATTAGCCTGCCTTAGGGAAGACGGGCAGAATGAGTTAGGATAACGTGAGGAAGCGCTGCCAGAATACTCCAAAAATTACCCGTCTCTATAGCAAACTTAAAGGAGGTCACTGATGACAGCCAAGTGAAGCCACACCCTTTCCTGCTGAACTCTGGGAAGGCAGATCCCTGACTCCCTGCAGGCCCTCATTTCTGTCCTGAGCACAATTTGGGAGATAGAAGAAGATACACCCTCCTACCAGGACTATGGATGAGTCCAGGAGAAATGTTGGGTCTGAGCCTACTTCCCAAAACAGTTATTATCCTTCCTGTGTCATGACTTCCTGTACTGTAAGAAGCCATGCTTCCAAAGCCAGGCAGGAGTTACCAGGGAGAGCCAATGTGGTTACACCTGAGGCAGCAGTCTTGGTCTGGGTCTCAAGAGTACAATGAATTAAAGCGTGTCTTTGAAGGCCTCTGCTGGGCAAAGGCAGCCCTTGGCCTCTACCCACAGAGCAGGGGAAGCCAAAGGGAAAAGGAAGGGCTGCTGAATGCTCTATGGCAGGCACTCCCCACAGCTACAAAAGAGAGACACAGAGCTAGCTACGGCTCAGGGTAAGAACTGGAGGAAAGATAAGGCATGACGCCAAAGTTAACAAGGGAACAACTGGAGAATAAGTGTCCTAAAAATACTGATTTTGCCAGTTATGGTGGTGTATGTCTATACTCCTAGCACTAGGGAAGCAGACAAACTACAATAAGTTGGAGGCCAGCCTGATCTACAGAGCAACACACACACACACACACACACACAAATACACAAGCACACATGCAAGCAGGCACTCTGTAGGTGAAGAGGGGGAGAGAGAAGGGAGAGAAGAGAAAGAAGAGAAAGGAGAGAAAGAGAGATTCTCTCCTTACCCATGCCAAGCACATATTCTATCACTGAACTCCACCCGGAATCCTACACAGAACAGCAAGAAAGAGCTCAAGCCTGGGTGAGCTCTCCCCCTTGGCAGTCTGTGAAGCACTTCCTGTTACCACCTTGTAAGGATCCTCATAAAAGGCTTATTTACTTCCACTAGACTAATGACTCTTCATCTGAAAGGGGAAGACATCTTATCCTAAGTTACATATCTCACACGTGAAGGTGGTGTGAGACTGAGCCCACATTCACTCCAGACTTTCAGACTAGCAGAACTAGACCAGGGTAATAAGCTGACTTTGTAGACTGGAATATGCAGACTGTGGCCACAAGTGTCCAGGCCGTGATTAAGCTGCAAAGGGCTCCCAAGGACACTGACCCATGGCTTCAGAATGGTGGGTGAGTGTGGGGTTCCCATAGGATGAGCAAGCCAGTACCTAAGGACATTCTAACTAGACAGGGAATGGGCATTCTCATCTTTATAAAAGTACTTGTAAATTGCAGGATTACTTTTCTTTCTTTCCACTCCGCCCAGGAGACAAGTAGAAAATCACCAACTTGTCTAGGTGGTAAAGAAGGCCCTTCTTGTGGTGGTCAATAGTGTAGACACTAAAGTTTACAGCCTGTCTTCAAATCTTAGGCCACTGGTAAAGCAAGAGTTTCACCAGAATTAACTTCATTAGGGTGTTAGCCAGATTATTGTGGTCAAAATATGAACTGTCTCTCACACGTTAGCTGCACTAATACTAGGAAGCTCTTCAGCCTTTCTTCTGGTGGGGGCAAAGCAAAGTTACCTATGAGGGCTGTTGGTTTAACTCTAGAGTTCTATGTGGCTCTTCTCTGAAGTCATGTGCCAGGTACAAACCTTGCTCCATCCTAAAGCCAGCCTCTGCTGCTCACCTGACCAATGGAGAATCCCTTTGGCAGCCTGACAGTTGGAGAAGCCCCTAGTTTGCTGCAGTGAAGTTCATCTCCTTCCTTCTCCTCCCAGCCCCAGGCCCAAGGCCAGGACCCTTACCTTTTTGTGCTTCTTGGCCATCCATTTGTCCCAGTTGTTGAGCATGTCCAGCCACTTGGACTCCCTCTGCCTCAGCACCTCCAGGGGAACTTCCTCCAGCCTGTGGATCAGATGGCAAGGCATCAGATGTGTCAAGAGAAGTAAAGACCCAGGCTTTTGCCCCAGCCACCAACCTGGCCAGCCCTGCAACCCAATGCCTGTGTTTGTATACATCCTTTAAGTCTGCAGACTCATGGTGCCCTACTGCGGATGAGCAGAGTGCTTCCTGCCCCTGCCATAAAAGTCACAGGCCAGATACAACAGGGGCAAGTACCCATTCTCCAGACGTGTCAAGGGGCCAGGGACACCTTGCCTCTCTGGGGCAAAGGCTGAGTGCCTCTACACTGAAGTCAAGCATTCCTGTCTTGGGCCTGCCTTAGTATAAATAAGCCTCTTCAGGGGGCCAGCACGCTAGGAGTAAAGCTGGATGCAAATAAATACAGAAATAACATGCTCGCCTTGTCACCTGAGTCAAGCTGGTTACTCAGACTTCCCCCAGTTACACCCTTGCTCTTTCCCATCGCTCAACCTCTACTCATGCCAATCCCTTGGCTAGAGTATTACCCGAGTCGTCTCCACACGGTCGCACAGGTACTTCAAAGTCCCTTCAAATGCCACCTTCTGACTGAGCAGCTGTGCCACTTCTGAACAGACTAAAAAGACTCTTGTTCCCAGGCGCCTTGTGGAATTGACATTTGATGGTACCAAGACTCAGCCCAAGCTGATCAGTACCAAAGATGGCAGAGGTTGCCTGGGGAGGAATCCCTGTCTTAAGCAGAGAGCACAATCACCTCATTCCTCAGTGAGGCTTCCAAAGGGAGTAAGCCCTGAGGATCCCCGAGTTCACACAACTCTCAAAGGCAGAGAAGAGAAGGAGACAAAATGCAGGCATTCTCCATACACTTGCTTATCCGGCCTACAGAGTGATGGCAAAACAGACAACCATACCACACAAATGTGCATGTGTAACTCTCACACACAGAGTCTCCTTAAATGCATTTAAAAGTATTAGATTATCAAAATCTTATACTTGTTTATTGCTTTGTTGTGTTTTTGTGAAGTTTTTTGTTTGTTTGTTTGTTTTGTTTCTTCAAGTAAGAAAGTACCTGGTCTGGTGAGATGGAGCTCAGTGGTAGAGTACTGGCCTAAACGGCCAGGCACTGTGTTCAATTCTCAGTGCCACCAGGAAAAAGAAAGAAAAGTAGTATTTTATAAACTAGACATAATGTCAGCCCTCTGGAGTTAAAGGCAGGAGTTTAAGGCTAGCCTGGGAAAGATGACATCCTGTAGATAGATAGATAGATAGATAGATAGATAGATAGATAGGAAGGAAGGCAGGCTGGAAAGACAGCTCAGTAGTTAAGAGTATCAGCTGCTCTTCCAGAGGACCAGGGTTCAATTCCCAGCACCCACATGGCTGCTCACAACTGTCTGTAGCTCCAGTTCCAGGGAATCAGACACCCTCACACAGACATGCATGCACATAAAATAAAAATAATCATTACAAAAATTTAAGGTACTTGACAGTATTAAGAAAGGATTGGTATGAGGGGGCAGGGAGCAAGATGTAAAGTGAATAAGTGAAAAAATAAATTAAATTTTAAAAAAAGAAGAAAGGATTGATTGCACATGACAGACTCAGAGAAACAGGCTCAGAGAGGTTAAATACTCAGGGAGAGAACCCCGTTCAGAGTAAAACAGAAACTCAGTAAGGAACCTGGCACTCAAGTCCAAGCCAGATCCTGAATAGCCTAAAGATGACATTCAGCCCAATGCAACTTTCCTGAAAGGGACACAGGGTGGGAGGCACTTGAGGCAGTCCCAGGGAGCTCTCAGGAACAGGACATGGTAGAGCTGGGCCTGGCCCAGGGTTGGAGTTTCTGATTCTCTCTGCCGGAAGGAAACATGTTGCTGTGACTTTTACTGGTTGCAAGAACAGAGGGAGGGGCCCTGGCAGAGCTGAGGCCTCCAGGACACAAAGAGGCAAGTCCTCTCGTTCAGTGCACTTTATCTGGGGAACTGCGCCTAAACTCAGCCTTGGAAGAGAACAGTTGAGAAGGAACTTGCCCAGGATAATAAAAAACTGGGCCCCTCAACACAAGGACACAAGTCACTGTGCTCCAAGCTGCTATCTCTCACCATTGAGAGACAGAACCAAGGCACAAAGACACTTTCTTTCTTTCTCTCTTTGATATAAAAAAAAAAAAAGCAGTGCTCAAGCCTCGAGGACAAGTAATTTACAAAAGGATATATGTGTTCAGGCAACCCCCAAATACCCACAAAGCAGAAACCAAAGGACCCTACACCCCCAGCCATGATGACATATATACCAAAAACAGTATTGACTTATGCAACAAGTCAGGGATGCGCCTTCTAGTTAACTAAACAGAGGGTAGGGTGCCCACATGAGTCAACAGGAAGTTTTAGCAGTTATGACGGTGATAACATCTGATTGAGTACTCTGTGCAGATAACAAAACTAAGGCTCAGTGAAGATGAGCCTTACAACTGAAATTGCCAAAGACGCCACAGTGATTAAATCCAGGCCTATATGACACCCCAAACCTGGGGTCTGGTTTGGTTAGTAAAATATGACTGTGGGCCTCAGAGATACCTATTCTTTCAAGTGCAATCAGAGAGGAACATGCTGAGAGTTCTTTCAACTGACGCCAGCTGATAGCTTTGGCAGTTTTAAAGCCCCAGTGTCAAGCATCAAACCAGAATTCAAATAGGGTAGAAAACAAAAGGTCCTGTTTCCTAGGTTCTAAGACGGCACTGATTCTAGGCTGTACGAAAACGATTAAGGCAGGATCTCAGAAGCCAACCAACTGCTATCGCTCTCAATGTGTATACTAATCAGAAGATATGTTTTAAATTTAAAACCTTAAACTGAGAAAATTTTGAGGAAATACTCATTTAAATGGCTTCTCTGCCAGTAGAAGAACTTAATCTGGATGTTGGTGGGGCAGAAATAAGCACAGTCCTTGGCACTCAGGACATTCTCTATCTACAAGTGGGTATCTCTTCCCACACACAAGGCCCATTTTTTTAAAACTCAGAAGGTTGAAGGACCCTTCAGTAGACTCAGTTAGGATTCCTGAAAGTATCTGTTCTGGATAAAGGAATTCTTTCTACAACAGGAAGTGTCATGGGGACTAGAGGGATAGCTCAGCAGTTTAGAGCACTGGTTGCTCTTCCAGGAAACCTACATTTGGCTCCCAGCATCCCCATGATGGCTACCAGCTGTCTGCAATTCCAGTTCCAGAGGATCCGATGCCCTCTTCTGGCATCCACAGGCATTGGTGCATAGAACATACATGTAGGCAAAACACCCATATGCAGTAAATAAAAATAAAATCTAAAACCAAAACAAAACCAAGACAAATCAACACCAAAGCCACCAAGCCACCATCTCCCCCCTTCCTTGTTGTGCTTTTTTCTTTTATCCGTGGACTGGCTGCACTGTGAGTTGACTCTGAAGGGATGCCCAGTGGGAGCTGTGGGGTGAAGCGGGGAGGATGGGAGCTCTTCAAGATAGCATGTGAAGCCCTAAGGTGGCTTTCCCCTGCTAGCATAGACTGTGTGAGCCAGTGCTCCTACTGAGAGAAGCTGGGTGGCTGTTCTGTGCGGATGCCTCAGCCAGGAGCACACTTACTTCCAGAAATCCCTCTTTCCTGAGGTGGCCAGAGAGGGCTTCTCTTTATCCAAAGAGCCTACTAAGACTCTCTGGGGCCAGTCCTTATTGGAAAAGCACCAGGACTAGTGCTTAACCTCTGGGGCAGCTAGCATTCAACAGCTTCTACTGCTCAACGTTCTTTCCCATGCTTGGACAAAAACTTCTGTTATCTTCTCCCTGTAATTTCAGTACTGCCTTCTGGTGCTACAATGCTTAGGCCCTCTTATACCAGACACACACATGCTTAACTCCTGTCATCCATCCACCCTCGTCTGGAATGTTCTTTCTTCTCTCTGCTCTCAGCCACAGCACTCTTCCAGGGTCTTATATACTATCAAAACCCCAATAATAGCAACATCAACAACAGTAGTCAGTATTTATACCCCGTTTACTACTTAGCTAATTTCTTTCTCTTACACGTGTGTATCACATGTACATTTCCTTAATAACAGCCAGGACAATATCAGTGTCCCCATTAGTAAAGTTAAGAACCTTGCAGAAGAGCGTAGCTGTAAGAAGCAAGCTGAGGCTACCTCCAGGGCTGTCTAACTCCATGGTCATATTCTTGACCCTTACACTACAGTCCTACCCTACGAGAAGCTAAACCCAGAGTCCTCACAGCCTGCCCATCTGTGTGCCTGAATGCCACTTACTGTCCTCCAATGTACAGACCTTCACCCTAGCCTAGAACACTGTTTTATATACATTGAACTGAGACCTATAGTAAGATCCACATTTTATACTTTGTGTACATACAGATAACTGAAATGTTTTATGAAATGAGTTGTCCTTACATGTATGAATATGCACTTTGATTTTTTACATACGGTTTTTTAAAATTAAGCTGGGAATAGTGGCATATATCCCAGCACCTGGGAAACTGAACAGGAGGAATGCCATGAATTTGAGACTAGCCTGGACTACCCATTGAGACTCAAGCAAACAAAAAAGCTAATTATATGACAGTGAGATGGCTCAGTGGGTGAAAGTATTTGCCTCCAAATTTGACAACCAGAGTTAGATCTCTGAGATCTACATGTCAGATTCCTCTAAGTGTTCCTTTGACCTCTGTGTGCACTCTCACTCTCTCTCTCTCTCTCTCTCCACACACACACACACACACACACTAAATAAGTCTAAAAAAGAAAATGTAAAGATATGTATAATTCTTTGAAACTGATTGATTCTGGTACCTAAGCATGAATGGATGAAGACATACATCTGAGGTGAGTGTTCACTACACTATGGGCTTGCTCATATTGCTTAGTACTATCCCTCCTGACTGAATCAGGTCTTGAGCTTGGACTAACTCTATTCATGGCTTTCTATATGATTCCATTACTTTCACATGTATTATATTCGGGCATACAAGGCTCCTACAGGAATCTGTAGAGAAACTAGACCCTTTCCCAGACGTTGTTGCATGCCTTTATCTGGGCCTCAGAACACAGGGAGAGTCTAACTTCTACTCTGTGTTCTCACAGCTATAGTGAATAGTCTGCCTTTGTGTAGCACTGCTCAGCAAGGCCAATAGGATGGATAGGCACTGCCGGTGCGTCCAACTGCAGTTGGAGATGGTATGCCTAGGCAATGTGCTGATTGCCACTAACTCTGCCTCCTGAGGAGGGAGCTCAGAGAAGACAAGGGTGGTAACTAACTACACACCAGCCAGGCTTCTAGACTACCAGACCTAGCTGTCCTGGGCCATTCTGTAGCCCAAAGTAGCAGGAACACTTCATGCACCCCACTGTCTACAAGCTCTCCCAAAATTGAGAAGCTAGAAGCTTCCAAAAGCTCAGAGGGAAAAGCCCAGTTCCTAAGGTTCCTGGAAGTTTCTCTTCCCTGTCTTTTGAGACTTCTCTCAACACCTTGACTTGGCAAACTCAGTAAGGACACTGTGCATGCCCAGGACACTGCGCATGCCCAGCACCCTACATCCCCTCCTACAAGCCTCACTCCATAACCTGAAGCAGACACTCACTCTCCCTAAAGGCACAGACCACAGGACTGATGCTTTTCATCTCTCTTGCCAGGGATACTAAACGACACATTGAAGAAGATAAAGGGTGAGGACACCCTGGGATCAGCTGACTAGGAATGCACTTTAGTTCCCTCATCTATCAGCTGGAAACCATGAGCTGGTGCTTTCCCCCAACCTGCTGACTTCTGGGTTTAAAGCCTGGGCCTCGTGTATGATGTAAAACAGCACTCCTCGCCAGGGTGTGTCTCAGGTCTACCTTCAGCGGAACCACAACACACATCTTGTACTACACAGGACTACAACGAGGGGTAAACACATACTGTGCGCAGTCAGAAAACGGCAGCTAGTTCACAACTTCTATTTGAAGACAGAATGTTCACACTCATTTTTTCATCTAACTAGTCCCCAAATGCAGTTCCTGGAAGTAGGCAGGACAAGATCACCCTCATTTTACCTGGGAAGTCACAGTGGTCCAAGAGATGATGTCATTTACTCTATGACACATAAAGTATAATTCCTAACTTCTATCACTTCTTTTCACAGCTGTGTGAAACACAGACAGGCTTCTCCCCTCTCTAAGCTTCCAGTTTCTCATCTGTAACAAGGTGATATGTTTCAAGAACTGGCCATGTACTACCTTGGCTGAGTCACTACGGGGCATACATTTTCCTAGGGAAGTAGTTCTTATTACCTTTACTCAGCATAGCTGAGTAATCTTCCCATGTTTGATACCCTGAAGTGGAGGCTGCCACTCAGGACACTAACCTGCCTACAGATAAAAAGTGTCCGCACATAACACAAACTCTGTCATTCTCCTACTCTTCTCTACCCTTTCAGTTAAGAAAAATAGAAATATATGACAACAGCTTTTCACAGCTGGATCTCCAGGATAAAGACAAGGTCACTTGAGGAGGTCCAACCAAAGTGTGGAGAATTAGGAATATGCAGAGAAAGTACGGTTAATCATGGGTCCAGAGACAGTGAAGAAAGGGGAGCTGGGAAGAGAAATGAGGATAAAGACGCTGGCCTGCTCTATACACTGGGTGACAACTTCTAGAGCTCAGTACTGTAAAAAAGAGCAATGCCTGAAAGTACACATACCTTTACAGTTGGTTTCTTAGAAAGGAAACTAGAGCATGGGAGAAGGTAGGTCAGGCCGAACAGACCAGACAGTTAAGAACCCCCTTTCTGCCGGGCAGTGGTGGCGCACGCCTTTAATCCCAGCACTTGGGAGGCAGAGGCAGGCGGATTTCTGAGTTCGAGGCCAGCCTGGTCTACAGAGTGAGTTCCAGGACAGCCAGGGTTACACAGAGAAACCCTGGCTCAAACAAAAACAAAAACAAAAACAAAACAAAACAAAAATACCCTTTCCAACCAGGCGGTGATGGCACAGAACTTTAGTCCCAGCACTCAGGAGACAAAGGCAGGTGGATCTATGTGAGTTCAAGGTCAGCCCAGTCTACAGAGCTAGTTCCAGGACAGCCAAGGCTATACACAGAGAAACCCTGTCTCTAAAAACAAACAAACAAACAAATAACGACAAGAGACCTCTGCAGACAGTTGGAGAGGTCTGATGTCCAGAGGGTAAGTGACTTGCCCAAGGACATGCTGTGAGTGGTGATGTCTGTAGTAGTCTGGTGCTGGCCACTTTGCCTTGGAGCTGGCTGTCAGTGGCTCCTGGGTCAGAGAGTCCAGCTTGCTTCACTCTCCCTAGCTACCAGTGGAGGCAAGTTCTGGGCCTGCCTCTCTTTCCCATGAGGCATTTACTGGCTCTGCTCCTTCCGGCTCTGGGTCAGTGCACAATGGTAAACAGGTCCTCTCCACCCTTCACTGGCCTTGGCATCCTGGGCCTCTGCCCAGCACTCCACTCTGCTCAGCTCCACCCTGTTGTCTTGCAGACTCCAAAATTCAAGGAATCCCTCTTGTTCTGGTCCACTGAACTTGGAGAGGGCACAGATATCAGAATCCCTCAGGGTAGTTCTCCTGGACAACTAAAAGAAGTTGCAGAAACTTTTCTTAGCAGAAGATATCATTTCCCTAAAACCTAACCCTAGCCAGGCAGAGTAGTGCTTGAAATTTTCTGCCCGTGACTGGCTGGGCATATGGGTCACAATCTCCCTTGTAGATGCCCAGAGTCCACCGTGATCTATAGGAGATCTCCAAGCCATCTTTACCAAACTGTTAACCCTTACTGATAGATCTTACCTAACTGCCCTGACTCACTGTGTGCACCAGGTCCCTCCTTGATGGGATTTCTTCATGGCTCCCTATTGTTCCCCCCTCTCCAACAGAAATTGTAGGCCCTGGCTCTCTAATCCTCCTGTCCCTTTCACTCCTGGAGTTACCTCTAGGTGTCCCCTCCCTGAGCCACTCCCCTCAGCTTCCCTCCATTTCTAACTGGCTACCATCCACCACTGAAGACCTCATGCAAAACTGCCGCTCATCTCTACACAGCCTCTAACTTTTTCCGGGACAGCAATCAGCCCAGTGCATTCTATACACTCTATACCATATCTCCACAGCTTTGCTGTAAAGATTAATAAAATACAGCCCCTGCCCTTGGGGAAGCCAAAGTTTCAGAGAGACAGCTGGGTGGATAAATAACTCACAGGTGCACACCAAGTGCTAGCGCAGAGCTTGTGAAAAGTGCAAGGAATCTGCAAGAAGTCCCCAGGGGGAGGATGGACATGTTTGAGGAGCTGACTTTTAAATTGGGGTTTGAAGGCTGACAGGAAGTGGCTAGGCTGAGAGAGGTGGAAAGAACATACCAGGCAAAAGGCCGAGTATGTGCAAGGGCAAGCTAATAGGAAGGGCATGTCTTGTGTGGGGAATGTGAGCAGTCCAGCAGAGCAGGTCGGGCCTCCCCACCTGACCTCTGCTCTGCTGAGGCAGCATTCCTTGAGGAGGTATGCTCCTCCAGAGCCCCATCAGGCCATTTTCTGCAGGTGTCTCAGGCTAAGAACATTTCCTAGCACCTGGCTGGCACCTGCTCAACACATGGTGACCAATTTGTGTTGTGACCTCAGGCCTGAGTTCTCAGCAACAAGCTGGAAATAGTGATCTCTGCCTTAAGACCAGGCAGATAAACACAGTAGGAGCGCTCCCTCTGCAGCCTAACAGCAGCTCCAGGTCTTGTGAGGGCTGAGCTCAGACCTGCTTCAAGTGGCCTTTTACAACATTACCGCTCTCCTAGTCAATTAACATAACTGAATGTCCGTGATACCGCTTCCCAGGCACTTGCTAAGCACCAGCCACTGCTCGGCATCCAATTGATATCATTTCATTTAACCCTGGTAACAAAGCCCATGAGAGTCATTCTTCAATTACCAACCCCTCTTGGCAGATGAGAAATCTCAGATTTTCAGCAACTGAATTTCCTAATCGCTGCCTAGGGTTTATGGCAAGCAAGCCCTGGCAGGTGAGGCTAGACCCTCTGCTCTTCTCTGACTATGCCACCCAACTTCAGCACTCAGTGTTGTCTACTCAGCTGGATGCACACAAGCTTTAATCCCAAGAGACTAGCGAGCTCAATGAACTCCAACCCACAAGCAGTGTGGCACTTTGCAAGTCACTTTAGCTCTCTGGGATTTGGCTTCTGATGACATAAAGCAGGGGCTATTCTGACAAGCACATCTCACAGAAATAAGTGAGAAGAGGCGAGAGACAACCTGGGCTACATGCGAGCTCCTCTGTAAAATGGCATTATGACAGCAATGGTGAGAGAACAGAAGGGTCACCTTGGAAGTACCGGGAAGCCAGGACAAAGGAACACAAGGCACAGAAAGGGAGAGTGGTGATGGTAATTATGAGACAAACTGAGACTCTTCCTCAGGTGCTACAACTACCTAGGAGGATACAAGACCAGGCAGCCCTGTGGCCACACACTGGCTCTGAAATTCTCAGGAAACTTCCGCTCTCACTTCTGCTTTTTCTTCACAGGCCACAGAGAAGAAAGAACAGTCCCAGAATCAGGGCTGTCAGAGGGCTTTGCTGCAAATGACTCAATAAGGATCTAATGGGGAATTCCCAACCTGCTCTGGTAGGTCAGGGAGCTCCTGACCTCAAGCTGAGTGGAACTGGCCCCCTGCCTTAGCCCAAAGACCATGGGGTGAGTGAGCAGAGCACACGAGGGAAGCTGAATCTTCATGCCTATACTGCTTTACTTCTTTACAATTGCACTAAAAGCCCAAATGAGAAGGGGGGGGGAGGGCTGAGTCTGTTTTATGTATGTGTGTACCTCAAGACAGCCTCACTATACAGACCAGGCTGGCTTCAAAAGCACAGATATCTGCCTGGTTCTTTTGGTGGTAGTGACACACGCCCTTAATCCCAGCACTTGGGAAGCAGAGGCAGATGGACCCCTTAGTTCTGAGGCTACCCTGATCTACAGAGTAAGTTCCAGAATAGTCAGCACTACACAAAGAAACCCTGTCTTGAGAAACCAAAAATAAATTTTTAAAAATGTGTGAAAGTATGAAAGTCTTCCATGGCGCACCAAGGGCACGGAGCCCTTCCACTGTGGCAGATAATGTACTGGATCCTCCTAAGACCCCCTCTCCAGTGCCACCAATGTCCTACTGAAAGACTCAGAGTAGCCACATGCCTGCAAAGTGTCAGAAGGAGGACTGCAAGCTAAGTTTGCTGATGTCTTAAATTTGGGCTCTCCCAGACCCACATCCAGGTTGCTCTTCCCTGTAAGTCAAGATAGGGAGGGAAAAAAAGCATCTTCCAGAGGGCAGAGTAGGAAGATTGCTCTGTACACACAGGGCCCAGGGCCCAGATGCACTGAGGAGGAGCAAGAGCTCCCACAACCTAGATTCCCTCCCTGGATCCCTCACACCCAGCCGTTCCTGTCTCATCCCAGGATACATGTAAGGGAATGTGCGTGCAGACATGGAACAAGAGCTGTACTCTTCCTTGTAACAACTCAGCTACCAAAACAACACAGAAGACCTATTAGGAAAAGTAAACATTTGGGGCTCGGCTGAAGTCCTAAGACTGACAGGAAGAGGGAAGAGAGGCCATAAGGTGACCAGCTTTAGTAGGGTGGAAAATTGGGACCCCAGATAGCAGGCCTAGTTCCATCCCTTGCTCAGTCAGTTTCTCTGTCTGTACATAAAGCCAAATAACTCTTAGTCCATCAATTTCCCATTACTCCTGTAACAGTTACCAGAGACTGAAATGATAAAGGCCAGTGTAGTTAATACAAGCCTTTGATCCCAGCACTCAGGAGACAGAATCAGGTAGAACTCCCAGAGCTCAAAGCCAGGAGGGTCTACATAAGGGTTCCAGGGCAGCCTTGGAAACATAGTGAAACACTGTCTCAAAAATAAACAAATACCCGGGAAGTACCACCAGCATGTTGTTTAAACACGACCTGAACAAGAATGGCATTGACACCGAGACATGCTAATGAGGAAGAAGGAAAGCACACAGGGACTCATCCCTAGACAAAGAACCACAAACAATTAAAAAATGCTGAAGAGTGGAATAGTCTTTCCCAGGCAAGAGCTCACCTATAGGTTATCCAATACCAAATGCTGAGCCAAATGGTTATACATACGTATAAGTAGCACTACACTGCAGGTTATTTATGTATTTAAGAATAAACACATACACACACAAATGACAAAAATTTGAACAAGGGTTGGGGTATGTGTGATGGTTTGAAGTGAGGAAAGAGAAAATAATGTAATTCTATTATAATCTCAAAAACTAAAAGCTTTTCTAAAAACAAATAGATTAAGAAAGATAAATTTGATTTTAAAAAGAGATAAAATATCCTTCAATCTGATCACATTTCCACATATATGAAGACCACTGGTCTTGTGCACAAAAGGGCATCTCATACAAGAGGGACAAATGTGCTGGAAGCACTGGCTTCTGCAGAATGGGCCACAATAACCCCTTGTATTGGGCTACCTACCAAAACATTTTTCCAAGGTCATTTCTCAGAATGTTTGAGATAGATGAGCTCTAGTTCCTCTGCAGGGAAACTGAGGCTTAGAAAGACCAAGCAGCCTCCTCAAGGTCACCCAGATACTTAGTAACTCAGGAAGGCCCAGGACTTGAGTCTCTTGATCCCTGCTCAGAGCCTTTGTTTGTACTGTGTTCATAATCCAGTTATCTTGTTTGAGCCTCACAATCCTTTGTACACAGCTGCACCTGTAACTACTTGTCTAATGTATGACTTCTGTTAGACTGTAAGTCATTTGAAACAAAGACTGGTTTCTATACAGAAGCTGACACAGGGCTACACATATAGTAAGTGCTGGGAAGTAGCCCTGTGACTGAATGAGGAGACTTGCTTAAGCCATGAACCACAGGAGTCAGTTGGGAAGCTAGTACCAGCACCCTCACACCCCTGTGCTTAGTTAAGAGTACTTTCTCCATATAGGAGCCTAAAGCCATGTTTCCAGCCAGAATCTCTAATCTCTAAAACTTGGTGTGCCCCTAGAGCTTGCTTCTCATAGGTTCAGGAATCCCCAGTCCCAGTCAAGAAAGCAGGTAGAAGAAATCCATTAAATCAAACTGGCCTTGGTTGTCATCTGCCTCCCCTTGATCAGTTTACGCTACTCTGAAAGCCCCAAATCCCCTGTCCCAGCTGCCATACCACCCTAAGGTAGGATTCCTCTGTCCTCAGGCTCACTCCCAGCCTCTTGGAGAGGAGCCTGGCTCTCCTTGCAGCTTTTCTTACCATCCAATTTGTTTACCAGGCAGCAACCACAGAGCTCAGTGTTACTCACCATCCTGCCTCCCCCAGTCAGGTCAGCCAACTCTCTCTCCTGCTAGAAAGACACAAAGAGCCCCTTCATGTGCCCTGGGCATTCCAGCCAAGCTATGCACCTTGGGGATCTGATATAGCTAAGTCAGCAGCAGCCCACTGCAA
Organism: Rhynchomys soricoides; assembly: GCA_019843965.1. Lineage (NCBI taxonomy): Eukaryota > Metazoa > Chordata > Mammalia > Rodentia > Muridae > Rhynchomys > Rhynchomys soricoides. Next base: position 8,521,406 of record JADRCH010000051.1, on the reverse strand, counting down.
AGACTCTAGGATAGGCCCTGTAAGAGGCCCTTCCATCTCTCACTCACAGGGCTAGACACAATTCAAGCTCTAATGACTTGTGGGCTCTTCCTCCCATTGGCTATAGATTTCTTCTGAGTCCCACCAGAGCTCTTTTGGCCTATCTTGGATTCTCATGACAATCTCATCACCTGAGATCTAACTCCTCTTTCTGCCATCTTCAACAACTAACCCCTCTAAAACACAGGAGGACTCAGGCTGGCATTCAAGGCAGACTGTCTGTCTAACCTCTTTTCCCAGCCTACCCTTGCTTCCATCCTGCCTGCCACCTCTGCTCTTGACACATCTTCTCTAACAGCTGGCTTTTGGGTGGAATGCTGCACATAAGTCCTCTCTGTTCAATGAAAAGACCTTGCTTGTTGCTTCTGAGTACTGGGATCAAATGGCACTTCTTTATAGGCTCATGTAGGCAAAGCTGCTGCTTCCTCTTGTTGACTAAGAGCAGCTGCACACCTCAATTACAGTCTTTCTCATTCAACATTGCAAAGATTTGTTTGTGGTTCTGTCTCTGAACTCCTTGAGGGCAACAAGACAGAGAGGTCTTGTTCAGCTCATCCCAATCACAGCATCTGGCAGAGTAAGTACTCAAAAGGGGGTCTGGGAAATAAGCTCACTGCCTAAGTGGCTAAGCTAGCAAAACGAAGTCTTTGGCTGGCTCCCCAGGCTGCTGCATCGGCTAACTACCTCACCACCTAAGCAGAAGTAAAGAGCTAATCTGTGCTGGCCTCTGAAGAGCCACACGGGGACCAGAGCAGGGTAGAGTCAGGGTAGGAAAAGTGGAGAAAGGAAAGATAAAAAGAGAAGCCAAGTTTTGACCAATGCTCTAAAACCCTGGGGAAGGGAGCTTCTAAGAGGAGTGCTGGTTTGCCAGTGGGGCAGCCAGGCCAATTCTCTCCCTTTTTTTAGGATCCCCCACAGAACCTACCTGGGAGGAAAAACCTACCTGGCCTGGTTGCTTCAGGATTTATCAGGTGATAAATTTGGGCACACTTTTCTGAGGTCTTTAGGTGCTTGGGTTCAGAATGGAGACTGGCACTCCTTCAAGGAGAGTGAGGTTCACCCCACAGGGCAGGGCCTCACTATAACCTGAGATGGGGAATAGATCACTTCTCTCACTACTCCAGACTTTATGAGGGGAAGAATATTCACTGAGCACCTACTCTGTCCCAGGCTCTTTTTACATATCAGTTCATTTAAACCTCACAGCAAGCCCAAAGGTCAGTATTAGTATAACCTTTTCATGGGTGAGACACTGGGGTTCAGAAATGAAGCAACATGTTCAAGGCCATACAGACAGGAAGGCTCCAGAGGTTGTAGTAGGAGAGAGACTACCACCCTATGGAAACAGATTGGGTGACTGAGCCTCAGTCAGGTATTGTTGTCCCCTATCCCCAGGTCATGTTTCAGGCCAGATGCTGGGAAGACAAAACATCAAGCAGACTCCACCGCTTATCTCTTTCCCACAGCTTAGGGTTTCTAGCAAGTGGACACACAGGCACCTTCCCAGGACAGCAGCTGGTGAGCTGGCTCCTCCTTTACCAAGTCAGATCTTGTCTGAGAACAGAGCCATCAAACTGGATTTTCCTTAGAGGCCAAGAGAAGAAGATGGGAAGAAACAAATGGGAGGGCTCATGGTCTAGAGTCAAAGACCTGGGCCCTACATATACAACTATATCCTTCCAAATGGACAGCTAGGGAGGCTCATTGCCAGCTCCATGCTCTCCTGGGGCCTGCCAGAGCCCAAGAGAAGTGGGTAGTCTGAACTTATAAAGTAAAAAAGGCTGTGGTGGCACAGCAGCAAACAGGCAGGCTCTGGCTTGCCAAGAGGGCCCTGGCCCCACCTCAACAAAAACTGGCATAGACCAATCTGTAAGGATGCCAATTAAGCCAGTTCTATGACTTTCAAAGTCGCTGGGCTGACATAATTGGTTAGCAGTAGAGGGAACTGGGGGGTTAAAGAAGACAACATGCTGTTCCAGATGTTTCTCCCTGAGCTCAGCTCAAATCATTTGCTCCCCTAACAGGAAGCCAATGCCCACAGGATCCCATAGAGCATAACTTCTGACTCATCTGGCCTACATACTGAGCAGATTGAGGATGGGTGGGAAGGAAGCTCCGGCCTCAGGCGAGTGCTGATAATCACATGGAAAAAGGAGAGGAAGCTTATTAGGGATTTACCTCTCCAGCTACCAGGGATTTAGCTTCAGTCCATTTCTGTTCCTGACCAATTTTCAGCTGTAGAAAGACCATCAGACAGGTGCTCTTCCCCTCCTACCCTTCCCTGCTCAGAACACCTGGTCTTCTTGGAGTTTCATTGCCCAGCTAAGTAATGGGCCAACCTAGAACTAATGCTGCCAGGAGCCTCTGTCTGTGCCTGTGCCACCCACAGGGTCATTCATGGGCTAGCTGCTTTCTTGCCTTTGGCTAGTGCTCAAGAGCAGACAGGGAACACTTCAGTCCCACTAAACGTTCCCTACCAAGCAGGCTGAACAGCAAGATGAAGAAAAGGTGAAAGAGCACAGGGAATTCACTGCTCAACCCCCAGCTTTCCCTAACAGACTGAAAAAGAAAGAAAGGCTAATACTTTTTCACACCAATCTGTATGACAGGGCCATCTCTAAGTCCACTTTCAGTTCTATGACTAGGAATAAGCCTGGCTGTCCAGCCCTAAGCCAATCAGACTAATGACAACATGCTCTTACCCTTCTGGCCATTCCTGTTAGCCTACACTGCTGAGGGTGTATGAAGTGCTGAGGAAGCAAGGGAAGGCGATGGCAGGCAGATTCCTGTCAGCTACCTTCACTTTACCTGTCTGCCAACTGATTTCCTACTGGGGGTGAAAGGCCATAGGGATGGAGGGTGAAGATGGCCCTGACTTGGGATTCTGACATCCTGCATCCCAGTTCTAGCTCTATGCTATGTGATCTTAAGCAAGTGTTTGCTTCTCTGGCCTCTGTTTTATCTTCTACATAAAGGCTATACTAGTCAATCTATTAGGATCTGTTCCAGCTCACCCACAATTTTATGATATACTTTAGGCCTGTATGTAAAAGACACCAGAGTGAGGAAGCCTCTGTTTTCTTTCCTATTCCCACAGACCTTGACAACCACCCAAACTGACCTGTGCTGAGACAACCTTTGGCCCAGGGTGTCTGAAATGGACCTTTAATCTTCTGCAGGCCGTTTGTGCTAATGTTTCACTTCTCTGGGATAGCACATGCACTCCTAGCCCACAACCACGAGACTAGGTTGAGGGCAGTCACCCTGAAACTTCCCACAACTTCCCCTCTTATGGCCTTGGGCAGGGACTTACTTTTGGCTTTTTTAGAACCACAGTATAAACTAAACAAGGAAGATCCAAGCTCTCTGATACCAGAGATTTTGCTAATGGACAATCTGAAGGAAATGAGGCAGGGAGACAGAAGTAGATCTCGGATCTCACTTCAGACTTGGCCTAACAAGACACCAGAGATGCAGAGGGCATCTGTCGGACCATATCCTAAGTGTGTAGTTGGAAGATGGAGAAGATAGATATCTGGCTGAGATTTGGGGATGAGAGCCAAAGGGAGGTGCTCCCATTTGGGCGTCTCTTCCCACAAATACCAGAGGTACGCCCTAATTTTTCTCTTCATTTCTCAGACCCTTAGAAAGAGAAAGAAAACTATTTCTCGGGCTATTACCTGTGCCAGGCATGGTGCAGGATGTTTTCATATATCCGATTTTCATTTTCCTCAGCAGCAATGGATATACACCCTGCTTTTTCCCTTAACTAAACAGGCTAGGGATTCAAGATCTACCCAAGGTCACACAGCCAGCAAGTGGAATCCCCAAACCTGGCCCTTCCTCACTCTATCATATCGCCCTGCACCCTGAAATCTGGGTAAATATCCAATAACCATGGGAGAGTTCTCATGCTTTAGAGTTTACCAGCAAATCTGAGCTGTTACTTCCAAGACTCCACAAATAAAACAGAGAATTCCTTTCCCACCCCCTCAAGACCTCACCCATCCAGGGCCCCTGATCCCTGGTGGCCATGCCCCAACTGAAACACAGCCTAAACCCTCTCCAGGTTTCCACAAGCTTATACAGGGTGAAGGATAAGAATGAGGGCTTCTCCTAGTTCTGAACTAGACTTGGCTTAGTCTAATGTGAGCAAGTAAAGAAAGGAAGGAAGAAACAGATCCAGTGGGTGGGAGGAAACTCCATCTAGGTCAGAGGCCTGGATTTGAAATTTTCTCCTTCTAAGGAGGAGGAGGCCTGGTGAATAAGAGACTCTTGAGGAGGGAGATTGATACTATGGAAGTGACATTTATACGGGACAGCTTTATGGAGTGGGTTCCTCAGATAGTCAAGCACTTCTTTAAATCACAAGAACAGCTGGGGACACCTTAGGCAGTCACAGTTAGAGAAGAGGGAAGATATATTCTGGAGTAGGACTCCCTGGTGACTGTGAGGCTCTGTCTCTATAAACTGGGAGGCACTGAATGAAAGGGAGGCTTGTCAGTTCTGGGTATGGCATTAGGCTCCTATCACAAGACAAATGGAATGTAAGTGGGATCTATCAGCCATCTTCCTGAGGGAACCACCAGATTGCACCTACAGTCTCTGGGAGGTCAGACTTCTAGGGGTTCTGCTGTGCAGAAATCTGCAGCCCAACATGCCCAGGTTGGAGGGAAGGTGCTACTCCACTGTCTCAGCTTTCTCTAATGGTGAGCAGGGTGCCTGATGCTCAAGGGTGGGGTGCTCAAGGGTGGGGCCCCTCCCTCCTACTCCAGTCCTAAATCTGGATTTGGGAAGGAAGTACATATACACAGCAGCCTGGGAGTCTACTGGCTGGCTTCTGTAGTGATGAAGCTGACAATGAGTCCTAGAGTTGAGGCGCTGTCACTCTATAACTACTAGGAAGAAGGAGTGTCTGCCCACCTGTTGCCTGTGACAATGGACAAAGCTGCCTTTTGGCAGAGGGTGTGTATGAGGAGAGACAGACACTCTCTTGACCTTTCCATGATGAAAAGAAACCTGTGGGTGACAAGATGGGACTCTCTGGGAGGGAGCTGACCAGTGTCAATCCTTCTGAGATTTATGTGTCTGGACGTAAGGGTTAGTTAGTGTGACCTGGAATGGGGTGGGGCCAGCTCAGAGTCCTTAAGTCTAAGATTTCCATGGGGACACTGAGGTGGTGAGACAAGGATTCTGTGGGGTAGGGGGAGATGAAGAATAGCTGTGGGCAAAGTATGGGGCAGCCATCTGTGCTCATGTCAGGGGGTGGCAAAGCCTTAAGGCCAGAGTGACCTGGTGAGTCTATGAGCTGGAGATGGGAAACCCCCAATCGGGAGGGCACTGGGTCCTCCTTGGAGGGTACGGATCAGTCGGTCTGGGAGAGAACGGGAGGAAGAGGGTGGCCTTTCTGTCTAGGTAGGAAGTAGACTGCCGCTTGCGGCGCGTCTGTGGGGATGGGGCAGTGGAGACACGTTGGTGGGTCAGGCCCCCGCCAGTGCTGGTCCCGCGCCCGGCCCAGACCCCAGCGCTACTCACGCGCCCTCAGCGCCCTGCGAACCCACGATGAAGCCAAACTTGTCGATGCGGCGCTCGGCGAAGCCGTTGGCCTCCGAGTCGGAGCCGAGCGAGCTCAGCTCGTCGGCGGTAGCAGCGTCGGGGCCCTGGGCCAGGCTCTCCCGGGTCCCAGACAGGCTCCCACCCGCTGCAGGCGCGCGCGGCCCATTCTCTCTGCTGCTTTTCGCCATAGCGGCCGCGCCCGCCACCAGAGAGCCAGCGGCCACCTCAGCCGCCTGAGCCTCCCGGCCTCCGCCGACGCTGCCGACGCCCCGCCCACGCACCGCGCCCATTGGCTGCCACAAAGCTGGAGGCGGATACCCAGGGAGCTCCCACCACGCGCCCAATGGATGCCGTGGGTCTCGGGCCCCGCCCCTCCTCCAACCTGGCGCCAAGTGGACCGACGTGAAGGGGCGGGACAACCGTCATCAGGGACCCGCCTTCCCAGGCTGCCAATCACAAAAACTCACCTGGACTAGCTCGTCTGGCTTTTCCGGGTTGGCCCGGAGCTGGTGTGTCACCTGCTGGCGCTCTCTGGCAAAATTTGGTCCAGGGCGTCCCTGGAGGTCCTATCGGTCTCTGCCTCCATGGGAAACAGTGTCGTGGGTAGGGCTGCTTCGCCCGTTCATTTTCAAGAACAGTGATGAGACGCAAGTGGGTGTATGGATCTGAATAACCTTGCTGCTCTGCTTAGGGGTATGTAAATAGTTCGTGGGAAACCCTATACGAATAATACAGACCTAAGCTCTACTTTTCCTTCCCAACACCTTTTTTTGGTGAGGGTTGGTTTGTATTGATTCTCTTTGAGATAGAGTCGCTAAAGTGGCTTTGAGCTTACTATGTAGCCCAGGGTCCTTCCTGTCTCCCAAGTGCTAAGATTACAGATGTGGGCTACCATGCCTGACTCCCCAATGGTTTTATTGAGATACGATTAGCATACCACAAATTCCATCTATTTAAAGTGTATACTTCCTAAGTTTGAATCCCATCACCCCATCGACCACCTACATATGCACAAATAAATAAAAATTAAAAATAAACTAGGCATGATAATAGATGCCTACACTCAGCAGCCTAAAATAGTTTACGAGTTCTGGACCGACTGGGCTACAAATAAAAACCCCATCTCAAAAAAAAAAAGTACAATACCATGGTTCTTTAGCATCCTTACAGAGCTGTGCAAACACTGCATCCAATTTTAGAACACTTTTATCCCCCAAAGGAACTCTTATTCTAGAGGGTCCTTTCCAGTCCTCCCCCACTGTCTCTGGTAACCACTATTCTTTGTACCTATAGATTTGTTTCTTCTAGACATTTTAATACCTATGATCATCAATGATTTTGTGTGTCCAGTTTTTTGTTTGTTTAAGACAGGGTCTTGTTTTGCTTGTGATACAGGCAGGCCTTAAGCTTTCTGCTTTCAAGATATAGCGACATTGCTCCTTACTAGTCCTTATTCTTTTCACGGCTGAATTGTATCCCATTGCACGGACGTACCACACTTATACACTATTATTTGTCAGTGAAAGTCATTTCAATATTTTTCTTTTCTCTATTTGAACAGGTAACATTATTTTCATTTTCCTTACGTAGAATTTCCTAGGAGAATTTCTGTGTTTTAATAACTCTGGCTAACCTTTAAAAAAATGTGTGTGCAGAAGTAAGAGACATTTTTCAGGAGTCATTTTTCATATGGAAACAGATATGGATCCTGGGTATCAAACTCAGGTCACCAGGCTTGGCAGCAAGGGCCTTTACCTGCTGAGCTATCATGATGGCCCATTTAACCTTTTGAACAACTGGCAAATAACTGGCAGCTTTCCAAACTGGTTGCGCCATCTCTTATAATCTTTTAGTAATTTTACACATGCCCTACTTTAAGGTCAAGTCAGTTGTCTAAGACCCCAGGCTAGTTATGGCAGTCCTGGGACCTCAGTTCTCACATGCTTGTATTAGAATTGGGCCAACTACATTCCTATGCACTCCACCCAGTATACAACTTTCAGTTCTAAAGTTTGTCAGTTCTTAGAGTGGTTCCTCATCCATCTAGTACTGTATAGTTTACCAGTGTCATTTGACTCTCCCTAGATAACTAAGCGGAAAAGACAGGCTACAGAGTCTGAAACAAGCTCCAAGAAAGGGATTTAGCCCAGAGTGACTCACCAACCATTTCCTTGATGCCACATAGCCCAACATTCTTGGAGACCTGCAGTTTACATTTCAATTGCTTCTGGTTTTCCATACAAAGAGCAACAGCAGACATGAGGGCAGGCACAGGCCATTTTGCTCTTAAAATGCTATCTGGGAGGACATTCCTCCTTCCCAAAGCTGAACATAGATCCCAGGAGGCACAAAGTGCCTATCCCAGGGATGGAGAGAGGAACCAGATAGAACGAGTGGATAGTGTAGTATCCACGTTTAACCTCATCATCTTGGTCCTAAGGTTCTACCTCCCAAACACCTTATCATTCAGCCCTCTGAGGGCAAATATACAGATTGTACTTTTTGTTGTTGTTGTGGCAAAATACCTGTCAAAAGCAATTGGGGATCGGGTTTGTTTATCTTGGCTCATAGTTTGAGGGTCCAGTCAGTCATCTCAAGGGTGTAGTTCTACTTGTTCTCTCTCCCCCCCCCACCCCCCAACCTGTCACCCATGTGGCTCTTCCTCTCCAGTTCAACCTTCCTAGAAACAACCTCACAGACATGCCCAGAAGTTTGTCTCCTAAGTAACTCCAAATCCAGTCCAAGTTGACAGGGTAAATTAAACACCACACAGATACCCAGAAATCTCAGGGTAGCATACCCATCTTTCAGAAACATTAGAGACTGAAGTTGATGACCATGAGGCAAATCAATTCTGAGGCCTGAGGCTTTTTTTTTTTTTTGTCTGTTACTTGGGCTGCCCTCCAACTCCTGGGCTCAAACAATTGCTCTGCTTAATCACATTCAAGCAGTTGGTACCAGCATGCCTGGCTTCTTTTGGACTATTTCCTCATCAGTAAAATGAAATACTAGAAAAAACAAAACCTTAATTATTTTGATATTCTAGTGTGACATGTCCTTAAGCATTTGATACATGGTAATTACCAGTAAACAGAGGGCACAAATAATAGTATTCATATTTTCAAGTTCATGATTGACTTGTTCCCCACCATAGCCTACAGCTGTAGCAGTGGAGTTAACAGCTTAAACCATGGCACATGGGTTGTTTCATGGCTGTCCTAAGTTACTATGTGTCCTTGTGCAAAGTTATTGAAAAATGTCAGTTATTTGGTGAGAAAGTGTGCTGTTCTTAAGCCTTGAGAACAAGAAAGGCACTTGGTGTGTGTCAGGGTGCAAGTGTGTACACCGGTGCATATGGGTGCATGTGAAAAGCCACATGGTAACAGTACATGTCTCCCTCAATTACATTCTATCTTATTTTCTGAAATAGTCTCTCAATGAACTCAGCAATTCAGTTAGAGTGGTACTCATGAACTCAGCACCAGGCCTACAGGAAACTGGACCTACCATGGAGGACTGGGGTGGTGTTGGGGCAATCATAAGGCCCCACCCTCCCTGAACCTACAGGCAGGTAAGTTGCTGGGTAGAGAAAGGCATATTCTTTAGTGGTGTAGCCACTAGTAAGTTGCCTTTGATCAAATATACAATCCTAATTAGATGCAGTGGACCATGTACACCACACAGACACAAACATGAGGAAACTTGTTGGAAAGGCGTGTCTGCAGGGAAGAGAGGAGGATAATGGAGGGCATATGACCAAAGTCATTTATATGCAATACATATAGAATGCTTATTTTTAATAAAAACAACTTACTTTTACAAAAAAATGTAAAACTTAAATTTGGATAAAAGCACTTTTTAGACTTACAAGGTTGTAGGACATGCAGTGCTAGAAAGCAATCTTGGTCTGTGGCCACCAAAGGTCACAAGGCTCTGTGGTCAGTGAGCCTCCAAGTGAATGTGAGCCAGGAGAGGCATTCATTCAGGAATTTGGGAACTGGTAACTCCCAGTGTGGATCAAAGGGCCCATTCACTTGCTCTCCCCAGCTGCATTCCTGGTCCCCTGTCACCGAGGCACTGTGGGCTTCTCCAGTCTGCAGAGGCATATGCCCTGACACAATGCCATGTCCCTAATATCAAAAAGGAGCTCTTGGGCATGATTCTCTGAGGCTTCCTGATGTCCCACACACACAGCAGCCTCCTCCTTCTCCTAGAAATCCCTCTAGGGGATTTCTGGTGCTGCCCAATTAGTGTCTAGCAGTGTGCTTGTTTCAGGCCCCTAAACCAGAAAAACACACCAACAAACAAAAGCAAATGCCACACAGGGTACAGACTAGCATGACATCAATGTTAACTGTGAGGGCCTAGCAAAGTGTAACGGAGCCAAATGACTGGTGTAGAGCAGCTGCCTAAACCTAGGCTGGGAGGGAAAGGTGGAGTAGGTTGAGGACTAGAATATTGCTTCTGTGATCCTTAGAGTGTTCTTTTCCTGAGATCACAAAAGAAAAGGTACTGGAAACTCTCAAAAGCTTCAGCATGTATAATCCTCAAGAAATCAGCTTTGTTTATAGCTCATCAACAAGCTCTCACCTCTTTCCCCTTCCCTCCACAGCAGCACCTATGCCTCTGCAAGAGCACAATTCCAAAAAAATAACCCACATCAGGACCTCAGTGAGCAAGAGTAAGGCACATGTTTTGGATTTACTCTTTATCTTTGAGCCATGGGACGGTGAGCATGTGACCTGTCCTCAGTACCTCAAACAAGAACAATCACACAATGACTACACAAGTGCTTGAACAGGAAGCAGTGTCAAGCCTGATGGCCCATGCCTTTAATTCCAACACTTGGGAAGCAGAAGCAGGCTGACCCGCTTTGTGTTCAAAACCAGCCTAGTCTATATCAAGTTCCAGGAGAGCTGTTTCAAAACCAAAGAAAAACCAAAAAACCAAACACAACACAGAAGTAGTAAACTAGACACGAGGCCCTTAGGTCAGTATGTGGATCTGGCACAATTAAACCACACACATGGTAAAGAAGAGCCTTTGCTCACCTTGGAGCAAACCACTAAAACTGCTGTGCCCATCAAGTGATGGGGGATTCGAGGCATGAAAAAAGCTATGGTCCTTGCTCTATGGCTACTGCATGGTGGGGGACCAAAGCTTTAAAGATATAAAAGGTGTGTAGCTCTATAAAGCTCTGCTGGGACAAACATGTGAACAATCAGAAGACAGCCATGGGTGTCCTTGCCTTCCACCTGGCTTTACAGGTCTTTCTTGTCCACTGGCCTGCTTAGGATGACTCTGGCTCAGTCATCTGTCTCCTAGTGCACAGGGGTAGCAGTGGCTTGTTCTAGTGGCTTTTACATCAATTCTTGCACCAAGACCTCCCCAGCTCATAATGCTTTTTAGAATACTTGAAAGACAGGACGGCAGCAAAAGTGTACATATAAACATCAAGACTGCAGAGACCTCAAAGCTCAACAGCACCTTGCAGTGGGCACAGTTGGGTCAAAGGACAAATCCATTTGTCTCCCTCTTAATCGATTTGGAAATTCACCTTTGTCCCTAAGAGAGTTGTTGTGCACTATCTAGTCCTAGCATAGGTAAGAATGGCAGAGCTTTCTAAGCCAGGGTGGATGGCAGGGACAAACTGCTTCCATGAGGGTCCAAGAGGTGTTTAGTTTTTAATTAAAAAAAAAAAGAAAAAGAAAATTAACACAGTATCTCACAGCCCAGGCTGGCCTCAATCTGTACAGCCAAGGTGAACTTTGAACATTTAATTCTTCTGCCTGCATCTCCCAAGTCCTGGGAGTACCATGCCTGGCTTCAAGAGGTTATTAAAGATCATAGCATGATACAAAATGATGAATGGTAGTAACCATATTCTATCAGCCAAGCATCACTTGATACTATGAAACTGTCCTGTGGGACAACCCTGGGTTTTCAATTCCTAATGGGCTTCCTTGAAGGACCTCCAATCCACAAATGAAACTAGATATTCATTCATAGGCTGGCTTAGAGGGAAACAAATGCCCAGGCTGTGCCTGAGGTCCCAGGCACTCCTGGAATTGGTGGTGGAAAGAGGAGCAATGGCAGGAGTCCAACTGCAGGTATCTCTTGCTACTTCTTCCTGCCGCCTCTCTCCTTGAGGGCCAAGTGGATGACAGCACCACTGGCCATGTTGTAGTAAGCCAGGGAGTTGGAATCCTTGATGAAGATGCCCTGGAAGACAGACAAATGTCTTAGTGTACGCCACCTATCTTTGACCACCACTGAGCTTGCTGTGACTATTCTAGACTTCACCAATATGGAGGCTTAAGAGAAGGTCAGGAGGTCAGTTAAGTATGGAACTTTGGCTTCTTCTAGAACACCTTTTTCCTTCCTTCTTTCCTTCCTTCCCAACAGATGCAAAGTAAGGGACTTGGTCAACATTTGGTTTAGTTTTCAACTTTCCAAATAGCCATGACCAACTACAAAGCACAGCTGACTTCTCAGGTCAAAAGGCCTTTAGTGATTATCTTATCCAACACTCTATTTTAGAGAGGAGGAGAGGAGGCCTTAAAAACCTGAAGACCCCTTGCATCTACATAAACAATTAGGCTGTCTAAGATCGCATCACTGAGCTGGTCCCCATCCAGCTCCACATACTGCGACAAAAGATTTTAGACCGTGAATTAGACTCTGCTGTGAGAATCCAGCACCATGAGGTCCATCTGCCCCAGCATCGCAGCTCTATCGTTTCTAGGATGGCCACATCCAGGTCTCTCTCCATATCATACTTAGTATAGACTGTTTCGGGGATGATAGGAGTTGGAACCTGAGCGGCAGGACCGGGTTACCCTTGCTTACTTCATACTGTAGTTTCTGTTTCCCTGCAGGCATGCCTGTGGCTTCATGAATCTTCACTTTGATGACAGAGACCTGTGGGATCAAAGAAAGTCCATTCATTCCCTTGCTAAGACCATCTGGAAAAAGCTGACCCAACCCACCGACTCCCAAGCACCTGTACCAATTGGGGGTAGCAAAACATACCTGGTCTGTGAGTGGGAGAGTGAAGACCAGCCCTTGACCATTCAGCTTCCATTCCGTCTTATCCTGCATGTTGGGTACCTGCACTTTGATGGATACTGGACCCTGCAAAATGCAGTGCTCATTATGTCTGGAAAGGTCCAAGCCAATCAGGAACTATGCTCTGTTACCAGTGGCTCAAACAGTGACTCCTGCCCCTGTCGCCCATTTACTGCTGATGCCAGGTGTGACACTACACAAGGTTTCATTTCTTTTTTATTTTTCTAGACAGGCTTAAAGGTAGGGGTCAGGGCCAGCCTAAGCTGGCCTCAAACCTCCTGCCTCTAGAGTTCTGAGATTGTAAGTGTATATTATCATACTGTTTCATTCCCCTTCCTTAAATAGACCCATCATGCTTTCCAGTGAATTCTGCAATCTCAAGGAGCAGTAGGGTAAATATGGTCTGTGAAGTACTGGGTTCAAACTCAGCAGACAAGACACCTGAGCTCAATGCTACTGGCCTGTGTCAAACAGACTGGTGGGAACATGAAAGAGAATAGTCTGAACCTTTGGTAGGTACTCAAAGAATAGACAGACATTAGTCTTGGAAAAATAAAATTTTGTCAAATTTACGGGTCAAATCTCTTGGGAGCTGGGACTGTTACTGCCTTCTCACCAAAGCCTACAGCTTTGTCAGAGACCCAACAGTGCCAGTGTAGAGTCCTTGTTCCAGAATGCCAGCAGAATCCTACCTAACACCTTCTCAGGGCTGGGGAGATCTGAATTTTAGAACTGTGCCCAGACTTCCTACAGCTGGTTTAGTGATCCTGTCACTTCACTCCCGTGATAATGTCTCAGCAACTGCATCCCCACAAGAGCCTACACTACCAGAACTATCACTAGCACCTTCTCATCTCCCAGCTAGTGACCTCACATTACAAACATACCCAGACGCTTTTATGGCTGACCGGCATCCCAGAAACTAACAGCATGGGACTGAAACATAACTGGGGCTTGGGTAACCCACGTTGCTGCCAGCTACTACAGGGCACAGGCAGAATTCTGGGTCACAGACCTTGTTCCTGCGCAGGAACTCCTCCTCAGGCATGAGGCTGTCCTCGGTCTTTAGTTTCTTGGATGGAGGCTCATCTTCCATAGGAGGTGGGGGATGTACAGGAGGCATTGGAGCTGGGGCTGGGACTGGAGCCACAGGTGGGGCAGGCACAAAGGCTACAAAGACACAGTACAGTTGCCCAATGAGTACACAAGAGGTGAAGAGGCCCAAGTGGCAGGACTGGGGAGATTGTGCTGGGTGATTTCAAGGCTTTGCTCCTTAGAGGTGTAAAGTACCTTGCCTTGATAAGTCTGTCACTCAGCACATTGCCTGGCAGGGAGCCTTGGGAGGCTGCCCGGATTAGGCAGCAAGGAACAAGAGGCAGGGCAAGGTCAGCTATACAGAGTTACGTCAGGTTTCTTTCTGGGCCTGTCAAGGACCTGACCACCAAATGTAGACACACTAGCTATGCCATCTCAGTCTCTTGTCTCTAACAAGAAATATGGCTCCCAGTTCCCAGTTGAGACTTCCTTTGGGATGGATACTCAGTGGGAATAGCTGTCATTAAGGCCAACCACAGCTTTGTGGACTGACCCACGAGATGAGAAAGCAACACTATAGACTGACCTGTTGGCACAATCATGGGAGGTGGGCGGGGTGCCATGATGGGAGGTGCTGCAGGAGGCATAGGTACCACGTTGATCCTGGGTGCATGGATGATGGGTGGCATAGGGGCGATCACCGAGCCTGGGGGCAGCCGGACCACAGATGCCATGGGTGGCCGAGGCATGACAGGTACTGCAGATACAACAGTGGTTCGGACTGGAGGTGGCATCTGAGGGTGGGAGGAGACACATAAGTCACAGATAGCCAAGGATCAGCTTCAGGGACGCACAAACTGGTCACTCAGGATGGGATTTGGACAACTTGGGCTGTTTATCAATGAGACTGAAGTTTCACCTCAGGCCCATGATAGAAACTTGATGCTCAGAGTTCCAGGTTAACACTCTACTTGGGAGTTAGTGGTTCAGATTCAACCAGCAATTCATGGAAGACAGTACCATTAGAGAGGCTGACCTTGCCCTCATTTCCCGAATAGACCCATTAAACCCAAAGCTGTTCTCTGCCTCAAATCTGCTTCCCCAATTTGCCACTCAGCTCACTGCCTAATCCAAATCTCCTCTGCAGTGGAAGATCAGGCTACAAGTTTCCACTTTCAACTTGATTCTTCCTTTTTCAACTCCGCCCACTATAGCATGCTGGCCCTCAGTTGCCCCCTTCCCACACAAGAGCATCATCCCACCGTAAGGACAAAGGTTTAAAACACTTGGTCACAGGGTGGCCTCTGACTCACCGCAGGTGGCCGGGGCACTGATGTGATGGGGGGTGCTGAACTGGGAATATTGGTGGCTGAAGATGGAGGCGGTGGCTGCTGAGGGATTTCATTGGGCTTACTAGGGCCAATCTTCTCCTTAGTGTCATCTTCTGGCACCAGGCCCTTGGCCTTATGGATGGCCTCAATTTGCTCCTGGAGGGTGATGTTGGCCTGGGCAGCCTGCTGGGTCCGGGCCATGCTCCCTGAATGGCCATCCCAAGTCACCTGCATGGGAAAGCAAAGACATAGCTTGTCATGAACCTACACGTGGGAGACAGAGGTCAGGGAAGGCACTAGGATTCACTGGAATTGCACCTTTTCTTCTGGCTTCTGGATCTCCTCTTCACCAATCTTCTTACCAATGGCTGTCTCTTCTACCCCAAAGATGTCAGTACGTCGCTCAGCCAACTGCTTTAAGCTGCTCTCAATATCCAGACCTGTACACAACAAAATAGAAAGAAAGGGAAACTAGGCATGGTGTCCTACTGACAAGTCAGCAGTTTTCTGGGAATGCAGAGTAGAGGCTGGATCCACAGCATAGGCGCTGGGCCCCCCATGTCACTCATCATCTAGGTCTGGGGAGGGCCGCCAGAGTAGCATTAAGCCTAAAGACATGGTGCTTGTCCAACTCCTATTAACAGCACCAAAGACCAAGTCCCTAACCCTAGGCAGCACACCCACCTCCTACTCCACAAAGGCAAGGTCTCTCTATGTAGTCCTGGCTGCCCTGGAATTCTCTATGCAGACCAGGCTGGCCTCAAACTTACAGAGATCAACCTGTCTCTGCCTCCAGAGTGCTGGGTCTAAAGGTGTACACCATCTCATCCAACCCTATCTTGCTGCTTTATACTTGGCAGTAAGACTAATTAGTAAGTGTCACTCAAGGAAGTGAGTGTCACTAATCCCGAGTTCAAAAGAACAAAGGAGTAAGTATTCCTATTGTCAGATCTTGTTATTGGATACCAGCAGACAAGTGACATCCCTGCCAGTGCCAGATTCTGGAGGATTCCTCTACAGTATGGAAAATACACTTTACTTTTGCAATATCATAGGCTACACCTACCTCCCAAACTCTCACTGACTTCAACCATTCTGTGTGTGCACAAAGCTGGCTATGGGCTGGGAACCTCCATCTCACCTGGTGCATAAACCTCATCATCGCTCTGTTTCTCTCGGATAGAGCGATCCCGCTGCTCCAGCCAGCGGGGGTCAAGAAGCCCAATGCGCATGTGTTCTTGCATTTTGCTGGCAGGAATCTTCTCCCCAGTGATGGGGGATACAAGATACTCATCAGGAGCAGGAGCTGGAGGAAGGGGCTTGGAAGCTAGAGGAAACAGATGTCTAAGTGAGAATACTGGTCAGTAGCTGGGTTAAGAAAGTGGTATACTCAGACATCATTCACTGAAAACATCCATTCGTTGCCACTCTTACACCAGGAACCTGAAACTGGAGATGACTACACTCTCTTTCCCACCATGAGGCCTGTAACATACGGGTCTCCTAGAAACAGCCCATTTGAAAAACACACAAGACCATTCAGGACTGTCTTTAATATCACAAGGACTGGGAGGCAGGACCATACCTTTGGGATCATAGTCCTTTCGCACAATGACTTGGTCTGGAGTTGGGGGCAGAGGTGGAGGCATGGGTGTCTCTGGGGGTGGAGGCACTTTCTGTCCTTCTTCTTCATCGTCTGAACCCTAAAAAGCAAAGCAATGTCACAACTCAGGAGATGAAAGACCATTTCCCCAAAGCTCACAACCATGGCAGCTCTCAGCGTGGCAAGGAGCCTTAGTCTCTGCCAGCCAATCCATGTGCTAAGTCTCTTGGGGCAGCTAAGGTCAGACGGCAGCAGGCCAAGCTGCTTCCTCACAACATGAATGGGAACATCAGAGACCATGGTGCTAACATTCCTCCCAGGCATTTCCAGCAGCTGGCACCAGGCAGTCCCAAGAGGCCAAGCGCACTTCATATCCAGGGGAGAAATACAGTAGCCAAGTCAGCGCTAAATGGTAGCTGCTCCCAGAGCAATGCTGGGAGAAGGAGAAAAAGTCAATTCCCACAGACACTGGGCCCTTTCTTCTCAAGCTGTACACAAATTCTTTCAGAGCGGGGAGAGCAGTTTGGCTCAGGATTCTGTGCCTATTGGAGGGCCAACCTGGAAGGGGTTAGAAATGTCTGAAAGGATGTGTAGGCTACATTTAGACAAGCTTGGGAACTAGTGATCCTTTAGGCCTAAGTACTAGAAAGGCATCAGAGCACAGGGTGATATGATGCCCTAGTAGGACTGGTGGAGGGTGACTTGGGACCAGGAACGCTAAGCCAAAGGGAAGGCCTTAAACTATACAAGGCTGACACAACTTTCAGATGCTTCCCATGACTCAGTCTTTTCTGGAGCTGTAAAGAAGTGATGAGCTACTTGGGCTCAAGCAGTTGTGAGGCTTCTCCTGAGCTCACAACCTTTTGAGTCTGAAAAAGAACAGAGCCTTGAGCTAGAAGAAAGCCCAACTTCCTTGGCTTCAGGAAAAAGTCAAGCTAAGTCGGGCAGTGGTAGAGCAAGCCTTTACTCCCAGCACTCGGGAGGCAGAGGCAGGCGGATTTCTGAGTTCGAGGCCAGCCTGGTCTACAGAGTGAGTTCCAGGACAGCCAGGGCTACACAGAGAAACCCTGTCTTGGGAAAAAAAAAAAAGAAGAAGAAGAAAGAAAAAGGTCAAGCTAAAACTACCTAGGAATTTACCTCATCCATGTCCTGTACTTGAGTATCCTGGTCCAGCTGGGAAGGAGTCTCCTCAGCCTTTTCTTGATCTTCCTCATCTGACTCAACCTCCATTTCCACTTCCTCACTTTCCCCAAACTTCTCGTAGCGCTCTTGAATGAGGATCCGAGCTCCCAGTTCCTCAGGTGTTGTCGGGGGTGGAAAGTTTCCTAAAAGGGTAGGCCAGGGTAAAAAGCATTCAGAGCTGGGTGTGTTGCAATCAGACAACTTTGACTCCAACACCTGGAGGTCTAAAACAAGTGGACTCTGTGAGTTTGTAGCCAGCCTGGTTTACACAGCAAGTTCTAAGACAACCAGGGCTACATAGAGAGCCTGTGTGATGGCTAGTCTTGGTCGTCAACTTGACTACATCTGGAATTATCTAAAACCCAAGCAACTGAACCTGTGAGGGATTTTAGGTGGAAAGACCAATCCTAATCTGGGCCATACCTTCTGTGGCAGCCTATGTGAGTGGACATGGAAGGAAGCTTCTGCTTTTCACTCGCTTGCCCATGCTCTTGGAAAGTTTGCGTATCCTGCTGCTGAAGTATTCTTTCCCTTGTTAAGTTTCCAATGAAGACCGGCTGAGACATACAGCCTCCTGGAATTTCTGCCTCTAGATCACCGCCTGTAAACCCCTCTAAACCTCTTTTTATAGACCCAGATTCATTCTGTAAGTTCTGTTCCTCTAGAAAACACGGACATGAGCTGTCTCAAAACAAACTAAGAAAAAAGAAAAGGCCATCCTTATTCTGTCTGTGAGCTCCCCAGAGGCTGCAGAACTGGATATCAGAGTCTAACAGTGATTGGCTGTTGAACTGCATTTAACTTGGGCAAATGAAGCCTCTGGAATAGAGAGAAACAAGTACTAATAATATAGATCCTGTGCCTGATTCTGCTGCTCCCTGGGACCATTATGGACCCTGGCTCCCACCGGGGGCACTCTCTTGCCAGACCAACCTTGCTCATTGGGTTGAAAATCCACTGTCTCCACCACCACAAAATCATGCCAATCGATCTGAGCATAGGCTACTCTCTCCTTCTCTTTCTCTTCTTCTTCCTTCTTCCTTTCACGTTCCTGAAATTTGGCCCATTCTACTCGGTAACAAACCTATGGAGATAGGAAATAGCACCTACCATGAGGCTTCATAGCATCTTTCAGACAGAGATGTACCTATGTTCACAAGGGGGAACTTCCCACCAGAGTCAGAACAGGATTCTGTGCTCACAGCAGCAAATTTTCTTGCAGTAAATATGCATGAACACCTAGTAACTGGTAATGTACACCTCCTCTTGAGTTAGTGGCTGCTGCAAGTAGCTGCATAACATAGGCCCTAGGGGGGAACCAACCACATCCCCCTACCCCCCCTTCCCCTCTCCCAGGTGATCATGTTGTTAGTGTTCAAAATTTATATCATGATTAGTTTTCAGCAGAGAAACTTCTTACACCCTGTGGTAGTCAAAACAGACTCATGCTGGAGACAAATTAAGAGTGGTATGCTCAGCACAACGGGACATTCATATTACCCCTTCCTAGGCACAGTGAACATTTGTAGAAGAGAGAATACAAAAATGGGAGATGTGCAGAAAAGTCAGCCTCTGGACACAACAAGGCCACTGCACTCAAACTCATGGCAGCTGTGGTTACCTGCACAACACCAGACCCACCAGCGGGTCATCAAAAATGGAGGAGAGGCATCCCTCCTCGAGAGACAACTGGCCATTAAGGGTGGCTTAGGTTAGGGTGTCATTTTCTTCACTGGTGTAGTCCCTGATAAGTTGGCCACGCTCCAGTAAATAAGTTACTCCAGTCTCATCCCAAGTTCATGTAAACAGCTCCACTAAACTCAGTAAGTTACTCTCCCCAAAAGATGGTGTGAAAGTAGGGGGGAGTGGAAGATGCAGGGAAAATGAAAGAAAATAAAGGGGGAGGGGTAAAGACATCTAAAAATCAGTATTTACATATATGAAACTGAAAAAGACTTTTTTGGGAGGCTGGGGAGGGCTTTGTTTTTTGAGACAGGATCTCACTCTGTAGCCCTGAGTGGCCTTGAACTTATGAGCCTGTGGTTGGATTAGAGGTGAGACACTACACCTGGCAAACATTTTACTAACTTAAAAAGAAAACCTGGCATCTTCAAAAGCAGCCACAATCTGACAGTTTGAGAAACAGCTGTCTCAGTTAAAACTGAGCAACCCCAATATGCCTGCTCAACTGAGAAAACCTGGTTTCAAAACTTCAAAGGGCATCTGTCATCTCTATTACCCAGGAATCTGCTTGGGGAGGTAAGTTTTCTGCCTAGAGTAGGGAAGAGAAACTAGCTAGAGCTTCTGGGGAGAACCAAGCAGATTTGGCCACTGTAGGCACAAGGCTTTTCTTCTCAGCATCCCAGGCTTAGGTCCAGGCTGACCATCCCTCACCTGAGATGCTTCGGTGTGTGTTTTTAGAGGTGTTTCTAATTTTTGGATATCTGCATAGACATGATAAATTATTTGGGATAGAACCCACGTCTAAACCTGAATGACATTATACACAATACGTACATCTTGATCTCGTGCACATGGCCTGAGGGTCACTTTTCTATGACATTGGTGCACCTGATTTTGGAAGTGACCCATCACGAGGTCAGATGTACGATTTTGAATTTCTGGTGTCATGTAGGTGCTCACAAAGCTTCAGATTCTGGAGTGTTAAAAATTTCAGATTAGGGAAAGTCAACTTGAACTGCTTCAAAGATGGTTTCCAAAGAAAAACAAAACCCACATAAAACGAACCAACTGCATTGGTTCCTGGTAATAGGAAATCCTGTGTTTACCTGATCCAAAACTTCTCGGGGATTTTCAGCTTCTTTCTTGAGCTTTGCAAATAAGCCTTTGGGTGGAATCAAGATCTGAAAGAGGATTAGAGCAACTGTCAATGTATCACACAGTCTAAGACAAAGAGGCAGCCTTGCCGGGCCCATCAAAGGACGCAAGAGATGGATCCCAGCTCTACCTGTGGGGTTTTGGGCAAAGTTACTTAACAACCAGAATGTGCTTTTCCTTCTCCAAATGTTAAGAAAACACCTTTAGAGAAAGCCATTGCCCGGTTCCTAGTAAAGTACTCAAGCCATAGGCAGCTTTCCTAGAACAAGTGACACTGATGTACGCCTATTATTGTGAAAATGAAAAGTCCTCCTCTGCTGTCCTGTTCAGGACTGCAGCTACCTCTTTCCCTTCTTCCCAGTATTTCCATACCCTTTACCTAGAGTATCTACCTCCACTCGACACACAGACTCCTCACCTGCATCCTCCTACCCACTAAAAATCTCCATCTAGACAGATTCCTGTCCTCATTACTAGAACCACAAATGATGTCTAATGTGCATTTCCCGAGGAACGGAACCCTGACTGCCTTTGTTCTGATCCTCCCAGCAGTATCGACTTGCACTCACAAAGCAGCAGTTTTACCTTGCCCCTCTGTGGCATCCATACCCCTAGAGTCTATCTGGTAGAACAGCTTTCCCCACTGCCTTCAAGTTATGAGTCAATGCCAACATCCAAAGTTAGAGGAAGAAACAAAAAGTAACAAAATAGAGATGTGAGAACTCTAACTATGGAGGTAGTTCAAATTGAACCTAGGCCACATTTAGAACTGAGGACACTATGGGCTAAAGAGACAGCAGCAGCTCGAGCAGCTCGAACAGCAGGACTGTGTTTGATTCCCAGCACGCACATGGTGGCTCACAAACATCTGCAACTACAGTCCAGGGGACCTGATAGTCTCTTTTCACTTCCATGGCGCTACACACCAGTGGCAGAAGCACTCATACCCAGAAAATAAAACAAGATTGAAAACCCCACACTCCCGAGACTGTACTTACAGACGCGTCCGGCTTTAGGTTTCAGTCACTGTTCTACAGCTCTACTAGATTCTAGATTTGCTCATTTTCTAAAGACACATTTTTAAATATTTCTAACTTAATTCTTTAGAGCGAGTCCTTACGAGTCCTTCAACTTAGATCTCTAACTCTGTTTTTAAATATTAACAACAGATGTGGACCATTCCACTAAAAAGAAAAACAAATTAAATGTGCTGCTGATAAACCTATACCAGGTAAGTAGCCTTTGTAACATATCAAACATTTTATTGTTAAAACAGAAAGTCTCTCAAAGTCAGGCTGGCCTTGAACTCCTAGTAATCCTCATGCCTCAATCTTCATAGAACTTGGACTGGAAGTGTTAGCTATTGTATCCAGCTCTCTGATTAATTTTAAATATTACTGTATCAGATTCTTTTTTTAAAGACAGTTTCAGTCTGTAGGCAAAGCTGTCCTAGAACTTACTATGCAGCACAGACTAGCCATGAACTCAGTGATCTTCCCTCTTCACGAGTGCTGGAATTTCAGCATTGAGGAGGTAGAGGCAGGCAGACAGATCTCTGTGAGTTTGAGGCCAGCCTGGTCTAGTGAGTTTCAAATGAAACCACACTACATGAGGAGAGCCAGTCTTTTGACAAACAAACAAACAACAAAGAGTGCGAGGACTAAAGATGTGCACACCATGCCTGGCTTACCGTGCTGACTCATGACTGCAGCAGTGCAACCTAGGGTTAAGAGTAAAAAAAAAAAGCGCCAGCTCTCCAGTCCTGGCTCTACAGCGTCTGTGTGACTCCAGCCAGGGTAATAGAATAGTGGCTGCTTTACACATTACCAGGGCCCTTCGGGAAGGTGCTGCACGTGTGTGTCTTCAATATTGGTAGAGTCATACTGAACCTTTCCTCACCTAAGTTACTCCACAGGATAAAGATAACAAAGACTTGAATCTCAGCAACACTTCTTACAAGCTTGAGACCACAGCAATCATGAATGATTTCACACTTCATTCCTTTTTGATCTTTTTTCCTCAAGAACAGTGCTGAATCCAGCGCCTTATACATGCTAGAGAAGTACTCTTACCTCTGAGGAATAGCTAGAGCCCCATGAAATCATTTTTCTTAGCCTGTTTCTGCTTATGAAAGTTGGAAAATGCCACTTTAAAAGTTCTGTGAGGATTAAATTAGAAAACAGGAGGCAACTGTTAAGAGCTTGCTTCTCAGGCCACGTAGCAGACAAGTGGCAATGCACAGACGCCTAAAAGCAGATAGTGCTACCTAGTCTTGTCACACAGCAGATGGCCACCTAATAACAGCAGTTTATAAACGTCTCTTCAATACCAAGAAGTATTTAAAGAGATAACAATATAAGCTGGGAGTGGGGATCCATGCCTTTGATCCCACAGACAAAGGATCTCTGAATGGACTAGAGAGATGGCTCAGCGGTTAAGAGCACTGACTGCTCTTCCAGAGGTCCTGAGTTCAATTCCCAGCAACTATATGGTGGCTCACAACCATCTGTAATGGGATCTGATGCCCTCTTCTGGTGTGCCTGAAAGACAGCTACAATGTACTTGTATACATTAAATAAATAATATTTAAAATAATAATAATAATAAAAAAAAATCTCTGAATTTGAGGCCAGATTGGTCTACATAGTTAAATTCAAGGGTCAGTCAGGGTTGGGATTACACAGTGAGACACTGTCTTAGGAAACAAACAAACAATAGAAATCAAGATTTAAGGCACACTTTTTTTTAATCCCAGCACTCAGAAGGCAGAGTCAGGTGGTTCTCTGAATTTGAGGCCAGCCTAGTCTACAAACTAGTCCAGGACAGCCAGAGCTGTTACACAAAGAAAATCCTATCTCAAAACAAAACCAACAAAAAGATTTAGAGCCAATGAGATGGTTCATAGGGTAAAAGCACTTGTCATGCAAGCCTGATGTTTAAGCCTCGATGGAAGGAGAGAACTGAAAGCTGTTTCCTGATGCCAAGCGTGCTCCATGGTAAGGCACAAAAGCACCTACACTCACACATTCTCACACACACACACACACACACACACAAATATAAAAAACTTTTAAAATCAAGACTTTACATTAAGCTGGGATTCACATTTTCCCAGATGTCACACAAAGCAAATGTCCTTGTTGACAGAGTGGATGCCGCATTCCCAGTGGTGAGATACTATACTACCCTGTACCCAAACCCAGCACCTTGGTATACTGCTCCACCAGCTTTGTGAAGTAGTTGAAGAGGCTGTGCTGGGGTCGGAGAAAGTCAAACTGGTAGTTGCGCTGCTCTTTCTGCATCAGCTGGGTCAGAAACTGGCGCCCATTTCTGGCCACAAACTGAGCTGTCAGCTTCACTACATCCAGGTCAAAAGCTGAGATGGAGGGGGGATCAGCGATGAATTCAAATTCAGGAGGGGGCTCCTTCGGTACTATGGTCTCTTGGATCACCTGGGCTTGGACCTAAGACAGAGAGTGTAGAACAAGAACAGAACAGGAGTAAACTAACTCTGAAGCAGAATATCCACAGACTTTAATGTTTGTTTTATTAATTGTGAGCATCACTGGAACTTGCTATAAGATTGGCATCAGTGTCTCACCCAACTGTGCCTCAACTCCCTAATCTGCTTCAAGTGAGACAATCTACATCTCTGTTCCAGTCCTGACATCAAAGGTGGCAAATATATACAGGAAATCAGATGTAAAATCTGACTTAAGAGGCTAGAAATACACCATGTGTGTGTAGTGATTCCTACTACAAAAAAAATACTTGCTGACTTCCAAGAGAAGCAGGAGACAGAACACTGTGAGTACTTTTTACATATGAGAAAACCACAGCAGCCTTAGGCCCTACAAGCAAAAATTGTAATGCAAGGCTTCAAACACGACTTCAACTTTTATTTCTCTCAGCCAAATAAAAGGTTGCCTTTTCCACAAAAGTCTGAGAAAAGTGCAATGATGAAACCAGGCCAGTTCTACCCAGCAGACAAAATGCACTGGTCCTTTCTGTCTTCACTGACACTCTTGACCATCAGCACTCCTGGGCCCCAGCACCAACTGGGTATTGGAGCAACCCCCACAGAAGGGAAGGAATGGCACAAGGCTATATCACCTCCTTCAGCTCAGCTGGCCCAAAAGGTTGCTCATATGCTACAATTAACCCTCACTCCTTGAATCAATAAATCACAAGCCTTGGTTAAACAGTTGTTCTGTTGGGCTCTTCATGATCTCCGCCTGGAGGACAGAACTTCACCAACCAGTGTTCAAGAAGTGCTTCTGGAAACTAAGGGTAACTTTTCTTCCGCCCATGGTGGTTGTGACTGAGGACAGCAAAGATAATTATGCCGGTCCCCTCTGCCTGTTCTTATTTCCTCCCTAACCCACAAGGAGGGGCTGGGCTCCAAACCTTCTGGGGCAGCTGTTGTTGTGTGGCTTGCTGCTGCTGCTGCATAACCTTGGGGATGGCAGCTGAGGGTTCCTGAGCCTTCCCCTCCTTGAACTCGCTGACCTTGTGGCGGTAGTAGGCATGGTAAGGGTCATTGGGATTTAAGAAATTGAACTTGGGGTTGTTGATTTCATTCTGTCGAATCCGAGCTTCAAACTCAGGCCCATTTCTGTAAAAAATTAAAATAAGATAAACCACAAAGAATGAATCCCACAACCTCGGTGACTACTCAGACCCAAATCTCCTTCTATTTCAACACCTGTGCCACCGCCCACTCACCAAACCAGTCCATCCCTCAGGATACCAGAGTTGCTTCACGAGCACCTAGGAATCAGTCAGTGCCATCTGACAATGTGGGCCTGGCTGCTTCCAACACAGCCATTCCTTAGCTCCTCTGCCACTTCTGTAATACCCACAATCAGCTGAGCAACTGCTTAGTCCTTGAAATAAAACATTTATTTTTTGGCTGAGAATGTGGCGTAATTGTAGAGTGTGTATTTAAGGTCCCCAAGGCCCTGGATTTGGTACCAAGCTCCATAAAAACAAAAAGGAAAAAAAAAACCTCAAACAGCTAGTAAGTATTAAAAATATTGCCTAAAGTAACTTCATTTATTACTGGGAGGCTCATGAAGGAAAAATTGCTCTGCAAGATTAACATCTTCTGTACATATACTGGGTAAGGCCATGGTATAGTGGTGGCTGAGTGGGTAAAGGTCCTTGCTGACAAGATGGACACTCTGAGTTTGATCTCCTGGTTCCATGTGGTAACAGGGTGAACTGCCTCTTACCAAGTTGTACTCTGATCCGTGTGTGTGTGTGTGTGTGTGTCATGCACACATACAAATATATACCCACACTAAAAAAATGCCGTCCTCCAGGATAATGAAAAAATGTTTGGAGAATCCTGATTTTTAGAGTCCCAGTAGATATAAGTTAAGAGGCCATAGTTTTTTCTTTTGTTTGTTGAGATAGGATCTCACAAGTCCAGACTAAGGACTGGCCCTGAACTCCTGATTTGCCTGCCTTTACTTCTAGTGCAGTTAAGTGTGCCACCAAACTCCAAGTTTCACATTTACATATAACATCTGTGTCAGAAAAAGGCACACAAGTCTTAAAAAGACATAAGATACAGGTGCCTTCAAGTTTCTTGTTCACTACTTAATCTCACATACAGCAAGATTCCAAAGTGTTTGTTGCTTTGATTTTCCCATATGTCAAATGTGGCTAATACCATTTTTCCCCTGTACCTTCAAATATTGAAAAGATTTACTTAAGTAGTATTTAAGGAGATGCTCAAGACTTTTTTGAATACAATGGCCTACAGAGGGCAGTTATTGCCACAGGTGTAGCTTAGAAAGTGCAGTTCCACCAACGCTGAAGATGACTGGCCTATCAGGGCCTATCAGGAGACGCTCATGGGGCTTCCCTTGATTCTCTGGCCAGAAGCCTGCATTCAGAGGTTCCCCAAATATATCAAGCCAAGGCTCCAGGGACTAGTGCCAGCCAGGTCACTCTGTCTCCAGACTTTCACACCCATGGTTCTGTCAATTAAACAGAGCAGAAGACAAGATGCAGGCAACTTTATGGTTAAGATTAGCCATCACAACAGATCCATGGCACAGACTGTGGAAGGCTTAGCCTCTAGCAAATTCTGGTCACACCCTGTAGCATGACTAATATCATGAGGTCTCAATTTGACTGCATTAGTCTAACTAGAACCTCATGCTTTGAAAAGAAGTGGTTTCTTACCTCCCTATGTAATGCAAACCATACACAAGCAGGATACAGATCTGGGTCCTGCCAGATCAGGTCACCATGCCTGGAAAATGCCCACAGAGACTACTGGCTTTAGAAAAGTAGGTCTAGTTGTTTCTTGCAGTATTGCTTCCTTAGCCATGGTCTCTACACATCAGGGAACACTTAAAAAGATATGAGAAGGCAGATGTACTTATTCCAAGAAATTCCACTGCTCTAAGTTGGCTTACTGTTAATTTTAGAATTAGATCCTCCAACACAAGAAACAGATTTCAGCAGAAGAGCCTGACTGACTCAGCCCAGCTGGCCGGGCTTTTTGAAGGTAATTTCCAATTTAGCTTTTTTGACAGGAAAATGCAGGTATGGGAAGACCCATCTACACAGAAAAAGCTCCTTTTACTCAGTCAGATTTGGCTACAAATACCCACTGCCTGCCTCCTGAGTATGTGGTCTAGCAGAGCGGAGACCAGCTCTCAGACCAAGATTCTGAGCTGTCTCTTCACTGTGAAGTATGCAAAAGCAAGTTCTGAATTTACTTATAATTTCTGAGGGGTGGGGGAGAAAATGTATGTGTGCATGCTCACATGGAGACCAGGAGCCGACAGTGAGCAGCCTCCTCTATCATTTTCATTCTTTTTTTATATATTTACTTTATTTATGTCATGTATGTGAGTACACTGTAGCTGTCTTCAGACACCCCAGAAGAGGGCGTCAGATCCCATTACAGATGGTTGTGAGCCACCATGTGGTTACTGGGAATTGAACTCAGGACCTCTGGAAGAGCAGTCAGTGCTCTTAACCGCTGAGCCATCTCTCCAGCCCCTTGTTTTCATTCTTATTCTTTGATACGGGGTCTTGCACTGAACCTGGAGCTCACTATACGGTTATGGTTAGGCAGGCTAGCCAACCAGCAAGCCCCAAGGAATGGCCTACCTTTACACATCAGGGCTGAGGATGGACAGACAGGGACATGGACATGGACAGGGACACGGACACACACACACACACCAAGCTTTTCTGTAGTTGCTGGAGCTCCAAGCTCAAGTCCTAATGCTTGTGTTGCAAACATTACCCACTGAGTCATCTCAAGTTCAGATTTTAGAATCCCTACAAAAATGATCACCATGGATAAAAACCCATCTGGAAACACGGTGAGATTTTTACACTACTAGAAAGAGAACTCATATCCTATACATAGAGATATACACTCACTCTATCACTAAGCTACACAATCAACCCATTTACTTTTTGTTTTTAGCCTTGATTGATAAAAAACTCACAAGACCAGGCTGGCCTTGAACTCACAAGACATTCACCTGCCTCTACCTCACACATTATGGGACTTGAAGGTATGTGCCATGACTGGCTACAATCTACTTCATTTTCCCTTTCTTAAAAAAAAGAAAATTGATTCTGTGTGGGCATATGTGCATATTAAAGGGCATGCACGTAGTGTTCAATAGTTGCGAGTTGCCTGACATGAGTTCTATGTAGGAGCAGAAAGTGGTTTAACTTCTCCACTTCTCCAGTTCCTATTTCCCTTCATTAAAATAGAGCTCACTGCGTAGCCAGGCTAGTCTCTACCTTCCAATATTCCTTTCTAGCACCAAGATTACAGGTATGTATCACTATGCCTAGTAATGGGTATTCATTTTTAAGAGAACTTGATCAGTTGTGCTTTTGTTTTTGGCTGTGGCAGCAGAGGATGACACGATTATCAGAAAGCTACTTGGGAAATTGTTTGAGAGGCTTCTCAGTGCACACTTGTGTGCACCCACACCTGTGGAGGCCAGAGGCTGATGTCCATTGTCTTCCTCAATCATTCGCCACCTTATATATATTTATCTACATATTTATTTTAGATAGGGTCCATGCATCCCTGGCTCGCCTAAAATGCTATGTCGACCAGGGTGGCCTGAAATGCACAGAGATCAACCTGCTCCAGCCTTCAGAGTACATGAGTACACTAGCGCCACCTTAGTTTTTGAGGCAAAGGACAAAGCTCTCTCATTGAATATGAAGCACAGCAATTTGCTGGCCAGTGAGCTCCAGGAATCTGTCAGTCTCTATTCCTCAGTACTGAGGTTACCAAATGTAGCCACTGCCCAATCTAGCTTTAACATGGGTATCCGTGGGATATATCCCACAGGATCCAAACTCAAGTTCTTGTACTCTTGTGGCAGGCACTTAATGCTCTCTTAGCCATTACTGTTTCATATAGAGCTTCTTCAAAGAAACCATCTAAAGGGGAAGACAATGTTTAAACTCCTCTTACAGCTTCATTAACCAATGGGAACACTGGAAACAGTCTCAAAAGAAAACACATAGCCTGGACACAGCCTGGACACTCTGCATCCTCTCCATAGAAAGAAAGCATGCAGCACAAGGGAAACCAAAAAGCAATTAGGAAATGTTTACAATTTAGCATGAAAAGAAAATCAAGACATGATAGCACTTGTGTCGATATTACCGTATCTAAAAAGGATGCCAAGGGCAGAAGGAACAGCTAAAGGGGACAACAGCTGGCAGGAGCTGTCCCCACAGTAAGGTTGCATTTATTCCTTATACAACAGCCTTTCCCCAAGATTAGCATCACAGGAGAAAAGGGGGAAGGCATTGGGGTTACTATGAAATATTAGCCAACCACACACAACACTCAATGCCCTATCTTAGGACATCTTTTAAGTGAAAATCCAAGTTAATTAAAGTCCGTAAAATGATAAGAACTCTCATGGAGTAGACACTGTATATATCAATCAGAATCTCTTTTGATGCTTCTCTTTATTAGGAAGTTGGGAACAAAACATTATTAAATGATTCAAGGTGGTAGGAATGCTCCCTAAAGGGAGTGACAAAGTGTAGGTCCTGGACAGCACACGTTCCATACAAGTTCAGGGCCAAGTAGCACTGCCATGTAAGAAGCAGTCTGGTCGAGAAAAGCCAGAAATCCAGACTGATTGTGAAATCACCTCATTTTTTTAGGTGTGGTAATAGGATTTTCCTTTTTTAAGGATTCTAAGGACAAACCAAACATCTGCAGACTGGATACTGATGCTGGTTGCCAAAAGAATACTCTATAAATGCCCTAAGCCAGGGGATGTGTTGACCTTTGGGAGTCAAGTGGCCCTTAGAAGATTCTATCCAAGGATGTAGAAGTATGTGGGATGAGGAGGCTGAGAGAAATCCTGACTAGTTTTCACCTTGCCTGGGGAAATAGCTAACTGTTTAACAGCTTGCTCTTGACTCATCCGTAAATGATCATTTGAATAGTCCTTTCACAACGAGAATAATCAACTCTTCTTTCTTCAGGACAGCAGCGCAAACACACAGCACACACACATATCATCAGTCACAAAGAAGCTACCAGGAATTTCCTCAGACTTGTTTTGGAAGCAGAAACTCCTGGTGACTATACAGCTAGGTATGGCTTTCACCGTGATTGCTGTTTCGGTATGTCAATGATACTAGTCCTATCTATCACCTACCTCACTGCCCTACTGTGGCAGAGCCTCTAAAACACCCCCATGATGCCCTTGTGCTGATTCAAAATACCTTTATAATACAATTTTCCTGACCCACTGCGCAGAAGCAGCTGTTACCTGGCCACAAAACTGGCAGTCTTGTCGACGATATTCCTGACCTCTGGAGGAGGGTAAATAATCCCTACTACTGGCTTGGAAGGGGTGGAATCCTCCTTTGATGATGCTTCTTCTTCAATTGGCTGTGAAAACAGAAAAAGGAAGTAAAGTCTTCAAGTCCCTGACTTGGATTAGAATATCATAAACGCTACACCAGTCCTCCGCATTAACTCTCTTGGTTTACATCTGAGAAAGCAGTTAAAAACAAAACAAAGCAAGTTTTTTTAACCATATTGTATTTATACAGCCATTCCTAATCTAGGGAAAAGAATGGTTATCTTGGCTCTCCTCTTTAGAATGGAGGCTTCTTGGTTCAAATAAGCCTCCAGAGGAAGCAGACGCTGCAAGTCCGTAGGCTGGTTTTGAAAAGTCCAGTTCTAGGGAGCTCTTTTTGAGACTAGAAGGCAACGCAGCGCGCTGACTCCTGGGACTTGCAGTCCCTTCAAGTCCTTCAGGGTGGCCTGAGCTTTCAGCAGGAGTGCCACAGCGCCCGCGCGGGAGGGGAGGAACGAGGCCTACAGCAGGGCTGCAGGCGGAAGAGCACGGGGCACCGTACCTGTTTGGACTCAGTGGCTACTGGCGGCGGCGGAGGTACCGCCTGCACGGGTACGGCCTGCATGACTGCGACGCTCAGGGCTGCCAGTCCGCCTCGGTGGCGACAACCGGTACGGCGACAAGGTTAAGCTCACCACACGGAGTCTCCAACTCAATGGGAAGATGGCGGCGACCCAGAGAAAACCCGCGGAGGCACTTCCGGTCCCGCCCCCTCGTCGTGTCGCACTTCCAGCCCCTCCCCGCGAGCACCGTGGCGCGGTACGCCGTTGCCATGGCAGCGGCCTAGGCGCCCAGCTTAGAGTTTCGAGGCATTCCCGGAGCCGCTGACGCTCTGGAGGAAGTTCTGTGAGCCAGCCAGACACAGACCTGAGGCTGCGACGCCGACGCCGGAGACAGGTAAGCGATTCTACATGATCTGCTGAACTCCCCTTCCGACTCTGGCAGGTTCCTCGGACCCCCAGCCCCTCTGTCTTCTTTCCTGTTTGGACTGTCATTTTGAATAATTCTCCTCCCATTAGACCCGTTGCCATAGAGAGTCCCACTTAACTACACATTTAGCCCCGTTTTTCGGTTCAGCACCACCTCCTCCAAATCCCTCCTTACAGAACCCGGGACATGGTGCTAACGCCTTTAATTTCAGGAGACAAAGCCAAGCAGATCTGAGTTCAAGGCCAGCCTGGGTCAGAGCAAGTTCTAGGTGAAGAAAAGCCTAAGTCCAGGGGTAGTGGTACATGCCTTTAATCCCAGGAGACAAAGCCATGCAGAGTTCTGAGTTCAGGATCAATCTACTGAGCAGGACAGCCAAGCTTAGGCAGTGAGGAAGTTGGAAAACAGAAAGCTGGTAAGATAATAAGGGGGATCAAGCTCCAGCCACAGGAAGCAGAAGCGCTTTGTCTGCGTGGATCTGGCTTTAGAGTCCAGAATAGAAGAGACTACTGAGACAATTGATGTTGGTTAGCTGGAGCTATGAAATTAGCGGTGATTAAGAAGAGACCAGCATCACTGAGGTGAAATCTTCTGGGAAGTGTTTTCTGTGTGTGGCCTTGTAGGACGGAGTAGATATTGCCTTGTTAGATTAGGTGTGCCACTGTGGGCATGGGCTTTAATATCCTCCTTCTAGCTGCTTAGAAGCCAGTCTTCTGCTAGCTGCCTTTGGAAAAAGAAGTAGAACTCTCAGCTCCTCCAGCCCAAAGTCTGCCTAGACTCTGCCCTGCTCCTGCCTTGGTGATCATGGACTGACCCTCTGAACCTGTAAGCCAGCCCCAATTGAATGTCATCCTTATTAGAGTTGCCTTGGTCATGGTGCCTGTTCACAGCAGGAAAAGGCTACCTAAGACAATCAGAGACTGGAAATTGCCATGTAGGTGGTTTTAGAGTTTAAAAATGTTTTCTTAGTGGTGACTGAATCTCGTGGGTATGGCATACTAGTTGGGAAATACGCATGGACTTCAGACATGGTGTTAGTTGGTGTAGAGAGGGGCACTTGAGGGTTGAGTAGAGAGAAGGAAAGACTCCTACCCTTCTTTGGGAATCAGAAAGCATCAAATAACATTATTAGCTGCTGCCCCTTTAATGATAATGTTGGTTCCATTAGAGTGAGTGCCTGAGAGGTTACCGGTGCACTAGAAATTACAGAGAAAGTCCATGTCTTAAGCTCTCCCACTTGACACACATGGTCATCTGCATACGCTCTGTTTTTAAAGGAATTGATAGAAAGTAACCTCGGATATTCTGTGTGTATTCACGTTTCTAGTGCTGACTATTGGCCCTGGGCTTCATATGTTAAGCAAGTGTCCCACTGTCAAGCCATAGTTTCTACTTAACTTCGAATATTCTTGATGTTTTGACCCAGACTCTCATGGGAATTGGTATCCAAGGTGGCCCCAGTAAACAGATCAATATTTTTTTGGCACTTGAGAGTTGAAGGTGCTTCTCTTCCTGAATATGCTTCTCCCAGACTGGGGTTTCTTGCTTGCTTCATTTCCTCCGTAGCCTTTCCAGGATGTTTTCTTCCGTCATTGCTCTCCCATTGTCCCCCCTTCATTCCTTGGGGACATAATCTCTTGGGCCGCGCTATCTCCCCAGAGGTAGTTGCCAAGCCAACACATGGGAGATATGAGTTAAGTGTGTTTGTTTGTATGTGAGTATTATTCCCTGAAGGATCTCCCTCCCTTCCTCCCCAGTTTCACTATATAACCCAGGCTGCCCTTGAACTTGCATCCCTCCTGCCGTAACCTCCTAAGTGCTAGGATTGCAGGCCTGTGTCACCATGCCCTGCCTGACCCTAGCAGGCAATAGATGTTCAATCTTATTGAACACAAAGCATTTAAGCCTTTACGCTGTACTTTAAACACTAGCCAGTCCCAAGTGGCTTTCAAGTATTTTAAATAGGGTCATGTGTGGTGGTAAAGATCTTTAATCCCAGCACTTGACAGGCAGAGACAGTGGATCTCTGTGAGTTTGAGGCCAGCCTGGTCTACATAGTGAGTTACAGGGCAGCCAGGGCTATGTAGAGAGAGACTGTTTCAAATCACCAAAAAATTTATAAATTTATTTTGAAATACTCTCTGGTTCAAATTGAGATGTACTTTGTGGCTTAATAAATTGTAAAGAAAAGGTTAAAGGGCTGGGAGGTGTAGCTCAGTAAGTACAGTGTTTACCTAGCATGCACAAAACCCTGAGTTCAATCCCCAGTGTCTGTAGGAGATATGATGGTGCGTACCTATAGTTAATTACAGCACTTGGGAAGTACAGGCATCAGGATTGGAACTTAAAAGTCTTGAAAGTCATCCTCCTCAAGCCCAGGCTAGCCAAGAAGACTGGTTTTTGTTGTTGTTGTTGGTGGTGGTGGTGGTGGTGGTGGTGGTGGTGGTCTTTTGAGACAGGATTTCCCTGTTTGAAACTCACATTGTAAACCAGGCTGGCTTGGAACTTGCAAAGATCTACCTGCATCAGCCTCCACCTCCCAAATGCTAGACTTGAAGGCATGGGCCATCATGCCCACCACCAAACTGTCTTTAAAAAAGGCCAGGCTGGAGAGAGAACTCAGCAGTTAAGAGCACAAATTGTTTTTTTTAGACAGCCAAACCTGAGAAGTTCAATTCCCAGTACTTGTGTCAGGTGGCTGAGCTGCCTGTAACATCAGCTCCAGGGATCCAACACCTGAGCCTCCATGGGCACTCACAGACAGCACACACATACACAAAAGTAAAAATACATAAATTAAAAAATGAATAGCTAGGCATAGTGATACACATCCTTAGTCTCAGTACTCGGGAGGCAGATCTCTACGAGTTCAAGTTCAGCCTGGTCTATGGAGTGAATCTCAGGCCAGCTAGGACTTCATAGTGAGAACTTGTCTCAAAAAATTAAAAAAATAATGTATTAAAATATTAATTTCATATTGAGTTCATGTTAAAACAATATTTTTAGTAATTTACACTAAATAAAATTAAAGTCCCCTTTTAGTGTTTTGGGTTTTTTTTTTAACAAAATCCTTTTGAAAAAGACTTATTTATACTCGTATGTGTGGGTGTTTTGCCAGCAGGCATGTCTGGCTACCACATGTGTACAGTGCCTGCAGAGATAAAACGGGGCATCACATTGTCTGGAACCAGAGTCACAGATACATGGTTGTGGTGCTGAGACGCAACCTGGATCCTCTACAAGAGGGCCATCTCTCCAGCTTTCTTTTGACTCCTTTGGATGTGGTTTAGGTGAGGGAAAGTCATATTTTAACTTACTCATCACAAGGTTCATGATTGAGAGCCCTAAAACTAATAAGACATATATTCAAAGAAAAAAAGAGAAGAAGAGAGAAGAAAGAAAAGAAAAGCAGGGCCGGGTACACACATCTTTAATTCCAGCATTTGAGAGGCAGAGGCAGGTGGATTTCTGAGTTGGAGGCCAGCCTGATCTATATGTCCACAGTAAGACCCTATCTCAAAAGAAAAAGAAAAAAAAAAAAGACAGAAAAGCTTAAAAACATATTTTATAATAGTCTTGCTATGAGGGCGAGAGGACTCAGAGGTTACTGGCTGCTCTTGCAGAGGACCTGGATTTAGTCCCTAGCACCTACATGTGGCTTATAACCACTGGCAGCTCTAGTTCTAGAGGATCCACAGCCCTCTGCTGACCTTAGCGGCACCAGGGATGCACATGCAGGCAAAGCCTTCATAACATAACATATAGTAACTAAAACATTTCAAACGCTTTGTCTTAGTTACTGTTTTATTGGTGTGAAGAGATGCCATGACCAAGGCAGCTTATGGAAGGATGCATTTAATTGAAAGTTAGCTTACGACTCCTGCGGATGAATCTATAATCATCATGGAGACAGGCAGGCAGGATGCTGGAGCAGTAGCTGAGAACTCACATCCAATCTGAAAGATGCAGGCAGAGAGACATGGAGACTAGGCCTTTTGAAACCTCAAGCCTATCCCCAATGACACACTTCCTCCAACAAGGTCACACCTCCTAATCCTTCCCAAACAGTGCCACTAACTGGGACCCAAACATATGGGCCTATAAGGACCATTCTCATTCAGACTATCACATTCTTTAAAATACATTAATTAATTAAAAATAAATAAATACATTTTCATGCTTTGGAGCTTTCAGAAACAAAGACCCCAAAACACCAGGAAATCTTTGTATTTTTATGAACAGCCATTCAAAATAATATAATTGGAAGATGAAGTCTATGCTCTAACAGTAATAAAGAGGGGAACTTAGGATGTCTTTTCATTTTGGCTCTCTGGTTCAGAGACTTAAGTCCCCTGTTGACTCTGGGCTGGCAGTGAGATGGCAGGAGCATGTGGAGGAGGAGGCTCTTCACCTGTTGGCAGACAGGAAGCAGAGGGAGGTCCAGGGCAAGGCATGGGCCCCAGGGACACACTTCTGATGACCTACTTCTTCCAACCAGGCCCTACCCTCTACTTTCTCCTACCTTCCAGAAATGCCATCCTATTATGCATCTATGAACTTAACAAGTACGTCAAAACCTTCAACATCAGTCACCTCCCCAAAGTTCACCAATGGGTAACCAAGCCACCAATACATAAGCCTGTGCGAGACAATTCACAAGCCAAAGTAGACTGTTCCTTTTTTTTTTTCTTTTAAAAAACTACCTGTTTACTAATATAATTTGTGTTCATGTGTGCGTGTACACATGCATGTGTAACAGTGTGTGTGTGGAGATCAGAGAACAACTTTTATGAACTGATGCTCTCCTTGTACCATAGGATAAATTCTACAGATCAAACGCAGGTTGTCAGCCTTGGTGGCAAGGGTTTTACCTGCTGAGCCATCTCACGTCACTGGCTCCAGGGTTACGTTTTCCTTCTCCTGTGATATTCCTCACCTAGGGAACCTTGTGCTTCTGCTGTTTTCTCAGTTTCCAAGTCACCATTCATTGTGTTAGAGGTTTATTTATTTTATTTTATTTTTTGACATGGCTTCTCTAGAAGCAGCATGGCCTAAGGATGGAAGAAAGATGCTAGACTATAAATTCCTCCTGCCTGAACGGCTTCTCTGGACTTCGGTGTTCGCTCGTCTGTATACAAGGGGCAGCTTTGGGGAAGGGGCAGCACTGAAGCTTGCCCACTCCAAATGGACTGAAGGCAGTGTGCTCCCCAGTCTTTTCCTCATCCCCTTCCTGTAACCTGGGGCAGCTCTTCTTTGTGCAGATGGCTCCCACCCAATCTCCAAGGATGTCTTCTTGACTGTGTCCTTATTCACACTCCTGTGTATCCATTTCCAGGGATGGGAGGGCCGCTTGCGGCCAGCCCTGAACCAAGAAGCCAGCAGCCAGAAAGCCAGGCACCTGCATGAGTCCCAGATCTCACAGCCTAGTCCAAAAGCCGGACATAGTCGGCCACTCCAGCTTCATGGGCAAACATCTGTGAGAGGTAAGGGCAGAAGTCTGGGAAACCCAGAGTCTTCTACAGACCACCTTGGATATCTCTGAGTTTCCCAGTACCTTTAGGCCCAGGCTGGTCCTCAAGTCTCAGACTTGGTGACCAGGTCATATAGTAATGAGCTCAAAGGGCACAGTGCACATGCTCACTGGGATGGGGGTGATAGTAGGGGTGGGGGTGGATTCTAGCATTCCCTGTCATGCTGAAGCTATGATGTGTTTTGGCTGTGTCTACTACCATGGCTCCTGACTTAGACCTGACTGGGAGCAGAGATGGAATGAAAAAAATGCAGACACAAAGAAAACCTGAGGTTGGGAATGAAACCACAGCATCCCAGACACATAGTGTGTTTATTAGATAGCGTTGGACAGGGAGGGAAGGTTATTGCATACAGCTTAACGAGGAGGCAGGGTTACTGTAGATAAACAAGGAGGCACAGTTTTAGGCGTGTATCAAAGAGACAGGGTAAGCTAATCTTGGTAGGCACAGTCTCTGAAGGTGGGCAGTCTTCAGGCTGTAACTGCCCAGCTATGGGGAAACACAGCAGGGAGCAGGGGGAAAGCGGTGGTGGACATGATCTGCTGCAGTGTCAACACTTGTACTCGGTACCCCAGGGATGGCTTGCCATCCCTCTGGGTCTGCGGCTCTGCAGTCCTTGGTGTTGCCCTACGCATATCAGTAGCATACATTTATCCAGGAATTCACTCATTCAGGGCTTCCTCTGTTCTCCACAGGTAGGAGATCCATTCCTGCTCCCATATAAGGGAGGCCTGGAGCAAGCAGGTTCTCTGGAGGTATAGTAATCACAGGGCTTGGTTGGTGAAAGGGAGGCTGGCCAAGACATCCAGAACCAGGTTCTAAAAGGCTGGTCATTCAGGATTTCTCCCTAAATTCAGAGGTAGATGTGGAACACCTAGGCAGGACAGGGGTTTTATAAGGTTCTCCTGGCAGTAGCCACACCCCTTTGGCTCTCCATGGCTCCTCTCTCAACCCCAGGAGCTGTGGGGATGGCACACCTGCTGGGCAGCCAGGCTTGTATGGACAGCCTGCGCCAGGACCTCACCGACCTACAGGGCACCATTGTGGATGTGTTCTCCCGAGCCGGGCCTGCGCGCTTCCCCTCCTGGAAGTTTCCTGACCGTGTGGCCTGTGACCTTGACATGGTAGCCCTTCTGGAGCACTATGACCATGTGCCAGGTGACCCTGAGTTCACACAGTTGTCCCATGCCGTGCTGCTGGAGTTGGTCATTGACAGGTGAGGCCTGGAACAAACCTGGCCATCTAGAGATGTTAACCTTGAGTTTTTATTCTGTACCGTGTTATGCCACCCTATCCTGTCTGCCTCAGAGTTTTTGTCCTTATCCCCACTCTACCCTCTGCCATTGCTTCCTACAAGACCACAACTCTGCTCACTTCCACCTCAGGTTTCTGTGTGTCAGGAACACTATAGCTACTGCATAACATTTTTATCCCAGGCTCTGGCATTTTGTTAGCTGTCTTCTCTCTGCATCACAAGGCCAGAAATGGGAGGTGTCTTTCCCACCCCTGGCCCTGCTAGAAGGAGGCCAGTTACATCCCTGTCACCCACCATCTCTACACTGTCACTAAAGTTTCCTTGTGAAGACCACAACCCAGGCTTCTGTCACTCAAAACCTGTCCATGCTAGTAAAGCAGGAGGGGACCAATGGGCATCAGAAATGTTGCAGGGTGACCTTCTTGGAGATAGAGAAGGCAGGGTAGTCCTGTAATGCCTGGAGGCACTCTGGATATTAAATCAGGGCTGCTGGACATGAGTACAGAGCACTTCCTCTCCCCAGGCTTGGCATTGTGCTGTTGCTCATCCAGGCCTGCCCTGCTCTGGCCGAGCTCCCCTTCACCCACCAAGGCCCTGATCACTCACCTGTTTCCTGTAAAAGGCATTGCTGACATACCTCCACCACCCTCCCCAGCTGAGCTCTGCCTACTTCTGAGTTAGCACTAGCTTCTTTTGTGTATAAGTGACTCCTGTGTATAAAAGTAGCTCCTGGCAGAGGCCACTGAATCTAAGCTCAGCCTGGGAACCCTAGAGCGAAGGCCATGGCCTCTATCCAACAGTGTGGCATTTTGAGATGCTCAGGATATATCAATGGTGGGCCCCTGGCTAAGGTATATCTATCACAGCACCTCCCACCATAGGCAGCTCTCAGAAAATGCAGGCTGTTCCCAGAGGTTGGATCTGGAGGCAATGGGTACCTCCTCTCAAGGCCTCAGGGTTGGAAAGCCACCTCCTACCCCAAGCCCTTACCTTCCAGGTGTGTGTTACAAACATACAGTTCTGCCTTTAAGGTAAGTCTTAGCCATGAAAATGTACACTTTCCAACACCCATGTTCCTTAACACTAGTGCTTTCTCTAAACTTGAACTTTGAGGTTAGCGTAGAGAGACCTAGCTGTCCTCACCCCAAGTCTCAATGGTCACAAAGACTGCTAAACCTGAAGAAGGTGCCTCTGACTAGAACCAGGAAAACATGCACATGCCCTTGCCCCAGGACATTGGGATGCTCTCAAAGTTTAGTTCTGTCATCTGTAAAGGAAGGCAGCAACTCACCCAGAACTTCCCGAACCAGGCTGCTTTTCCTCAGCTCCTTGGTCAACTGGGGAACAAGACAGAAAGCACTGCCATCCAAGAAGCCACAGGGGGCACCCTATGGGAAGTGGGCTCTGGGTGAATCTGAAGTGGCCCGGGTTGAACATGAAGCTGACATGAACTCTCTCTAGGTTCTTGATGTCCAAGTCAATCCCCTAGAATTCAAAGCCCCCGGTATATGAAGACTGTACTAGTACCAACCTTGGCCTTAGCCCACCCTAGCAATTCTGCCCACAGGCTCCTGCTGCTGCTTCAGAGTTGTGCCAGCTACGTGGAAAACCTTAGTTTGGAGCAGATGATGCCTCCTGCCCGGGCTGCAGGGCCATGCATGTCTGTGGGGCTTACAGTAAGGCGCTTCTGGAGCAACCTGCTTAGGCTGGGCATGCTCTACCAGCAGGCAGTCCCCCAGGTGGGTCATCCCGGCCCTAACTGTGGTTACCCTCACATACTGTTACAGTTCCGGCTTCTTTCCACACTACCTCGTGTACCCCATCCTTTCTGGCTTCCCACTGCCCACATGGAACATTCAAACTCTAGAGTCTCCCTTTCATGGCCCGCTTTGCAGCTGAGAAAGCAGGCCTTGAGAGTCATGTCTAGTTTCCCAGATTTGCCATTTATGCAGGGAGATTTTAGAAAATGCCTTCCCATTCTGAGCCTCAGTATGTTCATCTATGGGTTTTATATGAGCCTGATTTGATAACAGGATATCAAATTTCTCACAGTCACTCCATGAGAAAGCATACTGTCACTGCAAGGGGGGAGCCTAATACAGAGTGGTTAGGGTGGCATGAAAGACAAGAAGCCAGCAGCAATAGCTGTAAATGGGGTACAGCTAACCGGTACCCTCTCATATGTAACCAGGTAAAGCAGGGTGGGAGCAGAAAGAGCAGAAAAGAGGCTAGGGCTTGGTTGAATCAGAGAGAAAAAGAAGGTTCTCTGTGATTTATGCAAGTTTACTTAACATCTGAAGATCTAAGCATTGGGCAAGGCTGGCACCAGTATCTCCAGGAACTGGTTACCTCCCATGCTTATCTCTCTCACCTGCCTTCCCTTTCTTTTCCTGACCCCAGAAAAGAGCAAACCAAGGGGATATTTCCATCACCAAACCCACAGCCAAGGGTGAACCAGCCAGGAGCCCCGAATGTATGACTGCCAAGTTCATCAAGCCTCCCTCCCCAGTGCCAGGCTTGCCTTTGATCTGCCAAGGGCTGCAGAGCATCCCTGTCAGAGTCTCCCTGCGGAGCCCAGGTGGGACCTCTGAGAAAACTAAGAGCGTCCACTCCCAGACCGTCGAGACAGCCTTGGTGCCCTGTGATGCTTGCACCAGTGTCCAGGGCAGCTTGTGGGAGGTGGGCAAGGTGGTTATCAGCCTATGTCAGAGCCAAAACTTGCCTTCATCCTTGGGCCAGTTCCAGAAGTTGGTGCAGGACAGCCTGGGGCTTAAACCACTGCCAGCTGCCACCGTGGGCCACTGGGCAGCAGAGCAGAGCAAAGACCTGACTCGTCTCAATAAACATGTGGGGGCCCTCACCCAGCTTGTTGGGCCCCTCAGGGCCCAGCTGGAAGAGGCTGAGGGGCAGAAGGATGGACTGAGGAAGCAGGTGAGCAAGCTGGAGCAGACTCTGCAGCAGGAGCAAGGGGAGCGGCAGCGGCAGACAGAGGAGGCTGAGAGGACCCTAGCCAAGTGCGAGCATGACAGGCATCAACTGCTCACAGGTCTAC
This sequence comes from Rhynchomys soricoides, assembly GCA_019843965.1. NCBI lineage: Eukaryota > Metazoa > Chordata > Mammalia > Rodentia > Muridae > Rhynchomys > Rhynchomys soricoides. Next base: position 8,480,096 of record JADRCH010000051.1, on the reverse strand, counting down.
TCCCCAGAGGCCAGACACTGGCATGACCTTAAGATGACAATCCCTCCTCCCAATCAGAGACTAGGCTTTGAGTCCCAATAGTCTGCATGGAAGAAACCCAGGCTGGGGAATGGCCAGAAGTCCCAGGACAGGAAGGCAGCAGGAAGGGTGTAGATATCCAGCTGGTGGCATTGAGCAGCTGGAGCGCTGTCCTCTTAGGGAATAATTCCTGGACCCTAGCCTCAGACTTGTCCCATCAGAAGGGGAGAGGGCTGGGGTGTTACTCTAACTTCACTCCAGGGAGTCACTCTCACACTGACCCTCCACACCGCTGCCTTAACAGAGCAGCCTCGTGGCTTTGGCGTAAGGAAGGTGTTGGGGCCCACTTGCTAGCTGAGGGTTTAGGCAAGAAGTCACTGTCATTTCTGAGTCTTGCCATTATCTCCATGGAGAGCACTGGGTCCAGAAAGCCATAGCTAATGTAGCCACCAGCCCGTGGAACATGTCAGGGCCCAGGCCGCCTAGGATTACCTCAGGCCTCCCTTGACAACTCAAGCAGCCCCTGCACACTAGATGGTTGCTGTCACTACACAGGTTGCACTGGGCATAAAGGCCATGGGCCCAAGAGATCTTCTGAAAGACCTCTCTCTTGGCTGCTATAGAAACATGTGACCTAAAGGCAAAGGTGGCCATTCTGGAGGGGGACCTGAAGCAGCAGCAGAAGTCCATGCAGGCCATGGGTAAGAAGCCCCTTTGTATGACCCCCATCCACATCTCCAACTCATTGTATAGCTAGACATGTACCTCCATTTCCATTCCAAGCTTCTAGAGCAAAGAGAGTAGGAACCACAGGAGAACGGTTCTCACTTTCTTTTCTTTTTTTTTTTTTTGTTGGTTTTTCGAGAGGTTCTCACTTTCTATGCTTTGATGATGGTCCCAACTGGAGTCACAATATCAGTGGGCAGAAAGTGCTTTCTGTATTTCAGACCCATCTCATGGGGGCCTGAGTCCCGTGTTGTGATCTGGTCTTCAGATCTGTGATGTGACTTCTTCTTAGTCCCAGTCAAAGGTATTTTAGAGACTCCCATCCAGGGCTCCTTTTTGTATTTGCTCCCTCAATCCTACAGAGGCAAAGGCCCAGCAGCTGGAGGAGGAAGGTGAGCGTAGGGCAGCAGCTGAGAGGCAGGTGCAACAGCTGGAGGAGCAAGTGCAGCTGCTGGCAGGACGGCTGGATGGGGCTAGCCAGCAGATCCGCTGGGCCAGCACAGAGCTGGACAAGGAGAAGGCCCGTGTTGACAGCATGGTCCGTCATCAGGAGGTGAGGCCTATGGTCAAGGCGTTGGGCTTCAGCCTCTGCAACCCTCTCATCCTTACTCCCTGCTGCAACAGTAGGAGGTAGATACTCCTGTTGTCTTCTATTTTGTAAATGGAGAAACTGAGCTTGGCGAAGTTAAAAAAGTTGCCCCCGGCCACATAGCTACTGAGAGGCAAAGCCAAGACTTTATATTCAATGGGTGCCAGGGTATTGGGGTTTCAGTGATACAGGCAGGTGTGACACTTAATGAAAAGAGCCCTGTCTGAGTGGGAACTCTATGATCGGAAGGAAGTTGGGTCATCCACTGCCTCCTAAACAGTGGTCCCTGGTCTTATCCCGACTGGGCGTGCATCTAACTGCTGCCTTCCTTCCTCACTTTAACATCTGTGTCCTGGTCTCTGCATCCAACCATAGCACGGAAGGTCGTAGATGCCACACCGTAGTCTTCTTAGTCCAAGGCAGCAAGTTTAGCCACAGGGTCCTACATCTGCCCTGCCTATCCATCCCTATTTAGTCCCTGCAGGCCAAGCAGAGGACTTTGCTGCAGCAGCTGGACTGTCTGGACCAGGAGCGGGAAGAGCTGCGGGGAAGTCTGGATGAGGCTGAGGCCCAGCGGTCTGAATTGGAGGAGCAGCTGCAAAGTGTCCAGAGTGATAGGGAACAGGGACAGTGCCAGCTACAGGCCCAGCAGGTGCAGTGGGCTAGGGTGAGAGGGAAGGCAGTCCTCACCTCTGAGGAGCCCCTAACCTTGTTGATGTCTCTGGGCCTTTTCTGTATCCCCAATGGATTTTAGAGTGAGGTCTACACTTTTCTTTGTTCCTAGGAACTGCTGCAGAGCCTGCAGCAGGAGAAACAGGACCTAGAACAGGTAACTACAGACTTGCAGCTGACCATCTCCGAGCTGCAACGGCAGCTGAAAGAGCTGAAGGAACGGGAGCGACTGCTGGTGGCCTTCCCAGACCTGCACCAGCCAGAGGAGGCCCAGATCCAAAGTAGGGACCTGGGGGTACCCCTGAGGGTAGGGTGGGGCCCGTTTGGGCATGGAGCTTGCCTGGATGTGACTGGGGTTTGCTACTGTCCTCACTCTTAGCAGGAGATGGGGGCAGGAGGGTGAGCCACGTGGCTCTAAAGCCACCGTGAGCCACAAGCATTTCATCTGTTGCTCACCTCTCTGGAGCTCACATACAGAAATGCAGGGCAGAGTGAGTGCCCTTCTCACCCTAGTGGACCCAGGCATAGGCCTGTGCCCACATGCCAGGCTTTGCTCAACTCCCCAGATTTCCTTTCCTACTGTCATACACCATGGGACCATTTTCAAGGATACAGTGCCAACTGTTCAGTATCCTGGACCTCATGGTCAGGAGCACTGGGCACCTACACTGGCACAGGATCCTGTCAGGTGACCTCTGTTCTCCTGCCAGCATTTCTAGTGTTCTAAGGCCCTGGGTTAGATGGATCCCTTCCCAGAGCTGTCAGGAGATCCAGTGTTGCTCAGCTGGTCACAGTGAGTAGTCACTGCTGAGCACTAAGTGCCAGCCCCATCCGCTGCCCACAACTGCCTCATGAGGCTGACTTGGACCTTCTTCTTTTCAAATTAAAACTTTTTTTGTACATTTACGTTGTATGTGCGCACCTGCCACTGCAGGGATGTGACCTAAAGACAAACATGGAAGTTGGGTTTCTCCTTTTGCCATAGGGTCCAGTGTCTAGGAGCCAAGCTCAGGTGGCTTTGGTGGCAAACATCTTTCTTTAGCTACTGAGCCACCTCACCAGCCCTACAAATTGTTTTTAAAAATCATTTGTGTATGGGTGTTTGGGGCCTATCTATCAATATCTATGAACTGTGTTGGTGCCTGGTGCCTGAGCCCAGAAGATACGGTAGATCCTCTGGAACTGGAGTTGGGAGGTGCCATGTGGGTGCTGGGAATTAAATCCTGGTTCTTCCGAAGTGCTCTTAACCACTGAGCCATCTCTCCAGACCGACCCTTGTTATAAACTAGGAAACTGAGATCTAGCATGGGCAGCAACTTGTTTGAGTTACAGAGCTGGATGCTGTCATTCATTCACCATACACACTGTAAGGAAGACCACACATGATGACCTCCTGTGACCCAAGACACAGTGGTACCATTGCCAGGCCAAAGACAAGTGGCCTTGAATAAAATCCATTCTATTTTTTTAAAGATTTATTCCTGTATTTTATGTATATAAGTGTTCTGTCTGCATGTATGTCTACACACCAGAGGAGGATATCAGATCCCATTACAATGGTTGTGAGCCACGATGATTGCTGGGAATTGAACTTAGGACCTTTGCAAGAGCAGCCAGGACTCATAATCACTGAGCCATCCCTTCAGCCCCAAGATCCATTGTTTTACTCAACATCCAAATCTGCAGGTTCTGGGACTTACCTGCCTCTTAGATTCTAAAGTATACCTCTCACCATCACAGGCTGGCATCAGGAGGGGAAGAAAGGCCTGAGGAGGAGGGTGTGCTGGATGCCGGGGTACTATCCCTCTCCACCCTCTGATGCCCTGTCCAATAGGACACAAGAGGCAGACTCAGTGAGGTGGGGCTCCAAATCTGTCTCTGCAGGCTCTAGCAGTGTCACCCATGACATGGAGAGGCAAGTACAAGCCAATGATATCCGTATCCAGGTCCTACAGGAGGAGAATAAGCGGCTCCAGTCAATGCTGACCAAAATCCGAGAGGTGGCCCAGCAGGGAGGCCTCAAGGTGAACCTTTGAAGGGCTTGGGTATTTTACTCGGAAAGGGTTCCTATCAGGCAGGATTTGAGATTGTGCCATGAGAGCCTACCTCATGACATGTGGCTTTAGGCATCACTTAAAAAATTACTTCCATACGTCAGAAAGTATGAGACTATGTAAGACCGAGCCTTCCAGCTCACAATACTCTGAGCCTTACCTTCTTTGTAGATGGTCCCGCAGGGCCAGCTCTGGTCCCCTTCCTACAAGGGCATCCAGGGAGCAACACCCCCAGCCCAGGCCCAGAGTGCATTCTCAGGGTGAGTAAGGCTTTCCTTGAGGCTTGGCAGATAAGTCATAAATGGTATGGTGCCTTTGATCACAGGGGATGTTGTTCCTGTCTTCCTTCAGATCCACAGGCAGACGGCAGTCTCCTGGCAGCAGGACAAGCAATACAGGCAGGAGCCATCCAGGCGGGCCCCGAACATCCCCCTCTCGGCAACCCAGCAGCTTGGCCAGCAAGTCCTCTTTGGGGGATGGAACCCATTCAGCCACCTGTACCCAGAACCCCATAAGGGCCTTGGCCAGGCTGAGGAGAAAGCTTTCACCTAACCGTCAGGCTGGTTCTATATACCAGCCACAGGAGCGGCCCACGTAACCCACAGCAGGGGTAGGGCTGGAGGGCAAATGGCTAGCAATCCCCCCATGGAATAAAAGCCCCAGCCATCTGCCCACAGCGATCTTGGCCTCAGCGTGGCTGAGCTGGGGGAACAGACCTTCCCTTCTTGTTGGGTAAGGGCCTCTGTGATCCCATCATGCAGGTCGCTGGCCAATAGAAGCCTGGCACTGGGTTGGGAGCTTCCTGTTTGCATCCTGACAGGCACTGTGGGAGGACCACATTGAGGGGCAGCACCTGAGCCAAGTGAAGCACAGCCTTTGTGTCCCATAGAAAGGGCTGAGGGATAACTCCAGATTCACTGGCCAGCACTCAGGATCGGGCTGGGGTGCGAGGACACATCTGAAACAAGGAGCTAGGCTAGGAGCTTGCCCTCTGGTTCAGCAAGGCAGGCAGAGCAGTGTTGCCTTTGCCTTCCACCCAGGCTCTGCATCTGATATAGGACCAAAGAGCACCAGGCAACTAACTAAGGAGCTTATTCTCCTAGGAACTACTGAGAGATCCCTCTTAAGTCCTAGAGGTCAGAGCCCCCAACAAACCACTGGAGGAAAGTCCAGTGGTTTTATGCGAATTAGACTTTGGGGCTCACCCAGTTCAGGATGACACAAGATCGAGCAAGGCTGCTACCAGCCCCACCATGCACACAGTGGTCATTTTTCTAAGCAAGTCACTAGCCTGCCTTGAGTCACATTGTTTGTGATGGACAGGCTCTAAATATTTACTGAGGATTTCTCAGGGCACACTCACCTAGTGTGGGTGGCATTATTTATTGTGTAGTAGGGTCGAGTGCCTAAGTTTACAGTGAAGGATCAGTGGTCAGGTCTCCCAACCTGCTTCTTTTTTTGGGAGGGGTATATTTCAAGACGGCACTTCTCTGTGTAGCCCTGGCTGTCCTGGAACTCACTCTGTAGACCAGGCTGGCCTTGAACTCAGAGATCTACCTGCCTATGCCTCCCAAGTGCTGGGATTAAAGGTGTGTGCCACTAATGCTGGCCCAACTCTGCTTCTTATTAACAGCCCAGGAGTTCTGGGGGAGACTGGATACTCTGAGCCACTCCACCATGGGAGAGCCAGCTTTGGCCACAGCTCCCTGAAAGAGGCCCTGTAACTGCTGACTATCCCAGGCCTCTGCTGACTCAACATCCATTTATTAGTTCTCACTTGTGCCAGTCAGTAGTCCAGATCCTTCTCATCTAGGGAGGCTGAAACAGGAGGATTGAGAGTTTGAGGCTAGCCTATGCCATATAGCGAGGATCTAACTCAGACAACAGATGTACAGACATAGAACAATAGGAAGCAATCAAGAAAGTTCACAAGTCCCATTTATTTGGCCAGGCCCTTTGCTCAGGGTGCTCACAGGGGTATCACTCAGGATGTCTCCTTTAGATGGCTCTGGGCTAGAGTCCTCTTTCAAGCTCCTGGCTGTGACAGAGCTTGATGCTTAGGCTGAGGCTGTGGGGCTGGGGTCCCCACCCCTCGCTGCTCTTATTCATACCACACGTCTTCAAGAAGGCAGCAGAGGTGGGCATGGTAGCACGTCTTTAATCCTAGCACTCAGGAGGCAGAGGCAGGAGTATCTCTTTGAGGCTAGCCTGGTTTACATAGAAAGCTCCAGAACAGCCAGGGCCACATACAGACCCTGTCTCAAAAAGAAAAAAGAAAAGGGTGTGTGCAGCAGAGAATTATGGAATGTACTCCTGCATGGAATGCCCTTTAGTCCATGACCTCCTCCTCCTTCCCATGGGCTCATGTGTTGGCCAGATGCTTTTCTCATTTTTATTGTTACTGTTCAGTGTTGGGAATTGAATTCAGACCCTTGTGCATTGGCAACTGCTCTACCAGTTCGCCATGCCCCAGCCCTTGCCTCTCTCATTTGAAGGTCACTTTACATAACCTACTTACAGGGACTAGAACTTCTGAGAGTCAATATTTTAAAGATTATGCAAGGCATGTTCATGCAGCCCAAGTGGAAGACCCTGAGGAATGTAAGACTTCTACCTATTCCCAGCAAGAGAATTCAAGGTGATTGGTATTTTTTTTTTTTTTTTTTTTCTTTTTGAGAGTAGCCCAGGCTTACTTCAAACTCACTGTGCAGCCACGGATGATCAGGAGGAGTTCATGACCGCCTGGTTTCCCTCCCCAGGGGCCACAGTACAGGGGATTACAAGGGCTGCCCAGCCCAGTTTAGCCTTGAACTTTTTTTTTTATTATTTTGAGGCAAGGTCTCTCTGTGTAGCTCTAGCTGTCCTGGAACTCACTCTGTAGACTAGGCTCGCCTTGAATTCACAGGGATCTGCCTGCCTCTGCCTCCTCACCAGTGCTAGGATTAAAGGGGTGCACTACTGTGCCCAGCTGGTCTTGAACTCTTAACCCTCCTTTCTCCACTTCCAGGTTCCTGGAATTATTGGCATATGCCACCACATACCAATCTTTTCCTTAACATCTTAAAACATCACACAGATTTATATATTATATTAAAATATATTCCATGTTTATTTTACTATTAAAACTTCCCCACCCAAACATTTGATTTTGTTTTTTGTTTCTTTTAATGATGCCCTTGGCAGATGCACCACATATATTCTGTGGCCTCAAGTATCCTGGTGGGTACCTTTTAGCCCAACCAAGAAATACAGCACTAGATGGTTTCTAAGGCCTCTGATCCCAGCCAGACTGGAAGAATCCAGCTGGACAGGCAGCAGGTAGTGGAGCAGTCTCACTTTAACATCATACCTTTGATTCGATCAGGCCATGGCCCGAAAGACAGGGTCAGACCAGTTGGTCCCACAGCCACGTATCTTTCCCCTCAATCTATCCCCCCAATAAATAGCATAAAATTCAACACTGAAGCTCCAGAGTGCTGGGGACAGGTGTAATGGCCATATTTTCTTTCCCAGAGTTGTGGGAGCCACCTATGAGGACAGACACAAATACCCCAGGTTTGCAGAGAAGGGCTCTAATGATTTCTCCTTGCCTGCTGGGTCCTGGCTCTGTGTCTTCAGCCTGGAGCTGTGAGTCCCTCCTACCCGCCATGGGCACAGTGAGACCTTTCCTTTGCCCACAGGGCTAGCTGGTCTGTCTATCCCACTCTCCTGTAGTGTAGGCTGGGAAGGGTCCATCCCGAAGTGCAGAATCTCCACTGGGGTGGTTAGTCATCTGAGTAGTGGTTCCCTGTAGGGGAAGGAAGGACAGGGAGAGAGGTATCAGGTGGGGCTTAGGGAGTGAGCCCAGGCTACCACCTGACCCTGGTGCTTACCCAGAACGTTGAACTTGCACAGTGGGCAGGTCTGCTGTAGCATCAGCCAAGGGTCCACGCAGTCTCGGTGGAACTCATGCTTACACGGCAGGACCCGGAGCCACTACAGGGTGGGAGGAGGGGCACAGGCTCTAGATGGAGGCTGGACCTGTTCCCTTCACCAGGACTGAGCAGAGCACTCCATGCCATCCCCAGGTATGCTTCTGGTAGCCATAATAAGGACTGGAAGAAGGTCCTGGTTGGAGATTTAAGGGTCTCTTGGGAGCAGGATTGGGGATGCCACAGGTCAGCTTGTTGCTGATTGTGCCCTGGCACTAACCTGTTTGTTACAGAAGTAATCTAGACACACAGCACAGGTCTCAGTGCCAGGCTCTGGAAGGCTGTGTGCTGCCCTGCTCAGCCGGCAGCGCCGGGTCTTGAGGGATGCTAGCCTCCGAACCACGCGGCGTTCGAACAAATCCTCCTGTGGGAAGAGGGATGGCCACAGTCTTGCAGGCCCAAGGGCTGTGGGCATGAGGGCTTCCGCAGTCTGGCTCCCACCTGGCCTCCAGGCTCCTGCTGGTTCTGTCTTGATGCCTGCCGTTGGGCCTGAACCACAAGGCCTGTACATAGGAGCATGGCCACAAGCAAGATGGCGTTCCATAGCTGCTGCAGGGGCTTCTGGGGAGGGAGGCAGGTGTCAGGGGCACTGAGGATGCTCCACATGCTTCCCCCAGGAATATCTACCCCCAGAAACACTGAGGGCCTCTGTCTGTGCAGGCTCCCTACTTGCTCTTCTGATGTTTCCATCCACCCTACCCATGTGCTCCTCCGGGTCTGCCCCAGCTCCATGGAGAGTCACATGTCTCCCTAATACCCTGCCACTCTGTCCCCAGCATAGATTTTCTCCTGTCTGTTCTCAGTCCCTATATCCTCCACCCACCTTCATCTAAGCTGATGTCCACACCTGAAGCCACAGAACAAGCTGGTAAAAATGCTTCTGTCCTATGATCATTTCTCTCTCCAACCAGCAGCATGCAGATCTCCCCAACCCCACACCCAGGATGCCGCCAGCAATCTGACAGCCATGCCCAGTCTCCCTTGTCCCTTGCCACACTTCCTCTGTCTTGAAAATTGATTTTCCCTGTCCCTTCTCTTCACACCTTTGGCCTACTGCTCCAGGAGCACCCCCTGGTGCTCATGGTGAGCGCTCCCCCTGCCCAGCCCTCAGGCCACGGGCTCCCTTGCTGCTGTCCTGGGTAGTCCTCAAGGCCCTTTAGTACAACATAGTCATATTGTAGACTCAGTCTTTGGGGAAAGAAACTGAAGTGGCAGAAGAAGCAAGCCACAGGGGCTTTCCCACACAGGTACGCCATTTCACACAGTTTAGTTGTGCTGTAACTAAAAACCAATTCACTTCAAAGCCCACCAGCTCTCCTAGTTGCTCTTTGTCACAGCATACATGGCGGGATGTCCGAATGGTCCTATAAATCCCGGGACTGTTCTTCTTCCTAACACAGGTTTGACTCCCATCACAGCAGGGGAGAGGGGCTGAAATGACCCGAAAAAAAAAAATGAGCCACCATCCTAGACCAGGCTGCCAGCTGTGAATGCAGCAAAACTAGCCCTTGCTTGGAAGAAAGCACTGGGGTCATTAGAGATGTCTGTAACCCAGCCTCTTCCCCTCTAATCATCACAGGGGAGTGGTGGCATCTATTCCCAGAAACTCTCTGAGCCCCAGGTTGGGCTCAGGTTCTTTTTGCTGTGACCTGGAAGAGTTTGTGCCTGCTGCTAGCTTGTGGGCCAGCCCTACAGAGTGACAGTGTTTACCTGTTCCTGGCCAGGGTGCAGTGTCCTGTGCTACAGCGTGGCAAGTCAATCAGTAGGGCATCTGAGCAGCTATCAAGGCAGAGCCTATCTGAAGCCTGTGGTCTGGAGCAGTCAGGATGGAAGCCCCAGGTAAGGAGAGGACAGGCAGGGCCCCTCCATTAGGGAGCTAGGGTGTTGTTCAGCACAGCTTCCTCATTCCCAGCTCAGGCGGTAGCTGTGCCTGGAGTCTATTGTTCACCAGGGCAGCTACAAGAGATGCCTGCCCACCTGCCATGGCTGTATACTTGCACAGACCACCCCCATCTTGGCTGGCAGTACCTTCACAGCTGTTCATCTTTGTCCTCTGTCCCTGCCAGCCTGGACTAAATTATACATACATTCTTACCCCCAGGCTATGGAAGCCCTTTCCCAGCCTGCTCTTCTCCCTGATGTAACCTGTCCCCCTGCCCTTCACCAAATGCTTCCTTTATTCAGAGGTCTGTGTAGTCCACCCCAGAGAGAGAGAGAGAGAGAGAGAGAGAGAGAGAGAATATGAATGTGAGGAACATGAAAGCATTTGGCCTCTGGTGGTTCACCTAAAGTTTAGGAGCTGGGGTTTTAACCTGTCTGACTTGAAACTGTCCCATATCACAAACCATTGGAATCTGTGCACTAGGAGAAAAGAGTGTATGTCTGCTTCCCTTCAACCTGTACAGACTGGGATTCAAGAAATGCTGCAGACTGAACACCCTAAACCCCTGGAAGCCAAGCACTGGAAGATGTGGACACAAAACACAGCCATAGCCACGAGGACACAAAGTCACTCTCTCCAACATACAGGCTTGGATCTCCTAGGCAATATGAAGGCCTAGCAAAGCCCAGCCATGCTGAGGAGACAGAGTGGGGCTATCTGTCTGCTGTGGAGCAGAGGAGCAAGGGGAACACCCAAAGCAGGAAGGCAGGATGAGTGGCGAAAGGTCCACAAGCCAGCTGAGGACTCATGTAGACAGAGAAAAGGAATGAATACCAATCACTGACCAGGCCCAGAAGCCAGAAGTCAGGGTGCATATGGAAGCTAGAGAGTAATACACACAGGTAGCGAGACAAGACTAGAAATACAGTATCAGTGGGGGTGACATTGTCTACCAGAACACTTACTTAGCCTGTACATGGCCCTGGGTTCTATCCCCAGTGGGAAAAAACTGGAGCAAGTGAGAGAGCTGTGAAGGCCACCGAGCAGAGACCATGACGGCATCAGCCACCACCATTGCCCACCACCCTAGGCCAAGTGTCATGGCACTGCTAATAATCTACTACGACATGATCTACTCTACCAAATAATCAGCTCGAAGGTATGCAGGGCTGTCCTAGGATCCACTGGCACCTACCTGCTCCTGGGCCTGAGCACCTCCCAGGCACACCAAGTCCTGCCAGCCTCCGTAGCCATCCTTGGAGAGACCACAGGTGGTCCACAATGTCAGCTTCCACTCGATGTTGGCTGAAAGGGACTCTCCACTGCTGATCTCAGCAGTAGCCTGGGTCCTCCTGAGAGGAGAATCATGGGTGGGGAGCAGAGAGAAGGCCTTTGGGAAGGGAGGCCTATATTCATCTACCTGGCTTTGCAGTGAATACCCAAGGATATTGTTGCCATAGGCCTTCTGATTTGGCTCCCAGACTTTTCCTGGCTGCTCTTTGCCCATGCTTTTACCCAGCCAGGCCGAGGAACAGCCTGCCAACCAGGCATCCAGTTTCCTCATGCTGGGCTAGTCCGCTTAACCCATACAGCTGCTCCTTTCCCAGATCCTGTCTCTCCTTTCCCTCCCCTCCCCCAGTTTCAACCTTAGACAGTAGTTTAAGGGCCAACAGGTAAGGACCTTCTCCAGAGACACCCTCCTCCACAGGACTCAGGCATCAGACCACCCAGAACAAACAGAACTCACTGCAGAAGTGCCTCCAACAGCTTGGTGACATTGGAAGAGTAATGGAGAACAATCACTGGCCTCAGCAGAAGCTGGGATATGTCCAACTGCAGGAGACAGGCAGGGTCAGCAGGCTTCGGTCCCCTGTCCCCTCACCTGCTCACCCTCACAGTCTAAGCCAGTTTACCTCTCGGACCACACTGTGGTTTAGGATGAGGAGAAGCAGGGCAGAGGCTCCCAGGAAAAGGGCTCGGCGCATCTGCAAGGGAAGACGGAAGGTGAGAGGCTGCCACACAAGTGCCTTACTTACCTGTGGCCCCAGCTCTCAGGAGCCTGACCTCTGGATAGGCTATCTAAAGCTCCCTGAAGTCAAGCCAAAGCTAAGGGATGGTTCTGAAGGCCGAAGAGACAATGACAGTCTAAGGCAACACACGATGGCTGTGGGCTAAGGCAATATTTAATTATGAAACATAGATCACAACATTTTATAGATGCTAACTTTCCTATACCATAGTTCCATAAGGAATATTCTTGATTTTAAGAAATTTGCACATTATCATGTGTGCAAGAAACTTATACTCTTTTCATTCTGTAGGACCCAAAATCCTTGTCATTTGCTCTAGTCCTGGCAAAGCTGACTCCTATCACCAGAACACGTCCACTTTCTCAGCAAGTCTTTCCACCTCCCCATCACACTGCTTTGATGCTCCATATTGGTGTCTGCCGACCCACTCGGGCCCAGGGCTCCTTTGGAAGGCTCCTCATAGGCCACCTGTTAGCCTGGCTCTAGCAGATGTTTTGAAAGTATTTTCTTTCTCCCCTTCCCTCAAAAACCCTTTGCACCTGCTGGACCAGAGCCTTGGGATATGCCTTCTGGCTACTGCCTTGATTCTCCTGGTGGAACTGGGCGGCCTGCTCTTTGCCCACATAAGCCACTGCAATCCAGCCATCTACAGGTATCTCTTGCTCAGCATCCACGACATCCATCTGTGTAACGAGGAACCATAGAAGAGGGAGGCAAGGGGAATGGCAGAGGCAACCAGGGTCTGCCACAAAGCATGCAAGGTTAGGGTGTGGAATTGAGTGTGGAAGAAGCATGTGGATCTCAGGTTTGCGAACCCCTGAATGCTAAGGAGCAGCATTCTGGGCTGTCAAGGACTAGCTTCCGGATGAAGACAGCGGGGTCTATCCGAGGGTCATGGCAAGTTTAGGCAGGGCTGAGCTCACCAGCAGCAGGCGGCCGCCCAGCAGAGGTTCCGGATCTGCTTCGGGACCGATCCTGACGCCCTCCAAAACCAGGGCGTCCTGCCGCGGCAGCTTCACAGCCACCCGCACTGAGCGGGCTCCGCCCCGTCCCGCCCCGGCCGCTGGCTCGCTGCCGTCCGCCGCGGCTCCGGGCCCCATCAGGCCCAGCCACAGAGGCAGCAGGGGCAGCAGTAGCAGCAGCGGCGACGGCGGCGATGGAGGAGGGGGCGGCGACGATGGGGACCTCAGCGCGGCGCGATCGGCAGGACCCATGATCGACCGAAGAGGTAGCGAGGCCGTAGTCTAAGGTCCGGGGGCCAGGAGAACCGAGTGAGCCAGGCCGCGCCGGACGGGGCGGGGCTCGGCACCGGGAGGGGCGGGTCCGCAGCCGGAGGGGGCGGTGCCGCCGGGAGGTGAGTTGGGTGCGTGGCAGCGAGAGCGCCTCCTGGTGGCTCCAGAGAAACCTAATGTAGGAGGCTTGGGGAGCTGAGATGGGGTGAATGCCTTAGAGCAGAAGTCCTTGGAGAGCTCACCAGGTTGTCAGTGGAGACAGGTGCGGGTTGTCTCAGGATCGGAGAAATGTAGGGGCGAGGGAGGTGTAGGGGTCTGGGCTGATTGACCTACGGTGTGGCCAAGGCTATGTCCCATCCTCCTCCGAGTCAGCGTTTCTTCATAGGATCAAAAAGCAGGCAGCAGAGAATCAGAGATGAAAAGCAGATGGGGAGATTGTGGCCAGGGGTTTAGAAGAGCTGGGCACACGAGGCTGGACAAAACACGCAGAGCCATGGTGGGACAGAGAGAACTGGACTGTCCTAAATCACAGCACAGTTAGGTACCACCGGGAAAAGAAGTGAAATTGGACCCCTACTGCACTGCTTATAGAGAAAACCAATTCATGTGAATTAAAAACCTAAACATGACAAGTACAATTTAAACATTTTAATAAAGTATAAGATTTTGATGATTTCAAGTGCATGAGTTTGTTGTTGTTGTTGTTTTGTTTTGGGGGGGTTTTTTGTTTGTTTGTTTTTTAAATGACAGAAAAACTACATTATGATGGAATCCCAGCACTTGGGAAACTGAGGCAGGAAGATCATGAGTTTGGGGCCGGCCTAGGTCATACAGTGAGACCCTGTTTTTTAAAAAATGTAAAATGAGGGTAGCAACTGGAGAGATGGCTCAGTAATTAGAGCACTGGCTGCTCTTTCAGACGATCTGGGTTTAATTTCCAGCACCCACGTGGACTGCTAGTTCACAATTGCTTGTGACTCCAGTCCCAGGGGATCTGTCGCCCTCTTCTGGCCACTGCATGCATATGGTACGCTGCATGCCTGTGGTGCAGGCCAACACTCATAAACGTAAAATAAGAATGAAAAAAGTTCTTAAAATAATATCGTGTTGGTAGGATGGCTCAGCGGGTAAAGTCTGGTGGGCCTGCATTTCATCCCTGGGACTCATGTGATAGAAGAGGAGAGCCGACTCCTGCAGTGTCCTTTGGCCTTCACCATGACTTGGCACTCCCAACAGGCAAACCCACATTTTTCTGAGTTCACGGCCAGCCTGGTTTACAGAGCGAGTTCCAGGGCATCCAGGGCTATACAGAGAAACACCGTCTCAACCCCTCTCGGGAAAATGCCTCCATATGATCAGGCTGTAGGTAGGCCTGTAGGGTGTTTTCTTCATTAGTGATTGACAAGTGAGAGCTCAATCCATTGTGGGTGGTGCTATCCCAGGGCTTGTAGTCCTGGGTTCTATAAGAAGGCAGGCTGTGCAAGGCATGGGGAGCAAGCCAGTAAGCAGCATCCCTCCATGGCCTCCTCATCAGCTCCTGCCTTCAGGTTCCTGCCCTGACTTCCTTCAGTGAGGGACTATGATGTGAAAGTGGAAGCCAAATAAACCCCCTCCTCCCCAGTTGCTTTTGGTCATGGTGTTGTTTTTTTTGGTTTTGGTTTGGTTTTTTTTGTTTTGTTTTTGTTTTTTGTTTTTTGTTTTTTGTTTTTTGTTTTGTTTTTTGAGACAGGGTTTCTCTGTGTAGCCCTGGCTGTCCTGGAACTCACTCTGTAGATCAGGTTGGCCTTGAACTCAGAAATCTGTCTGCCTCTGCCTCCCAAGTGCTGGGATTAAAGGCGTGCGACACCACTGCTGGGCTGGTCATGGTGTTTACCATAGCAAAAGTCACCCTATTGGACAGAAAGTACAATAAATAATGAATAAATGAATGAATAAATAAATAATACTTAAAAATAAATAATGTGTCCATGATAATCCATGATAAAGTGAAAAAATAGTAATCTAAGGCAAAAGAAGGGCTGGGGAAACCACTGAGCAGGTGAGGCTGCATGCAGTGCAAGCATGAAGACCGGAGACTGCTCAGCAGAAGAGGCTTCATGCAGTGCAGGCATGGGGACCGGCGACTACCTCTAAACACTGGTTTAAATATTAGGTGGCCACTGGGCTACAATCCCAGCCCCTGGAGCCTGAGACAGAGAACCCCTTAGGTAGCTCGGGTCCAAGTGAAAGAACTGCCTCAGTAGATAAGTGGAGATCCAGCTAGGAAAACATATAGATGTCTTCCTATGGTTTCTACACATAATCATGCACATATGTGTTCCCCAACATTCTCATGTGCCTATATACATGAAGAAAAAACCCTTCATGAACACACATGTAAATAAGTAAAATGCTAGAAACCTCAGCCCCAAACTGGAAGAAAATGTTTGTAATCAAATGACTCATTCCCAGAATGTATAATGCACAGATAAGAGAACAAGACATGGTCTATAAATGTGGAGTCTTCTGAGGATGTAGCTCACAGATGGACTATGTGCTCAGCATGCATGAGGCCCTGGATTCAGTCCTCAGTGGTGTGGGAGGTGTTGAAAAACTAAAAGTAATTATTGGGGGGGGGGAGCATTCGAGACAGGGTTTCTCTGTGTAGCCCTGACTGTCCTGGAACTCACTCGGTAGATCAGGCTAGCCTTGAACTTCGAGATCCACCTGCCTCTGCCTCCCGGTGCTGGAATTAAAGGCGTGCGCCATGGCAACCTGGCAAAATTAATTATTGAGCAAAGAAATAAGAACTTTAATTCCCGTGAAAGAGTAACTGGAGTCTGACAATGTCAGAAGCTTTTAGGGAAGTAGTGTTTCCACCCAGCTGCGGGGTTAGGAGTTAGCCACTTGCTGTACTAGCAACACTAGAAAACTACTTTCACCAAGGGAAACTGGATGCATACATTTTGTAGGTATTCTAGTTCTAAGTATCTAGTTTAGAATAATGATTGTTCACACAGACAGACTATTAATGCTATTTTTTTTTAAAAAAAAGTCTTAAAATTAAGCCTAACAAATGCTAAGATGCTGGCACATGCCTGTACACTCAGCATTTTGTAGGTAGGAGCAAGCAGATTGTGGGTTCAAGGCCAGCTTGAGCTACGAAGTGAGACCCCATATGAAAACAAACAAAGCTGAATGCAGGCACCTGTAATCCCAGATCCTTAGAAGGCTGAGGCAGAGAAACTGGTTGAGACCAGGAGTCTAAGCCAGCATTGACAACATAGCAAGACTTGTCTTGAATAAATAATCCAACCCCCAGCCCCCTGGCCCTAAGCCATACTGTAAGTCAGCATCAGTACCGCTGGAGGTAGGTGTGTTCCTGATAGCTGTGAAAGGTTTCCAGAGAGGGAATTCTTGTGTACCTTCTTGGCTAAGAACCACCCCATTATGATGTACAAAATGAGGTTGCACTGTGAAAGACTGGACATAACCCAGCTCTTTATAACTAGGAGAAGAGATGAATAGTGGATTCTTCATATGTAGACTATCATACACCGGAGATGAATGCTTTGCAGCACAAATGATTCTTACAGGATGCTGAGTACAAAAGGCACCCTTTTGTTTGTTTGTTTGGTTGGTTGGTTTTATTTTGAGGCAGGGTTTCTCTGTGTAGCACTGGCTGTCCTGGTACTAGCTTTGTAGAGCAGGCGGCTAAGACCTCACAGAGAGCCACTGTAAAAAGCAGCTTCTTTATAAGAAGCCTTACAAGCTCATTGGGGTGTCTAAGATCGACACACAAAGGTCAGTCTGCTTTTATATCTCAGCAAGAGGCAATTTTAAAAAGAAATTAAGGCAGTAGCCTAACATAATAATATCATACAAAGTAATGAAAAATCTTTGAATGATAACACATATATAATAACGTAGTAAAGTACACATGCACTGAAACACTATAAAATGTCACTGAAATACATAAGAAGACCAAATAGACAGACAGTCAGGTTCAGAAATGCATCTGCACTGATGGGTTAGCAGAATTAATATTGCTAAAGCACTAGTGCTACTCAAAGCTACAGAAAATTTCTGTTCAATCCCTGTCACAGCTGTAATGACTTCCAGTGAAGGGAAGAGCCCAGTCCCAGTTCTTGTAGAATTACAAGGGCCCCAAATAGCCAGACCATATTGAGACAAGAATCAAGAATCAGGAGTCACAGGACTCATACTAAAAACTCCAGCAGTCAAATGATGTGACACTCACATAATGACAGAAGATGGGAAGATGGTTCCGTGCCCAAGAGCAGGTCCTGCTCTAGCACAGGACTTTAGATCTCAGATCACACATCAGGCAGCTCACACTCATCCATGACTCCAGGGGATCCAATGACCTCTCTGACCTTCGAATGCACTGACACTCATGTATGAATCCATACCCACACCAACACAAATACACAGAATTAATCTAAAAAATCTTAAAGACGCATATATAGAGCAAGTGAGAAATGGAAGAGAATTGTAAAATCGAGAGTCTAGATAAAAATCATCCATATATCCATAGAGTTGATTTTCTGTTCTACTTTTTAGGATTTATTTTTAATTTATGTATGCTTGTTCACTATGTACATGCAGTACCAACAGAGACCAGAAGAGGACGGTGGATCCCCTGAAACTGGAGTGACTGCCCCTCCAGCCAAAAATTGTTATGCTTTCCTTCAGCAACATAGACTGGAATGTTCTGGATCCTTAGCTCTCTTAAACACATTCTTTTGTGGGTTACTTTGGTCATGGTGGTGTCTTATTACGTAATCAAGAGTAACCAAGGCAGGGCTGGAGAGATGGCTCAGGGGTTAAGAGCACTGACTGCTCTTCCAGAGGTCCTGAGTTCAATTCCCAGCAACCACATGGTGGCTCACAACCATCTGTAATGGGATCCGATGCCCTCTTCTGGTGTGTCTGAAGACAGCTACAGTGTACTCATAAATAAAATAAATAAATAAATAAATCTTTAAAAAAAAAAAAAAAAAAAAAAAGAGTAACTGAACCAGGTAGCAGGGAGCCCTCTTTTGCTATGAGGGGCCTGCCTGTGCTCTTCTGGGGAAGAATGTAGAAGCCTTTGAAACTTTGCACTAGGAGAATGGTTGAACACTGTAGGGATTAATGGGTGATCCTAGTAGGAGCTTAGGAGACAGAAGTACTGAGAGCAATGGGGTCTATGGTGGCTCCTGACAGAGGGAACAATCTTAGCAACTGGGCTAGAGACCACTCTTGTGATATTTTTGGCAGACTGTAGTTATTTTTCTGTCCTTGTCCTAAGCATTTGCCTGAGGCTAAATTGAAGCAATGGACTAAATTTGTTGGCAGAAGAGATTTCAAGGCAGCCTAACATTGACTCTGTCACATGGTTAGTAGTGATCACTTTTACAGGTCTACAATGAAAAAGAGCAAGCAAGACAAAATGTACAGCTTAAAGATAGGAAAGGGACAGGAAACTTAATGTTGGAGCCAAGGCTTGTGCTGAAATAGGGAAGGAGATTAGGAGAGGCCTGATCTGAAATGAAGGGAGGGGGCCTCGGGGCAAGACCCCACAAACTAAGCTCCCAATTGTGAGAGAAGAAGGCCGGGAATTTTCTGCTCTTAAAAAAAAAAACAAAACAACCCACAAATGAAAGCTGCTGCCAGTGTGATTGAAGGGTGGCAGGCTCCACCCCAAGTGCACAGCCAAGAGAGACAGTGCTGTCCATGTGTGTCTGGTTTCCACGTCATGAAGGAAACACAAGTAAAGGCCTTGTGGAATCTTCCTCCATGCTTAAGGAAAGCTGCTGAGGCCAGACACTGTGGGGCAGGAAAGTCCCTGCCTTGAAGACCCTGAGAGACCATTCCATGATGCCATGAAGCACTGGAGACCCCACGACATGAGAGGTGACCAGGCTGTGGGATAGCTGCAAGGAGAGCCATACACAGGGAATGGAACCAGTCTGGGGTTAGGGGGGGGGGGGGAGAGGATGTTGCAGGCAGCAAAGCCAGAAGGGAGGAGCTGTCTAAGCCCTCTGACAGCAGACATGGAGCCACAGAATTTGAAATTTTCCCTGCTAGGTTTTGGTCTCCCTTTGGTTCAATATTTCCTCACTATGCTCCCTTTCCTCCCTTTTGGAATTTTCTATTCTCTGCCATCGTATGTTGGAAATATGTGATTTTTTTTTTTTTTTAGAACGATATTATAGGAGGTACAACTAAGAGATTGCTTTCAGCCTCCGAAGAGACTTTGAACTCTGGACTTGTTGAGACTGAAAGACTATGGGATCTTCTAGACTTGGACTAAGTCATTTTGCATTATGATATGGCCTATGGGGTCAAGGTGCTTTGAATGAGAATGGCCCCATAGGCTCAGATATTTAAATGCTTGTTTCCCAATTGGTGGAATTGTTTGGGAAGGATTAGGAGGTGTGGCCTTGTTGAAGGAGTGGACTGGAAGTGAGGCAGACCACCGATTCCCAGGAATGAATAGACAGGGTGCTCAACACTTTCAGTGTCTTTGAAGGAGTCAGGTCTGCAGCTCCAGCTTGCTTGACTTCTGGAACAGGATGGGGAGCCAGGAGGGACAAGACAACCATTTTTCCATCACATGCTTCCAAGCAAGCCATCTCTCCTTTGGCCAGCTTGTATGGATCTTGGATGAAAAGATTTGGGCCTTTTCACCCAGCTTGTTCTGGTTATACCAGGTTTCCTGACCCTGGCCTGGAAACAGAGGGGACCCCAGGTTCTATCTTTTCTTAAGTCCTAAAGCCATGGGAGAATCCAGGGTGAGGTAAGAGTTAGATATGTCCCCTAGTAGCAGATGGGAGGACTGGTATCAGTAATGGGGAACACAGCAAGGTCAGTGAGCCCCCCAAAACTCACTTCTGATTGCTCACTTAACTGTGAAGTGAGTTTCTCTACCAGGTAATAGGCTGGTAAATGCCACTGGGGTAGGTGAGGCATGCCATGGACTGTGGTGCTGGAAGTGGAGGAAAGGCAGGAAGTGCAAATTACATGCAGGTTCTATACTCTAATTATTGGGAAGAGCCATGTGGCACACTGCCACCAGGTGGCAGTCTAGCCCCAAGAGAAAGGTTACCTTGGAATTCCTGGTTTGGTGTGTTGTTTTATACAGAAAGAGCCTCAAGGGAAGAAATGCCCAGCTCACCGGATCAAATCCCAGGCCCAGGGGCCTGAGATTCCGTGCGATAACAAGAGACATTCTGGTTCCAGAGTTGGTGGTAATTTTAGACATTAGGGGTGGTATTTATAGACACACCTCTCTTTACCTTGCAGATATGCGACCCAAACCAGCACAGGAGAATCATTGACAGTCTCTTGGGTGCCATCATAGCTCTCTCTACACACCTGGAGGCCCAGAGAAGGTTACTGAGGCAGTCACCCAGGGTCACACAGACCAGGTGGAGAGTGGCATCAGGCAACTGTCACACAGCGTGAGGAGGAAGGGACGGACCTGCTCCTTCCTTTGTCTATCCACCTGAGGTCCAGACACTGGGCATACAGCCATGGCCCTGGCCCACAATGGCTCCTGCCCTTGAGAGCAGAGAGTAAACCTAACCACATACACTGCCACCCCATTCCAGACCATAGTTGAGTGCCACACCAAGAACAAAACAGAATGAGATAGGCATGGGGGTCAGGGGCAACTTCAGTCTCAAGATGGACACAGGAAAGCCACTCCCAGATGGTGTGTGGGTGGCCGCCTACAGAAAGTCTGGGGCAGGAAACAGGAAGTGCGAGTGGACCAAAGCTGCAGCGTTCTCTAGGTTCTAGGTATTTTTTTCATAAACTAGTTTATTTAAACCCAGTGAGTGAGGTAGTGAGATTTTCATGCCCTTTTCTCAATAGGAACCTGAGGATGGTGACAGCTAACTAGGTTGTCTGGTTCCAGAGTTGGTGGGCCACCATTCTGTTTCCCAAGTCCATGGTGGGGAGTGAACTGACCTGGTGCTGAGAGTTGGCTTCCATCTTGGATGGAAGATAGAAGTAGAAGACTTGACACACATTCACTCGGGGAAGTCCCCAGCCTCTTGCCAACTAGTGCCAGACTAAAGCCGGGCCTTCAGGAATCCTTCCGGTCCTCTTGTCTCCTCTGAGGCAGTTCAGAGGCCCCAGATCCCTGCCCCCAGCCTCTCCCTTGGCAGCTAACTGGGCCACTTCATTCTAAAGGGATTTGATTCTCTGAGACAACCGGAGACTGGTGAGAAAAGACTTAGGGATTAGACAGTGATACCCAGGAGGGGACTTAATCAGAGGGATTCAGGTGTGGGAAGCAGAGCTGGGGGAGGATTTGTATCTCTTGACAAAGCCAGGGTGGACTGCGGAACTGAGGAGGAAGTGGGGACCCAGGGGAGGAGATGGGTGGACTAAGGTTCTCATTTTCTCTTTGCCTTCAAATAACCTATGATAACAACAACAGCAGTAATAATAATAATAATAATAATAATAATAATAATAATAATGCCTCGCCCTGTGCATTTACCACTTTCCCAGCATGTCACTGAGAATTATCACAGTGGCCTCAGGGGGAAAGGCAAGGATTGGTTTTCACTCTAGGCTACTGGCACTCAGAGAAGAGAGGTAACCTGAGGCAGCTTCAGCCTCACAAGGCAGGGCTAAGAGGAGGGGACCTTCCTCTGGAGCTGCCCTATGAGTAGGGCTTTCCAGAAAGTTCCTATGGCCCTGGTGTTGTGTAGAGTGTTCCACAAATATTTGTTGAAGGGTTTAAAAGACCGGACTGTGTTTGTGTCTCACACCGTGGTGCCAATCTTTGTACCACTTTGCCTGCCATGGGCATCAGGAGATCTGAAGTCAGGGCACTAGGGGAGGGACTTTGATTCTCTATTGGATGAGGAGGCCCTGGAGGCACAAGCAAGTGGCCATAAAGGGAACACAGTGCCCCATTCTTGCTCTCACAGCCATGCATGCTGGTGCTGAATAGCCCCCATAACACATTAGTTCTGGGACACAGAACAAGGCTGACACTTCCCATCCAGAGCTCTTCCTGTGCCCAGAGCTGTTCCCTAGAAGAATTTAAATCCCAATGCCCTAATTCCTAAAATTAAAGCTCCCAAGCTCTTCTTTTAGTTGTCCATACTTCCTCTGCCTCAGTTCCCAGCAAGGTGCACTCAGAACCACACACACTGTGCTACCGAAGCTTACGTCCAGGCAGCCTTACCCTGCAGGTCAGGTCTGTCAGCCCAGGTGACAGTCACAACAGAGAAGAGTCCTGGTGAAGGTCAGGAAAGGGCTTCTGGTTGGCAGAAGTCACATTGCATTGGGCAGATAGGGGTGAAGTTTCTGGAAACAGCTTTGGGTCAGGGCTTTGAGGGCCAAGCAAGAGCTGGCTGGAAGAAATAAGAATAACTGACAGGGGCAAAGGGGAGAAGTTTGGGGAACAGTGGAAAACATTCTGACTGATAAGGAAGTGTCTAGAAAGGGGATTTTTGGCAGTTTAGGCCACAAGGGATGCTGGGAAGAGATGGAGTAGGCCTTGAAGCAAGACAGTGGGATTGGGGTGATTTCTGAAGGATCAGCAAGTGGTGGTTCTTGAGCAGAGGGAAGCAATATACCTTGCAGGAAGGGAGACTTGTAGGGCAGGGGGAGAGAAATGGAGAAAAGGTAAGGTGGAAGGAGAGAGCCTCAGTAACCAGCTCAGAGAAGTTTACCAGACTGTTTATCTATGATTTATACGATCAGGTTAACCATCCGCTTTCCAGTGGGCTGGACATGGCAAATCTCAGTAGAAGCAGCGAGCAGCCCGAGAACTGGAAAGGGGCAGACAAGAGGGAGAGTTTTTTGTTCAGTCTTTTTCTTGGGTATCCACAACTTTTAGGCTTGGGGAGAGACTTCAGGGACTAAGTCCCTTGGGATAAACATGCCCCTTGTGGCTTTTTGAGTGGCCCCTGCAGCCAGCTTTGTCTCCACTGCAGGTGCTCTCAGGTAATCACCCCTCATCTCGGCTTCCTCTGTACATCACGTGACTTGCCACCTTAGAGGACTGGGCAGCCCTTCTAAGAGAAGCCATCTGCATGGGTGTTTAAATTGTCAGGGACTGCACTACCAGAAGGGGCTGTTCTACTTTCTTTTAGTAGGCTGTACCCAGTGAAGAGCACTGGAAGGCTGCCCCTGGGAGGCTGTTAAGGCTCTTGAAGGCCTCATATCCAGTGAGGAAGGCAGCTCTGTCCTGTACCAAGCCAGAAGCCAAGTGACTAGGGATGCATTGCCTGGAAACTCCACTGAGTCAGGCTCTGGGCCGGCCAGCCACATGCTGCCCCTCAGCCAGTCTTCAGATCTCTTAGGAGGAAGCCACAGCAGGGTCCTTCCTATGCCAAGAACAGGCCTGTTGCCACCTGCCTTGACTCTGGGTGAGGAGAGACTGGTGGGATGTTCTGTTTCCTACAGTCCCGAGACCTAGATTTGAGGCAGCTGAGGGTCACCTCTGCGTTAATGCCAGGCTGGAAGGAGTGGGTCCAACTGAGAGCTTCCCATTGCCCAGACACTGGGGCCCTACATCTGTCATGCTGTTAATGACTTTGGGCAAGCCATGGCCTCTTTGAGCCAGTCCCCCACCCCCACCTCTGCCCCCCTTGCTGTTAGGTGAGGTCACATGAACTCGGTGAGATGGAGCTTACTTCACCTTCCTTCCAGACCATCGCCAGAACAGAGCTTCAAGCCCCTCCCCCATCCTCTCCTTCCTCTCTGCTTTTCCCTCCAATACTTGTCATTCTTTGAGCTCAGGCTGGTGCAGGCTGGCCTTCCTGTCTTAGTCTCAAGTAGTGTATCACATATGTATGCCACCATGTTTTACCCATGTTTACAGGAGCCTATACTGGTGTATGCAGGTTTGTGCTAATTGAAGCAAGGCAGTGTGTCCTGTGGGCCTCATGGCCTAGAAGGTTGATTTTACTAAAGAAGGTCACACCAAGGTTTTAGGCCACCCGCCTTGCCCTGGCCATCGAGCTGTCTCCACATCTCTGACTGTAGCTACACTTTGCACCTGTCACCAGAACTTAGCTCAGGCTACTGTGCTGATAGAAGTTGAGGAGTCTCTTCCGTTTCTCCCACATCTTAAGGTGCAGGCCAGAATTCTCTCCATGGAGCCTTCTAGGATCTTGTCATTCAAGGAAAACATCATTTTTTCTAAGTACCTACTGTTTGATTCCTCTTCTTGGCCATCTGCCTTGCTCTATGTTCTCTTTAGTATGTTTGGGACCAAAAGGTGGTATCTGAATATTCCTGGGTTCCAGAACAATGCCTCTAGCTTGGCATACAGTAGGAAGAAAAAGTGACCCTGGCCCTGTGACCAGGTATTAACTGGGAGGTAAGATCAAAGTGGCAAGGGCTCTAGCAGGAGTAGGCTATTGGACTCTATTGTGTGAGTCAGAAGCAGTAACTGGGGTGTGGGGAGGCAGTCTGATGGCATAGGCTGGACAAGAAGCTGCTAGGCTACAGCTGCCAGAGTCTGCCCACTAGTCAAACTTGTCACTAGTGGGGAGCCCACAGGCCCTTGGCCAGAGCTGGGAAGCAGATAAGCCACAGAAGGGCTGCTGCAGGCCCTGGCTTCCATTGTGGTTTCCTCTCTGTCTAGCCTAGGGCTAAGATCTAGCTAGGCAGCCAGCAATGGACGACTGTGCAGGACTAGCTAAGAGGTAGCCACAAGAAGTCAAGCTTAGGAATTGTGTACGTTAACTTCTGTTAACCTCCTGCCCATAATCATTCCCAGTTAATGAAGGAGCAACAGTGCAGTGAAGCAAAGGGCCCTGTAGACACCTGTGGAACACAGGCCCTCAGACCAGAGCCGTCTCATTTCCAAAGAGGAAGAGCATGCCAGCCGAGATGTGAGAGACTCGGGCGTGGCTCCCAGAGAGCAGGGAAGATCAGATGCAGAGAACTGGGTCTTAGGTGGGGAGGCTGGTCTTCCTTTCCCCTCAGCTACATGCCATGGTCTTCACCATGCCTATTCTGCAGGTAGAGGAAAAAGGCTGACCACTCCGTTTGGTTATTTGTTTGTATTCCGGGCTTGCCTCAAACCCAATAAATAACTAAGAGTGGTCTGAACTTCCAATACTCCAGCCTCAACCACCCCAATGCAGGGATCACAGGTATGTGCAGTAACGTGATCCCATGACCATACAGTTCTGGGAATCCGACTCAAGGTTGTGCAAGCCTTCTGTCACCAACTGAGTTACATTGGCAACCCTGGGGGTCAACTCTCACCCCCAAGCAGAGCTGGTAGTAGTGACCATAAGCGGATGGCAGAGTGAACATCACAGTTCGCATGGACGCTTAAGGCGCATCCCTCCTCAGTGGGCACCAGAGAGCGGTCAACGTTTTGGGGTAAGGAAAGCGGTGAGAGCAGCCTGGTCCAGCCTTGTGGAGTCGCACCTTAGAAAACGTCTAGAGGTTTCCAGCCTCCTCTTGGTTAGGATGAGGATTCAGACCCAAGTAGCTCCTCAGGTGTATGAGCAAGCATCCCGGCTCCACCCCAAAGCCTCTGTGCATCTCGCCCCGCCCCTCGGGCTCCTTTAAGAGGCGGGTCTTGGCCGCCAGCCTCGGGGCCTCGGCCAAAGACTGGGACTTTACTCCAGCTACTGCGGCGGCGGCAAACGAGTCGGAGGTTCATCAGCTGCCGCAGGCGCCGCGCCCCGAGGCTGAGCCACGATGAGCGGCAGAGTCGGTGATCTGAGCCCCAAACAGGAGGAGGCACTGGCCAAGGTGAGTCTGCTCTTGGCCTATCTGTGGCCCTCACCCCTGGCTGCAAAGCGGCTGCGAGGGACGCACCCCGCGGGCAGGCGACCGGTCGCTCCCTGCTAGCTAGTGCCCAGCGGACCGCTTCTCGTTCAGGGCTAGGACCTCAGGAAGTTTGGTCATCACGATCTCCAGCACGAGTAGCCCCGGAGATGCCCCCCTTGGGAAGAAGTGGTTGCTTGGAAGCCCTGGGAGGCAGCTGAGGGCACAAAGGCAACATTCATCCTCCGGGCTGGCAGGGACTGGTAGCAGGGCCGTGGGACAGGGCCAGGGCCCCAGGTTTCCTCCCATTTCCGGGAGGTTTTCCTCTTGCGGGGCAGTGGTATATGAAAGGGTCCCAAATAGCTTCTTGGCACATTCCCCGTAGCCCTTACGAGGCACCAAGTCACTGTGCGACCTTGGGCCAAGCCCTGTCCTGTGTGTTCTTCGATGAAATTAGAGGAGTTGGCTGTTGGGCACCTCTCGTGTGCGAAGTCGAAGATGCCCCGGGATTCACTAGGTCAGGATCCTTTTGGAGAGAAGAGCTCTCCTCCCTTTGGCAACCCGGACTCTTGCCTGGCAAGGGTCTTAGTGATGCCACTCAAAAGGAAAGGACATGACTAGGCTTTGCCTTGGCACCTGGGCAGAGAGGGACTTATCTACTCCATTCAAGTTCAGAAGCTGGCCCTTCTGCCAAAAAGACTATCTCCTCAGTCGCACGGGATCAGAATTGATGGAGTCCAGCCCCAGTGTTCGCAGCTGTGCAGTTTCTTATTTATTCCAGAGTGTGGCAGCAGATGTGGCTGTTGTGTGTGACTTTTTTCCCCATGCCAAGCTTGCTGCTGACTTGCAGGCTAAGTGTATTGGACATAGGTTTGGTGGGGATTAAGCCAGGGGCTAGGTGAGGTCCTGGATGAAGGGTGGCCTCCGACTTGTTGTTTAGATGACCATTGTCTAACCCTGGGAGCTGCTTTTGGGGGATGGGAGGGTCTGATTAGACCTAGCTGACCTAAGGCAAAGGGCAGAGGTGGCCAGTCCTCATTGGTCCCCTCTGGAGGTGTCCTACAGGTCAGTAACCAGATAAAGGTCACTGTTGGGCTAGGTGGCTTGAGGAGGGTAGCAGCTGCCTGTTTACTACTGGGTAGTGAGATTGGAGATAGGGGTGGCTGTCCTGGGTTACTTCCACCTCACTTGGTGGTTTTCTTAGTACTTTTCCCTTTGTGGCCACCTGCAGGAGCTGTCTGCTCCGTCTTGGTTGTCCATCCCCCTGCCTCAGCTGTTTTTGTAGTCTTTCAAACTCAGCTCCACTACCATTTTTGAATGAAGTCATTTGAGACTACCAGCTTCCTCCTTTCTGCTCCCCATTCCTTTACCAAGGTGGCAGGAAGGCTGCAGAGGAAAGAGCCTGGGATCTGGACTCACATCTGTATCCAGATGTTGGATGTGTTCCTGAGCCTCTTTGTCTTTCATCTCTCCATCTGTAAAATGGCGACAGTGATACTTCTAGGGGCTCTGGGTGAGATGTAAGACACAGTGCCAAGACCGGTGCTGTGCACATGACAGGTGCTCGGTATACAGACAGCATTCGCTGTGGCATGAGCAGAGTGCCTGCTACCTGTCACTGTTGGCTGGGCACACACCCACTTGCCCACCAGATCAGCATGGAGATGTACTCATAAGTGAGGCAGGGCAGTGTCCTCTTCCCTTTCTGTGCCCTCCTCTCCTACCTGACACCCCTAGCAACACAGCCTATGCCCTTACCCAGCCAGTGTCTACAATAGTTGTAAAGGAGGGCTCTGGTAAAGGCCCCTAAAGGAGGAGCACTTTGGGCAAAGGGAGGCTGGGGACCTCCCACTCATCCAGCTGTCTCTCCCTATAGTTCCGAGAAAATGTCCAGGACGTGCTGCCCACCCTGCCCAATCCAGATGACTACTTTCTCCTTCGATGGCTCCGAGGTGAGGGAAGAGGGGCTGGGACAGGGCTGTGTTCTGGACAATAGAAGGATGTCCTCTGGAATCCCTGGCAAGCTGAGACAAAAAGATGGCTGGCAAGCCTCCCAAGCCCCAGCCCTTCTACAGGATACAGACATGGAAGCTCAGACAGGTGAAGGGACTTGCTGGGTGAGCGGCAGGCAGGGAGAAGATGTAAACCTCTGGGTCTGGATTGCCAGCATCTTTGTCTACTCTGTAAGTCTGCTCTGTAGACATAAGGAAAGTTAAGGCCCAGAAAGGCCCTACTATGTGGAAAGTCAGGGGTAAAGCTGAGATTAGGATCAGGAGTTCTGATCCTGTGCATGGGGACTGAGGAGGGCACCCTCTCCCCCTCCACAGACCAGGGTCTTGAGTTCTAGTTCTAGCCATGTGCCAACTTGGCTGTGACACCTGGGCCAAGGTCACGGATCTCTAGGCTCCTCCTCTGAGAAGTGGATTAGACAGGGTGCCTAGCTTTTTTGCAAGATGTGGCATGACAAGGGCCACCTGTGGAATGGTGGGGACATGCTGCTAGTGTCAGGATCAGACATGGCCCCCACTCCTTGTACCTTGTGTCCTCTTCCCTCTCCTTTTCTAATATTCAAGGCAGGTACCACCTTCCGGGCTCTTCTGACACACTTTCATTTTTCTTTATAGAAATTTTATTGCCAGACATAAAAATGAGAAAATTCTCCTGAGTTTGACTAGCAAAGCTCCAGTTTTTAGGTAGAATTCTGTCATAAATGTGAGAGTACAAGACCTGCCCTGTGGCACATCCACACATCTCTGGGCACAGGAAGATTTGCGATAGACAAAAAGATGTAATTCTCATTTCCAGATATTTAATAAAGCTGGCGTATTCTTTAAGGCCTGTTAGCAACACCCCAGGACAGGTGCACCCAGGAGAGTGATGCTCACGGGCCTCTGGAAGTGTCATCTGCTCACTCTTACCCCACCACCTGTATGATCTGGCCCCTTTCCCAGTCCACCTAGAGACGGTGGAGAGGTGGTGTGGGGGTGGCAATGAAGTCAGTCTATGCTGGAGGAAATTTTGTCCTAGCATTTGCTGAAAGGGTAAGGCTAGAAGAAGGTGGGCAGAGAGAGTGGGAAGATGGTGGCCTCCTTAAAGGGCCAGCTCCAAGATGATCCGACCATGGAGCTGGCCGAGAAGTGTGAGCGAGAAGCTATTGAATAGCTCCGCAGCTTGGGCCAGTGTGAGATCTTAGCTGCTGGTTTCCTAGGTCCTAAACATTCGATATCATTATCTTGGGATGGCACGAACTATTTGATAAGGCCCGATAGCTTAGCCAGGGTCTATGTCTGGAACTAGCCATACCCTTGTAGGACGGTCACTCCCATTTTCTGGATGAGAAAACTTAGTCTCAGTCAGGGCAGAGGACTTAGCTGAGGGCACAAAGACAATGGCAATCACAACCAGGGCCAGCACCCTTTCCAGCAAGCCATGACTCCTTTACAGTCAGTTGCTTGCTCCTGAAGGCAAGCATTGCCTCTTAATCATTGTTGAGCTGCAAGGATCGAACCCAGCGTCTGATGCATGCCAGGCAAGCATTTTTATCTCCGAGTTACACCTCTGGTTTCAAAGTCTGCTTCACAGAGTGGAGGAAGTTTCCCTTCTGTAGTGTATTTGTGTCTCATCTTTGCTGGCAGCAGCTCTGGCTTATTCAGACCCTATTCTGAATTTGAATTGGGGCTTTTGTTGCCTTTAAAAAAAAAAACAAAAACCTCTTTTTATCCCCCTCACCTCTTTGATTCTAAAGGAGACCTTTGCAGTGGAATGTGGTATGAGCTTGGGGTTCCGTTTTTTTGCTGGCCCTCTCCACAGACACATGAGTTTCCACTGCCTCTCTGGCTGGAAGTGAGATCTAGGTACCCACCCCATCAAGGAAGGTCAGTGAACAAGACAGAACAGAGGAGGTAGGAGCTCTGGGAGAGAGCATAGTAGAGCTGAGTCTGCAGCTTACAGGGCCATGGTATAGACAAGCCTGGCTGCTCCTGGGCCAGGCTATTGTTCAGTGCTCCAGGTGCTTGTGAGCAAGGAGGAAGGAACCTAGAAAGACCCAACTCAGTAGACACTGTGGGGAAGACCCTGAATGTTAGACCCTTGGCAGAGAATCGTCAACTGGAGAAGCTCCCCCAGATAAGGACACTTACCATTTGCTACTACTGGATCCGTGTTCCCTAGGAAGATTAGGGCTCTCCTCTCTAAAGGGGTGTCCTTTCTGTGAGAAATGCATTTTCATGGTCTATCTCCTCTGTTAGAAAAGGACATGTGGTTCTAGCTTCTTAAGTGGTATGGATGGTCAGGCATACACAGAATCTTGTCCGAGATAAAACACACAAGGTGGAGGAGCTGAGATACAGGTCCACATTACACTTGTCTAAAAGCTGCCTTGGCTGCTGGTGGCACAGGAAGGGTGGTAGTGAGGAAATTCCTAACCCAGCTTGCCAGAGTGGCTGCACCCTGCCAGGAAGGACCTGGCATGCATGGTGGCGGTGGCCTGGTCAACACTTTCTTTTTTTCAAAAAGTATTTTAAGATGTATAGTATGTATGGAGGAAGCAAGTGGGAAGGACATAGGGAGAGAGAGAGAGAGAGAGAGAGAGAGAGAGAGAGAGAGAGAGAGAGATGTGCACGTGTGGAAGGGAATGGTTAACTCTGTAGTTATCTTCAGTTACAGGAATGCTGGAGAGCAAACTCAAGTTGTCAGGTTGCCGGGTGTGCACAGTATGCCCCTCTATCCTTTGAACCATCTTACTTGCCTTTCCCATCTTTCTTTCTTTCTTTCTTTGTTTCTTTGTTTCTTTGTTTCTTTGTTTCTTTCTTTCTTTCTTTCTTTCTTTCTCTAAGATAGTGTTTCAATATGTAGTGTGAACTTCCTATGTAGTCCTGGCTGACTTCAAACTTGAGACCCAGCTGTCTCAGCCTACCCAGGCACCGCACCCAGGTTTGGTCAGACCTTTAGACATACCATCCTGACTCAGAGGATCCGACTTCAAGAGTGCAGAGTCAGAGAGTGTGCATCCCTGTTCCTAGCGAGCAATGATGAAGGGATTGTTGACAGTCCAAAGGGCAGCCTGTGTGTCTGGGTTCCAGGACTATCAGCAGATCTAGATGCCAATTAAATCTATGGAGATGTGCAGCCAGGAGGGACAGTTCATAGATCAGAGGCCAAATGGCTCAGAGTCTCATAAACTCTTGGAAAGGATGGAATGAAGGGGACTGTGGTAAAGGGAGATGCATCGAAGGCCCCGCCTCTCTATGGAGGGGGTGGAGGCTTAGCCGGTGCACAGGTGTGAAGGATTTGGGGTTTCAGTTGACTCTAAGCTCCACTTGAACGAAAGGCATGACTGCTGCCAAGAGAATTCTGAGGGTTTATTGAAGAAGGGGCAAACAACACCTGGGCTCAGCTTGTAAGGGGAGGGGCCCTGACCAGGGGGACAACATCCAAAGGGAAGACATTAGGATGGTCATGAAGCTCACTGTGAGAAAAGAAGGCTCCAAGGACAGGCTGCATGAGAGAGAGAAGGCCCTGGAGGACAACACAGAATTCATGTTTTGGGAGGACTGCTGCGTGATGGAGACAGCCCTGTCTCTGGAGTAACCGGCAGCGTACAACTGACTGGTACACATGGCAACTCTGGCTATCACGAGTGGCCTCAGGGACAGTGACATCTTGGGCTCAGATTTGAGCAGTACAACTTGTTGGAGTTGGTCCAGGTGAAGTGACCCAAGAATCCGTTGTGGGTCTTAGAGAAATGTCAGGATCAGCTGGAGGCATATTGACTCCTACACCTTCAGGATATTCAGCCAACTCTGGCCCCAGATTCTGGGTCATCTGTGTTCATCTTTGGACTGTGGATCAATTTCTCAGGGCTGGATGTTATACTGTGGCAGAGATAAATTTTGTCCTTGTTGGGTATGGCCAATTGATAAAAGGATCCAGGGTTCACTTTCTCTGAGATAAGACCCTTTACCTGACTATTTGCCCGGATACTCTGACCCCACTCCCAACTGCCTTGAACTTGACCTGTCTATTTGCCTGGATACTCTGACCCCACTCCCAACTGGCTTGAACTTGACCTGTCTATTTCACATACTCAGGGCTGTGCTGTTTTACAAACTCTCAGTGAGGCTCTGAGCCCAATGCTGACAATTGGCTGGGGGAACCCACAAGGGTACTTGGCCCCAACCTGGGAACGGGCCTTAAGACATGCAGTCAGATGCCCAACCTTGAGCATGCTTTTGTTACAGCCCGAAGCTTTGACCTGCAGAAGTCCGAGGCCATGCTCCGGAAGGTGAGGGTCTACGGCTACCACGGTTCCTCCCATCCGACTCACATCTTACCTGGACTTCTCCTGCCTACCCATCACCCACCCCATCATAGATTTTGGTTTGTGTGACCCAGCTATTAGCCAACGATTGTTGCTTTATCCCCGAGGGACAAAGTGCATTTCCTTCCCTGGAAGTATCAGGCTTTCCTACTTCCAGACCAGTCAACAATAATATTCTTGCTGAGATATCTGAAGAAACTGGGGCTTCCTTTTCTACTCCTGTTCAGGTCCTTCTAGGGATCACTTGTGGTCTGGTGGTCAGCGTGTGCTGACCTAGTCCTTCCTATTCAAGACCCCACCCCCACCACATACCTCAAGCTTCCTAATTCTTCCACCCCATGCTTCCTTTTTTTTGAGACAGGGTTTCTCTGTGTAGCCCTGGCTGTCCTGGAACTCACTCTGTAGATCAGGCTGGCCTCGAACTCAGAAATCCGCCTGCCTCTGCCTCCCCTGTGCTGGGGTTAAAGGCGTGTGCCACCACTGCCCGGTTCACCCCATGCTTCCTAAATCTGTGTATTTGCAGCATGTGGAATTCCGGAAGCAAAAGGACATTGACAAAATCATCAGCTGGCAACCACCAGAGGTGAGGACAAATCCCACTCCATTCCTGTGCAAAGATGCTTCTAAGACTCACAGTTTATATCATGGTCTTCTGGGTTGGGAGCCAAAGGAGTCCCTATAGTTGCAAAATAGGTATCTTTGGGCACCCGAGGGACAGAGGTGGAGGGAGAGACTCATGGACCCAGGAAAGGCGTGGATGTCTTGGGCCTGCCCACCAGGTGTTTTTGCTGTGTCTCTGGCCAGGTGATCCAACAGTATCTGTCGGGCGGCAGGTGTGGCTACGACCTGGATGGCTGCCCTGTCTGGTATGACATCATCGGCCCTCTGGATGCCAAGGGTCTGCTGTTCTCCGCCTCCAAGCAGGACCTGCTCAGGACCAAGATGAGAGACTGTGAGCTGCTTCTGCAGGAGTGTATCCAGCAGACCACAAAGGTGGGTGGCCTGTCTGCAGCAGAGAGTGATGGGATCATGGTGGAGGCATTCAAGGAGAGACAGGACTTCACACACGGGTGGAGACACAGCCTCAGGGCCTGTATTTCATAGACCTGAAATCTCAAGGTTTTAGATGACCATAATGTCACCAATCCATTCTCCTCCTCTTCTTTTTCCTCCTCCTCTTTTTCTTCCTCCTCCTCTCCCTCCTCCTCCTCTTCTCCCCCCTTCCTCTGTCCCTCCCTTTTGTCTGGAGACTGAACCCAGGGCCTTGTGTGTGTTAGGCAAGTGTTCTACTCCACCACTGAACCCCACCTCCATCTTCTCATGCTTTCATTTTGCTAAGTAAAACTTAAAATACCCATCTGTTATTGCCATGATGAATTCTCACAAAGTATAGGAATGGTGTAGAGGGAAGATCTGGGAATAAAAAGCAGTTCCTTACCCTGAAGACGCTTGGCTTAATAAAACCTCACTAGGGTGGGGGTTGGAGTTCAGTTGGCCCAGCCCTCACAGCACACCCAGGGTTTCCCTACCAACTACAGCAAAAACCAACATGCACTGTGGCAAGTTGAGTGGAATACGCCTGCAATCCCACAATCCACAAGTCTGAGGCAAGAGGGTCTAGATTTTGAAGCTAGCCTGGACTATATAGTGAGACCCTAGACACAAGCAAAAGAAAAGCAAAAACGGTAAATTATTACAGCGGAGATATCGCCTATCAACAGGCAGCTGGCCTCACACAGGCAGGGGCCTGGGTTTAATTCTCAGCACAACAACAACAACAACAACAAAAGAAAACCCCAGAAATATAAAGAAAATCATCTCACTATATCATTGCAAGCCTGAGAACCTATGGGGTGGAAGAGGAGAACCAACTTCCCCAAACTTTCTTCTGGGCTGCACACTTGTGGCCTAGTCTCACACACACACACACACACACACACACACACACACACACACACACACATGTAATTCTTTTAAAAAGAAAAGAAGGACTGAGGACCAAGATGGAGGTGTCCCTCACCTTTCTCCCTCCCTCCGGCCCACCCAGCAGTTGCAGATGTATTAGAGTACGGGGGCCTCTCGGCACTATTATTTGAAGATGCTCACAAAGAGCTACTCAGTACAGAACTCCTGAGAGACTGGGCACACCAAAGGGGTTCAACTTGATGCTTCCTTAGAGCTCAGGCAGGATGGAGCATCTATACCTGAATGAGAGGCCCCGGGGGCTGCATGGGTGCTACCCAGGGAGCACACAGTAATTGACAGGAAGAGAGAGGCTCTCAGGAGAAACTGAAGGACAGAGGGGACCTCAGACTTGATCTTGATCCACCCAGTCATGAGAACAGTTTGTCTAGGTCAGTATTCCTCCCTAGGCGATATCTGCAAGTGAAAAGGTCTAGGCCCAGCCTCCTTCCACTGCTTGCTCTGTGTGTACCTGAGCAATCAGCATTGACCCTGAATTAATTCTCCAGCAGGGTGGAGTGATGGCTTCCTCTGTCTGTCTGTTCCCATAGCTAGGGAAGAAGATAGAGACCATCACCATGATTTATGACTGTGAGGGACTCGGCCTCAAGCACCTGTGGAAACCTGCAGTGGAGGCCTATGGAGAGGTGAGAGGCAGGGTATGGGGACAGGGAGGGACTGCTCAGCTAGGCTAGTCAGAGGGTGGAGGGCACTGTGGCCTGCAGGTCTAAGCTACTGAAACTAGACCCATTCTGTCCCATAGTTTCTCAGCATGTTTGAAGAAAATTATCCTGAAACACTGAAGAACCTGTTTGTTGTTAAAGGTAAGTTGGGAAGTTCTGGTGATGAAGTCAAATGGGAACAAAATACTGAAACCATTACTTGGGGGCAGACTGAGTGAACAGTGAGCCAGAGGAGGGGCCTAGGAAGCCTGACATTGACCTTAACCTGTACAGATGGATGCTTTACAGTTCCCAGAGCCACCAGGCCCAGTAGGATTCAGGTTGGTGATGCCATAGGAGGAGACTAGTTGGTCACAACCCTTGCTCTGATTGGGTGCTAGACCTCAAACATGCCTGGCTGAGCCTCAACCTTAGCTGCCTCCTGGGCAGAGGTGGGTGGTAGATGACGCAGTCAGAGACTGAATTAACCCTTGTTCTCTGCTTCACGTGGTCTTGTCTCTCTTCCAGCTCCCAAGCTGTTTCCTGTGGCCTATAACCTCATCAAGCCCTTCCTAAGTGAGGACACCCGGAAGAAGATTATGGTTCTGGGAGGTAAGTAGCCCAAACTCTACAGAAGTGTGTGAACCGAGCTAGGTCTGGCTTTACAGGTATGTCCACAGCCTCTGGGGCTGTCTTCTGCTTTAGGAATAGTTGGGACACAGGGGCAAGGGGAGACAGTCTCTGCCTTCCTGTTTTCATAAGGACATTTTTTTCTCACATACTCTAGAAGTAAGCCCTGGGCTCACTATGCAGCCAGAGAGGAAGGGAATTCCAGGGCTTATCCTTAAAGGGCTTAAGTTAAGGGAGAGAGGACTGCAGAGAAAAGGCTATGGAATAAACCAGAAGCCACTAGAAAGCATCAAGAGGATGCCATGGAGATCATTTTGGGACAAATACATTTTCTGTGCCAGATCCAGGACGAGAGGTGTCAGGCTGCCAGGATTAGTCCCTTGGCTAGCTCTCAGGGAAGACAGTAATACAAACATGCTTATCAGCATGATGGGATACCTGGAAGAAAGAGGAAACTATGGTGCACTGTCACACCTAAGCGCAACACCCATCCCTCCCCATCCCTCCGGAGTTGAGATGAGAGCCATGTCCGCCCAAGCTAATACAGCAACACGAGCGAGCTGACCACATGAAACAAAGCAGCAAAGTAAAGACTATGAAGCCGGGTACAGCAAGAGACTAGGCTGGAGAGGGAGCAGAACCAGGCCACACAGATACCAGGACACCATGTTGAGAGGCTAGAGCATGACTCTTTAGGCTCTGAGAACCAAAGAAGTGCTTGGCAGAGACTACCATGGTCAGATTTTCAACTGGCTTATACCAGCAAGGCCATGAAAGCCAGATGCCGGTGTGCACACCATGCTGTTGCCTATAAGAGATGGTGTAACCTGAGGTAGTGGCCTCAGGGGAAAAGGAGGAAAGGCTAGATGGACTTACAACTTACCTAGGAAGCAAAACATCAGAATTCCACGGGCTGCACAGAGGAGGTTAAAAGCATGAGTGGAAAGTAATATTCAGCCGGAGTGAGCAACTCTCAGGACCAGTGTGGGCACACTGAGGCTGGCCTATGCTGAGGATGCAGGTGTCTGAAGTGAACTTCAGGAAGTATCCGAGTTCAAGTGCAGGCAGAGTAAGCAGAGCCCACTGGGGAGAGTGGGAAGTCATTAGTGACTCCGGCAGAGAAGCAGGGAAAATGTGTGACCCCCAAACCAGCCAGGAGTACATACAGGAACCAGGCCCCCTGGCAGCAGGGAGTGGACTGATGGGCTACAAAACTGGACCAGGACAGGCTCTGGAGCTGAGCTGGCGGTGGTAATAGAGATTCTGAAGGTGTCTGCAGGGCTGCCTTTAAATAACGCACTGCAAGTGGCTGTTGTGGATTGCTTCTCGACCTTTGGGCTAAGGTCAAGTGAGAGTGGCGACCTGGGACTGGGAAGGTGGTAAATGTCTACGATCCCAGCACTTTGGAGGTTGAGGTGCTCCAGTTCCAGCTCTATCTGGGCTGTATTCTAAGTTCAAGATCAACCCAGGTTTCATAGTGGAACCCTGTCTCAAAGCAACAGTATAGGCTGGGTTTGTTCTACAGGTAAACATATGCTTGTTACCTAAGTAAGGCTCATGACCTGAGTTTGATCCCAGATCCCACAGTGGAAGGAAACAACTCCCAAAGGTTGTCCTTTGCTTCCACACATACACCATCCCCAACACACACATGCCCTGCACACACACGTAGCAGCATATAACAAAAGTGCATTAATGATATCCCAGGACTAGAGAGGCAGAAGCAAGTTGAAAATACATAGTGAATTCCAGGCCAGCCTCAGTTACAGAGACCCAAAACAAAAGGACGTTAGGACTTCAGCACCAAAATCCCAGCTTTGGCTGTGGCCAATATTTTCTACAGATGGGAAGGCCTCTCTATCCCAGATAAAAAGTCAGAGCAATAGGTTTTTATGGTTTCTGGTTTTACTGCTGCTACCACCCACCAAATGCATGAGGCAGTTTGGTTTCCTGGCAGCACAGCTATGTAGGAGGTTCAGTCTGTTCTTCTACCCACACTTAAAATTCTTTCAACCAAATGTGCCTTGGGCACATTGGGAAGAAACAAGATCCTCAACAGAGGAGAGATAAAAGTTACTTCAGGGTGGTCACTGGAGTTTAATAGTGCCAATGAAATCACCCCAAGGCCATAGATACCTGAGGGTGCTCGGCCACAGGGTGGTGAGGGTTCCAGTCGTCTGTGGTGAGGATACTAGGCTAGTCCCTGGCCTGGAGCTGCTGGCTTATAGTCAGCTGATAGTCTATATAGTTAGAGTGGTTTCTGGTATCACGGTATTGTGCCAGGCTGGTATTTCCTGGGAAAATGGCTCTCAGCATTGAGAGTCAACTCGAGAGTTAATCATTGCTCCAATCAGGAGAGGATTTGGTTGGAAAAACAACAAAAAGCAACCAATCAGCCCAAAACAAGAACACAAGTGAAGTGAGCCAGTACCAACAAGTAAGCCCATTTAAGGGGTCAACTCTACAGTGAGGTGCTCACTCAGTAAGTCATGACTCAGCCCAGTGAAGTGTGGGAGAAGATGGGAAATCAGCATCACTGGGTGAGAACCTGTGGATTCAAGACTTCTGGTCCTGCCGAGTGTTCCTCTGCACGGAATATAGTGCCTGCCTTTGTTCACCCCATTTGGCTTTTATTTTGATGTTAGTATCCTTTCCTGGTAGAGGTAGTATGCTAATTTACAAAGTCCGTGCACATATCCCCAATTCGTTTCGCTGCCTTCACAATCCTACACAGCAGGCAGCTCAGAATGAAGTGGGTTCCTGAGGCTGGTCAGTCACGATGATGACAGTAGCCCAGGGTTTCTGAATCCTGGACCTGGCAGGGTTGTTTTCTGGGTAATGGCTCTTTCTAGCTCATGCTCATGGAGTGCTTCCTTTCCCCCCGTGACACAGTCTTACTATGGAGCCAAGGCTGGCTGGCCTCAAACTAATGCTTCTCCTGCCTGCAACTGTGCTCCATGCCCAGCATATAAAGCTCCCTTTTAGGACAGGGCTTGCCTTTTCTGCCTCTTCAGGGCTGACCATCAGGTATGAAGTTTTGCCTAGTGATACTTTTCTGTCCTTCTCTCTCCTGCCAGCAAACTGGAAGGAGGTTTTACTCAAACATATAAGCCCTGACCAGTTGCCTGTGGAATACGGAGGCACCATGACTGACCCTGATGGAAACCCCAAGTGTAAATCCAAGGTACGGGCCACACGCTGGATGTCAATGGCGAGTTTTAGCTCAGATTCGCATCCCAGCTCACCGTGTGCTCTGCTTCTAGATCAACTATGGGGGTGACATCCCCAAGCAGTATTACGTGAGAGACCAGGTGAAGCAGCAGTATGAACACAGTGTGCAGATCTCCCGAGGCTCCTCCCACCAAGTGGAGTATGAGATTCTTTTCCCTGGCTGTGTCCTCAGGTAGGACTGGGTGCTTCTAGGGACCTGAGCGTTTGTAAATACCAGTTGGTAGGCTAGGGTGGAAAAACCCAGTTGTCATGGACACACACACACACAGGTGGATGTCCTCTGCAGGTGGCAGTTTATGTCGGAGGGATCAGACGTGGGTTTTGGGATTTTCCTGAAGACCAAGATGGGCGAACGGCAGCGGGCAGGGGAGATGACGGAGGTGCTGCCTAACCAGAGATACAATTCCCACATGGTCCCTGAGGA
Organism: Rhynchomys soricoides; assembly: GCA_019843965.1. NCBI lineage: Eukaryota > Metazoa > Chordata > Mammalia > Rodentia > Muridae > Rhynchomys > Rhynchomys soricoides. The sequence continues at coordinate 8,440,947 of JADRCH010000051.1, read as the reverse complement.
TGGGACCCTCACCTGCAGTGAGCCAGGCATCTGTAAGTATCTGGGTCTTGGCAACACTTGAGGCTCATTACCCTCCTGCTTATTATGCACCCCTTCCTCAGTGGACTGGTCACCTCATGATGTTAGAACAGGAAGGGGCACTCTGTGGGGTCACCTGTCCTGGCACAGATCAAAAGTAGAATTGGAAAGATGTAGTGATTTGCTTAAGGGGGCCCAGATAGCTAACAGCTGGCTGGGACTCTCCCCTGATATTCCCAAGTAGAGGCGCATCACTGTAACAGGTGAGTACAGGGGTTAGAACATCTACTTTTGGGAGCTGGGCATGGGAGGCATACCTGTAATGCCAGCACTTAGGAGGCTAAGGTAGGATTGCAAGTTGAGGCCAGCCTGAGGTACACAGGCTTTGTCCAAGGCTGACTAGGTCCGAGACAGAAGCCAGACAGTTAGAAGCAGAAGAAGCAGAACTGACTGTGTGGGTGGACGGAATTTCCACAGGGCACCCACATGCCCTGTGGCCAGTCTTGCCAAAAAAGGCCAGTCTTGAACTCAGAGCACTGCTCACCTCTGGGTTGACCAAAAAGCTGATATAGGACACGAGAAGGCAGCTTACACATGACAGAAGCCCTCACAGAAGGTCATTTGGTATTGGCTTAAATCCCTTTGACTCAGAAGTTATAATCCTGAAATGTGTCCAACAGAAACCTTTCCACAGACATAAAGCTAGAGGAACCAAGAAGTTTCTAGCAACTGATAAAGCCAGTGGCACAGCACATGGCCACAAGCAGGTCCATCTATTACAACAAAGCACCATGGAGTCCTTAAAGAGAACAGGCTGACAGCTAAGATGTTAATTCACGTTAAGCAGGTGGATGTGAAATGCCACATGTGTGGTACATGTTCACGGAGGTTGAGGGGAAAGAGTGTGTATACAGAAAGGAATTCTGGGATACCTACACTAACCTAGGACACTTACAGAGAGCTTTCTCATCCTATTCCTGTAAATATATTCTATAGTGTCGTATAGTACACTAGTGTAGAGTATGCCGTGGAATGCTAGTGTACTAATCAGTATGTATAGTATTAGTATAGCCGTATAGAAAGAACAAGCCAGGGAGTTACACTCAGATCCGAGCTGGACCGCTGGCTGTGTACAGACTTGGGCAAATGACTCAGCCTTCTTAAGTCTGTTTCCTGATTGCTGCAGCTGGGATCTTACAGCGTTGCCAGCTCACATGTGATAAGACCTGTGAAGCTATGGGCATGATGCCAGAGACAGCGCATGCACCTCAGCACCTGCACCCATCAGTGTTGTTTTATTAGGGCAAATGGGAGAGCAGGACTGTCCCTGGAGACTATGGGGAAGACAGGAGGAGTCTTGGGCTCCATTGCTGAGGCAGCGCCACAGGGGTATCTGCACTAGCCCACAGAGACCCTTCTATCCAGCAGCCTACAGTTCTGGTGCTCCCTACTTTCAGGTACACTGTGCATAACCCAGCTCTCCCAGGAGCAGGATCATCCTTGTTCTAGAGCAGCCAGGTCTCAGGAGAATGCATGCACTCTGCTGCATCAAGAACAAGGCTTAGCACAGGCCAGACATAGTCATCCATAAAGGAGAAAGCTCATTCTACACTCAAGGTTGACTTTTCTTTAAAAGATGAGGAAGCTGGAAGCTGGAGAGACCGCTCAGCAGATAAGAGCTCTTCCAGAGGTCCTGAGTTCAATTCCCAGCACCCACATGGTGGCTCACAACCATGTGTAATGGGATCTGATGCCCTGTTCTAATGTGCATGAGTACAGACACTCATATATTAAAATCAATCTTTAAGAGATGAAGAAGCTATGGTACAGACAGACAAGAGGTGTGTGACTAGTGTGGACACTAACGAGGGCACTAGAGGCTCCTAGTCACTGCCTGTCCAATAAACAATTAAGACATTTATCCCTGCCGGGCGTGCTGGCCACGCCTTTGATCCCAGCACTCGGGAGGCAGACGCAGGCGGATTTCTGAGTTCGAGGCCAGCCTGGTCTACAGAGTGAGTTCCAGGACAGCCAGGGCTACACAGAGAAACCCTGTCTCAAAAAGCAAACAAACAAAAAAAGACATTTACCTTTCATGTGACAAGAGTCTCAGATCAAGGAAAGACCATGGAGGAGCTGGAGGGCTCCAGCTCAGTTGCTTCTCTCTCATATCTGAAGGATAAACAGCTTTTCAGTCCAACCAGGGTGGAACTGCAAATCTCAGTTTATTTTATTCCTTCCTACAAGAACACTTACCTGCCTGGAATCTGCTTATTTCCTGGAAGAGCAGAGTCAGGCCACAGCATAAAATTCCCCTTCCCAGATGGAGAGGCAGCGAGGTAGGATTGGGTGTCATTTGGAGGCAGGGTTGTGGTCTCAACATGGATTGGGTAAAGCTAACCTGTGGGAGGACCAAATAACCCCTGAAAAGTGGAGTATTGTCACCCCATAGAGAATCAAGACTTTGGGTATGTCAGCTTCAAATGGTACGAACACAACCCTCCTGGCTTTGGCTGGTGTTCAGGTATATCAAACATTTGGATGGGTTTCACTTTTCTTCCCAATCACTTACTGAAAGCCTACTGTGTGGAATGCCCAACCAGGACTGGAAAGAGTGAAGAAATTCTAGGCTTTGAGCAGACGGATACAGTGTGGTTAGGAAGATCTCAAATGCTGTAGGAGGGGTCCGGACAGCACCAGGGAGAAGAGGGCAGCTAGGCAGCAGTACCTGCTTGCTGGGAACTTTGCTTTGCCACCAACTCTTCTAGAGTCTCTAAAGAATGGACTTCGTTTCCCTTCACCATAATAGAGAGAAGTGGGCTAAAGCAGATTTCCTTCTGGGGTCCATGGACTCCCCAGAGAAGTGGTTCTGAATGTAAGAACCAACATTTCTTTCTTATAAATAGTGTCTACTGTCCCCATTGCTATTCTGGAATGAAACTCACAGATAATGTAACACACCTACACATAATTTTAAAATCAACACTCTATCTGGAATATAAGGAAAACAAAAGGAAGCCAATGTGAATACAATAATTATGAAGCAGCAGGGATTCGACCCAGAGCTCTCTGCATGCTGGGCGAGTGCTCTAACCTAACCCTTCTGCCCCAGGCCTGTAATTTACAGGTTTCCGCTCTAGACTGGGAGGGCAAGAGGGTACCTTTGGCCCTGCTTCCCTCAAGAACAGCATCTTTCCCCTTGGGACACTGCCCCTGATAACCTTAAGATGCTCAAAGGAAACCCTAGACCAGAAGGCCTCCAGGATCTCCATGAGCCTGTGAGTACATGACTAGTGTCACACTGGACGCTGGAGTGGCAGTGACGCCCCTTCCTCTGTGCCTGCTAGAAGGCCATTCCTTGTTTTTGAGGGCAAATATTTTGCTGAGCAAAGCATCTCAATGCTTTGATCTCTAAGGAGATCCAAGTACGATGAGCTTGGGTAGCCAAGGCTGTCATCAGGACCAAGAGGAAGGAGTTTGGGATCTGCAGGACCTCTTGTAGAGATGAGGAAAAACGAGCTGGTAGGTGCTGTGCTGACTGCCGGCCTCATGCAGGGGTGAGAAAAGGGAAAGATGCTGGGGAACTTAGAGAGCAGCACAGGAGGAGGCCCTGCTGCTGCTGTTCTCACTCCTAGCTGTCTTGAAGGGGCATTTGAGTGAAATGGAACAAGCTTGCAAAGAAAGACACTGAGAGTAAAAGCAAGCCTGTTGAGCTGCCAAAGCTCAGAAGCTGTTTCTGCCAACTGAGTCCACCCTCTTCCCAGAGGAAACCACCGCTAATGGCCTTCTCACCTGCCAGTCTTCTGAAGGGTGTCTGTCCCTTTAGAGACACATTTCCATAACAGACACGTTCACCACAGGATGTGAGAAAACCTCCCCTTCAAAGCAGTGTTCCTCTGGAGTGCTAGTATCAGAGAGCCTCTAAGTGTAGACAAACAAAAAGGCCAAAAAGAGCTCTGATTTTACACATAAATTAACAAAAATGTTACAAAATGTTCTACATGTATCTTAGACATTTCCCCCAACCAGTACATAGTCCAGGCTGGCCTTGAACTTCTAACCCTTACTGTCCTGTGTTGGGATTACAGTGTACCACCATGCCCTGCTAAGCTCTTTCTTTTTATGTCAGAAAAGTGTTCCACTCTACGGATCAGAGCACAAATTCCTTGGGCAACTTTCCTTCAATGAACAGCCCACCCTTTTGTCATTACGGGCAGACATGCAGTGAGCACCCCTGGCCCCGTTAATCTTCTCAGAGTGTAAGCACATGGATCATAAAGTCTGCAGAGAAACAGAATGGTCTGGGGTTCCCAGGGTCCAAATCAGGCAGTGGTCAGGAATGTAAACCAGAAGGAAAGCCCAACCCCACCATTGCTCACCGTGTGACCTAAAACCCTTTGAGCTGAGCTAAAGTAGGACTGTTGCTGACTTCAGAGTTGAGGAAGAATGTGACCATATATATAGACTACAAACCCATGCTTTCACACACAGACGGTATCCTCACAAGCAATGTGCTAACATTATTCTGCCTGTGTAACGAAGCCATGACTTTGGCCTTGGAGACCTCTTCCTTCTCTGTTCTCTGTCCCTCGTCTCACTAGGCCTGTTCTGCGTCATACAGTTTTTCACTTTCTGAACACACTCAGCGAGGCTGAGTTCCAGAAGACCAAAGACTATCACACCACTTTCGCCTCTGTCTCCTACCACAACATCTTGCTCAGTCAGTACAAACCAGTCCCACTCACCACCCCTCACCTCTTGGAGGGAACTGCCTGAATGTTTGGTTTTCTGTTCCCTCAGACGTCCTGCGCTTTGACAATACCTACAGCTTCATCCATGCCAAGAAGGTCAGCTTCACCGTGGAGGTCCTGCTTCCGGACAAAACAGCAGAAGAGAAGATGAATCAGCAGGGAGCAGTGACCTCCAAATAACATCTCCCCCCTGCAACAGGCCTGGCCCCTCAAGGTCTTCCTCTCAGTTTCTTTATAGTCATTTTCCTACAACCTATTAGTCCAAAGAAACTGGGCTGGAGGGAAGACTTCAGACTGGACGGGGCTCCTGTTCAGAATCAGAAGAAGATAAATAGCTAGAGGGATCTCCAAAGACTGGGGGTAATGATAAGATGTCTACCCTGTAGAACTTGCCAACTTTACCTGCCCAGGGACAGCTGAGACAGGGAGAGGGAGGGTACACAGGATGGTGGCAAGGAAGAAATTAAAAAGAAGAGATTGGGATGTCATACTCAGGGAAGCCAGCTGCTAGGGAGAAACTTGCCCCTAAACGACCGTGGAACGAACCTCCATGACTGTAATGGTGGTTGACACGTAGCAGGCCGCTAGACGAGATGGGTATCCAAAGCTCTTTGAAACTTTTTGTCATAAGCCTTGAATATCTCTGTCTTCCTCACCCCAGATCTCAGGAATGGCCCAAGTCAGCGCTGGAAGGCTAACAGAAGGCCTCTCTTTCCCCTCGAGAACCTCACTAACTCCTGGGCTCCACTGACTGCTTGTTTAATTACTAATGGTTGCCAGTGTCCCAGAGCTGTGTGAGACTTTGGTACCTAGCCACTGTTCTCCAGTAAAAGAAACCCTCCACAAGCACAAGGGTAATTAATTTCAGGGATCATAGATATGAAAGAGCCAAAGAGGTTGTGGGTGGGCCCCACGCCTCTCACTAAGTAAACCTCCACTTGAGCAACCCTACACAAAAATGACAAGTGGGGCTGAAACAGCACTGAGTGCACTTCCCAGTCTAGTCTCCCACAGTGCCTGAGAACCAGTCTCCTGACATGAGCAAGGGCTTGGCAGGCCCTTCTCTATGGAGGCGTGTAATGGCAGCAGTGGCTTCCTCTTGCCTGGGGACACAGATAGCCAGGGTGAGAGGTTGCCCAGGAAGGTGGCCATAGGCTAGACAAGCATTTGAGCCAGGGGTAAGGGGGGGCCAGGCACAGGCGACCTTGCAATAGCAGCTCTTGACCCCACACAACTTGCCCAGAATTCGGGAAGGAGGCCCCAGGCCCTTGCGGGGACCCCCTTTTCCTCGGAATGAGGCCTCGGCCCAGCCTGTAGACTCGTTTCACGAAGCGGAGGGAGCTCTGAGCAGGTGCAGGGCTAGCAACCAGGGAGGGTCGAGGCTACCCAGGATCTAGTCACATATCTCAGGAGTATATCCTGGCCTTGGTTTACAATGCTGTTAGGTACATTAACCAATGAATAAAGAAATCAATTTTCAAAGCAAAAGAGCAGAATTATTGCCCATCGCCGGTTTCCTAGCGGTCCCTTACACTAGATCCAAACTTCTCAGATGTCAAGTAGCAGGTTAAAATCACACACACACACACACACACACACACACACACACACACCAGGGGTAGACACACTCACAAGCACATGTGCCCCCCACACACACACATGCGCACACATGCATTCACACTATGCATGCACAAGCGCGCGCACACGCACACACACACACACACACACACACACACACACACGGGCTCTGTTCCTCTCCTCTCGCGACACACGGATACACACACGCGCACACAGACAGAGGGATTCTGTTCCTCTCCTCTCGCGACAACTTTCTCCGAAGTCCTAACAAGTTGCTTCGCGATTGGTTCAGCCGGCGAGTGTCGTCCGCCATCTTTGTTCATGGCACTCGGATGCTCCCGAGAGCCTTCACGGTGAGGGCAGAGGCCCCGCCCCATTCGGTGGTTCAAGACGTGTTGGTTTTTCAGCGTTGACCGGCGCGGCGGGCGTGAACTGCGTCTGCAACCGGTACTAAATGGGAGGGAGGCAGAAGATTAGCATCACGTGGCTTTAGGGACCGTCTCCGAATTCCACTCCAGCATTACCGGTGTTTCAGGTCCTGCAGACCGATCTACCTTCCCCACCCGCGTCGGACCCTGTCCCCGCTGACCCACAAGTTTCAAGAGGACATAGGCTGAAAACGGTGGCTTCCATAGGGACTCGGTATACACCTTTCAGATCTTTAGTTACTGATAAAAAGGCTAAAAGAGCTGTGCAGAAACCCTGTTTTTATCCAGCTGGAAATTTTTGTACTGTGTAGCCAGGCTAGTCTTGAACGCACATAATGCTACGTATTTCTGCCTCCTAAATTCTGAGATTAAAGCATGCAGCATCATTCCTGGATTATAAAAAGACTTACTTACTTGTATTTATCTGTATGTCTCTATGAGTGAATGTATAGGTGTATTGGGGGGGGTGCTGCCTGTGGAAGCTGCAAGTGTCAGATTCCCTTGAGGTGGAGTTACAGGTGGCTGTGAGACACCTATGTAGCTGCTGGGAATGGAACTCGGGCCCCCTGGAAGAGTTGTAAGCACTCTTAACCACTGAGCCATCTCTCCAATCTCATCCATTTTGTTTTACAGCCGTGGGTCCTGGCACTGGGAGAGGGAGGTGGCTTACATCAGCTAGGCGGCCCAAGTAGGATTTGTCTCCAGGGGCCATAGCATTGCCCCTCCGAAATCCCAGAGGATTCAGAGCGGTTTTCCCTCTTGTAATAACTCCCCAACTCCCCTTTCCTTTTTAACAGTTGTGTGGGTTAGGAGAGTGACTGTCCTCTTTGTGTCTCTTTCCTTACTGTAAAATAGGACCCGACGCTAGTGCAAGGGCTTAAGGAAGCAAACCTGAGGCTACTGAATACATGATGACTATTATAATTTATTAGTCCTAAGGCAGTGAATGCTGGCATGCCTCCCATTTACACAGGAACCGAGGCTTAGAGAAATACACCTTTCCTTAGAAGATACCATCCTCCCATCGGAACTCTGACCTGTTTCACTCCAAAAACTAATTGTGTCTGGGAGAGTTTTGCATTAACTGCTCAGAGAAAACACAACCGTCTGTCTGCAAAACCCAAGCCTAGGAGAGGGGCTTGGGTGTATAAGGCAATTTTCAGACACTCCCTGCAGTGGTGATCGCTGACTTGTCCTTCGGACTATACTGGCGGGTTCTTTCCTGGTGTTAGCCAAGTGCTAGTGGAGACAGAGTTGTATTGAGACTCTAATCTGCAGTGACTCCATCCTTGCCGGGGAAGTCATGTCGGAGCAGCAGCGGCAGGGCGCCGAGCGTGACCTCTACCGGGACACGTGGGTGCGCTACCTTGGTGAGCGGGGGATTGACAGACTCATCAACCCCACTACTCCGGGAAAAACAGTGGTCGTGGGTTGCCGATCTGGAGTCTGAAAAGGGGGCTTAGTTCTTATTCGGCTTGGGCTCAGGAGAAGGCTAGGGACTTGTCCAAGGTCACACAACACTGTGGGTTCAGCTCTGTCCACGGGGCTCTTCTGGAGACACAAACCGAGTGCGTGGGTTGCCCTCTACCATGACCTTGCATTAGCTATGGGGTCAGAGGATCTGAACTCCTAGAGCAACCTGCCTTTCCCTGGCTCTTCCTAAGCTTCAGTTTTCTCTTCTGTAAAAAGGGCTGAACGTGAGGCACTCTTGTAGGATGGTGATTGTAAGAGCGGGCTGAGGTAAGGCCTTGAAAGACCTGGCACTTAATTGATACGTGTCAGTGGAGCCCACGCTCAGTTATTTGCTGACCTCCGGTCACCTCCCTGGTGCAGATCCCCAGAATCACGGCTGGGGACTTTGATCAATGAGCCATGAACTTCATTGCGGGCCTAGAAACCAAAAGGTAAAGTCACTTGACTGAGGTCGCCTGCCCCGCTGTAGTTTAGCAGGTTAGGGTTAGAAGCAACTCTCTGTGTAGAACCCCCTTGTGGAACAGGCCAAAGAATTAAATGCCTTTTCCCTCCAGGCTATACCAATGAGGTGGGGGAGGCTTTCCGCTCCCTGGTTCCTGCAGCTGTGGTGTGGTTGAGCTATGGTGTGTCCAGCTCCTATGTCCTGGCCGATGCCATAGACAAAGGCAAGAAGGCAGGAGAGGTGAGTGTTAGTTAACCCTTCGCAACCCACCCGGTGTGCAGTCTTGCATATGGGACAGTCCTATCCCTGTTAGTGACTCATAAGCTAATCCTAGTCATTGGATCTTTTATCCCCGCCCAACCAAACCACATGGGTTGGAGGGGACAGTTGGTACCTCTCCTGGGTGTGGGCAAATCACCCCCAATCCTGAATGTAGTACAGCCCAGAGTCCTCCTCCTAGCTGCCCTCTACCCCGCTGCATCCTCTTGTTCTTTCTCCCCAGTCCACCTTCATGCTTCTGTCTATAGTTTTCCTACCTCTGCCCCAGCTGGGTTAAATGTCTTTGTACCTTCCAGGTGCCAAGCCCTGAAGCAGGCCGCAGCACCAGAGTGGGCCTGGCTGTGGTAGACACCTTCGTGTGGCAGTCTCTGGCCTCTGTGGCCATCCCGGGCTTCACTATCAACCGTCTGTGTGCTGCCTCTCTCTATGTCTTGGGTACTATGACCCGCTGGCCCCTGACTGTCCGCAAATGGACTACCACCACACTTGGGCTGCTGGCCATCCCCATCATCGTCCACCCCATTGACAGGTAGTGCCTTTCTGGTCTCAGGGACCATTTACTCTGCAGGTGGAGTTAGGCTATGAGCTATGGGCACAGAACTGGGGCAGCAGAGGCAGGGTTGAAGTAGAGAGGCCATCTTTTGTTATTTGGAGCAGCAGAGCAGCAGAAAAGGAAGCAGAGTGCCTTATGGGTACTGGACAAAGGTCAAATAAGGTCACAGAAGGAAAGACCAGTGCTGTGAAATAGCCAGAGGTAGCCAGGAGCAGGTGCCCTGGGTGCTGGGTTGGAGGGAGCTGATAGCGACATGAGTCGAACTCACTTTGCTCAGTAAATACAAAATAAAAGTCTTGGAATGTTTTCAGGCACAGCTGGATCCAGGCATCTGAGTGATGCTGCCATCCAGCATCCTTTACCTTCCCGTCCTTCAGCTTCTCTCTCTGTCCTTGTGGGTTTCACAAGGACCTGCCTTGTCCCAGAGACTCATGGTGTCCTGTCCCTTCCAACATCTTAAGCTCCATCATAGTGATAGCAAAATCCCAAAGAAGATTCTCATTGGTTCATTCAGATGAGGGGGCTCATGTCTGAGCCATTGTCCTTCTGATTAGCCAACCCTGTGTCATGTGCTTGCTCTTAGAGTAGGACCAGGATGGAGAGAATGCTCAGTGGATACAAACACTGTCTGCTCTTCCAGAGGTCCTGAGTTCAATTCTCAGCAATGAGTTCAATTCTCACATGGTGGCTCACAACCATCTATAATGTGGTCTGATCTCCTCTTCTTGTATGCAGGTGTACATGCAGATATAGCATCCATATACATAAAAAAATACAGAATTTTGTTCTGTGTTATTTATTTATTTTTGTTTGTTTGTTTTTGTTTTTTGAATGTTTTATTTTTTTGAGATAGGAGTCTCTGTATAGCCCTGGCTGTCCTAGAACTCACTCTGTAGACCAGGCTGGCCTCAAACTTAGAGATCCACTCACCTCTGCCTTCCAAGTGCTGGGATTAAAGGTGTGTGCCACCACTGCCCAGGGAGAGAGAAAGAGAGAGGGAGAGGGAGAGAGAGAGAGACAGACAGACAGACAGACACAGACAGAGAGAGACTGTTTCAGAATCTCACTGGTGGTGGGGGTAGAAGGTAGGGTGGAAGGCAGCATAACTTACCCTGAGCCTCATGGTGAGTCCTTTACCCACTGTACCTCAGTTTCTCAAGCCGTAGAAAGAAGAGGAAGATCACTGTTATCTTTGGTGTGTGTGTGTGTGTGTAAGCATGACTTCCCTAAGGAACCCAGGTGGGAGGAGAATGATAAAATGGGCCTTGACATGGTTGTTGTTGGTACCCTGCATCTACAAGTCTTTCGCCCTAATCCGTGTGTTTCCTGCATCCCCTCACCCTTGGCTACTTGCTCACCAGGCCTTCTGTCTGTGTAGGTCAGTGGACTTCCTCCTGGATTCCAGCCTGCGCAAGCTGTACCCGGCAGCGGGGAGACCCAGCACCCCCTGATCCTGTCCTGTGCCTTGCCTGGGGTTGGCCCACTCACATCAAAGAACACGGATACATGACTGTTTGGGGCCCATGGCGCTGCCATCTGAGTGGGTTCAAATTAATGGGAGCTTAGAGATGAAGACCTTGAGGAGTAGTGGGTAGTGAGTCCCAGGGCTGGGACCCAACCCTGTCTGCATTAGAGTCATGGTTGTACTGAGTGGAAACGAACACTGGCCAGGTCTGTCTTTTGAAATCTTTTTTAAAAAGTATTTATTTTATGTGTATAAGTGTTTTACTTGCATGTATGTACGTATGTGCACCACCCTTAGAGGTTAAAAGAGGTGATTAGACCCCCCTGAAACTGGAGTTAGGGATGATTGTGAGCCACCATGTGGGTGCTGAGAACTGAATCTGGTTCTTCAGCAGGAGCAGCCAGTGCTCTAACCACTAAACCTCCGGGCCTATCTTCTGATGGAAAAGTTCTATCCTCCCATGGAGGAGAAGGATATTAAGGCCCACAGAGAGGGCAGGGAATACTCCTGAGTTCATGTGACAAGTGAGGACCAGGCTTCCGGCTATTCTAAGTCACTTTGTGGTAACGTGGCTGAGTGACTTAGGGAAAGATATAGAGGTACAGCATTTGGGACACTCAGGGCAGAGTCTCTGGCCAGCCCATCCCAGCTGCAGGAGCTGCTGGGGCCTGGTTGAGAGGCAGGACAATCACAACCCAAGTGCTAGCCTAATAAAACTTTCAAAAATGGCGTCTTCTTTTCTTCATTTCTTCCTGGGATAAGCAGGGTTGTGACCACAGCCCAGGGCTTCTTCTGGACCAGGTCAACTGAGGGAGAAGTGGGCTGATCTTCTGGCTCTGTGGGAAGGGCTGTGGGTAGAACAAGGGAGGGGTGTGTCCAGGCCTATTCAAGAGCAATATCAGATCCAAAGAAAGGAAAAAGAAGTTTGAAATGAAGGTTTAGGTGAAGAGAAATGGGTGGTGTTTGTGTTGTGGGTGGGGTGTGTCTTAGGGTTCCATTACTGTGAGCAGACACCATGACTGAGGCAACTCTTATAAAGGACAACATTAATTGTGTCTGGCTTACAGATTCAGAGGTTCAGTCCATTATCATCAAGGCAGGAACATGGCAGCAGGCAGGCAGACATGGTCCTGGAGAAGGAGCTGAGAGTTCTACATCTTAATCCAAAGGCAGCCAGAAGACTTACTCTTCTGCAATGGATGGAGTCTAAGCATAGGAGAAAACCTCCAAAGCCCAACCCCACAGTGACACACTTCCTCCAACAAGGCCACACCTCCTAACAAGACCACTCCCTATGGGCCAAGCTTATTTAAACCACCACATTCTACTCCCTGGTCTCCATAGGCTTGTTCAAATGTGTGAGCCTATGGGGGCCATGTCTAGCCATAGCATAATAAAAAATGTAGTCCAACTTCAAAAGTCCCATAGTCTATTACAGTCTCAACAATGTTTAAAAGTCCTAAGTTCAAAGTCTCTTCCGAGACTCATGCAATCACTTAACTATAATCTATAAAATCAAAATAAAAAAGCAGATCACATACTTCCAACATATCGTAATACAGAATATACATTACAGTTCCAAAATGTCACAGTGGGGAAATACTGGACCAAAGCAAGAATAAAACCCAGCTGGGCAAACTCCAAACTCTCCATCTCCATGTCTAATGTCCAAATCCTTTCACCTTGATGACTGCAACACACTTCTTTCTCTTGGGCTGGTTCCACTCCCTGTTAGCAGCTCTCCGCAGCAGGTATCCCATGGCTCTGGCACCTCTAATGTTTTAGGGTATCCAAGGCAACTGCAATTTCACAACTTCTTGTTTCAGTGTCTGGTGTCTACACAGGATCTTCTGGGCTCCTCCAAAGGGCTTGTGTCACTTTTCCAGCTCTGCCCTCTGTAGCACTCTAGTCTCTGGTTGACTCCACTCTACTGCCGCTGCTGTTCTTGGTGATCATCTCAAGGTACTGGCATCTCCAATACACTGGGGTCTTCCACTGCAACTAGACTTCACCAATTGCCACTCATAGGCTCTCTTTATGATGCCAAGCCTCAGTTTCATTGCATGACCCCTTCAGTCCTGGGCCATCAACTGCAAAGGAGGCTGCACCCTCACCAATGGCCTTCTCTGGCCTCGCACAGTGCCAAGCCTCAGATACTGTCCATGACACCTTGCCTTCAAAACCAGTACCACCTGGGTGACTTACACATTACCAAGTCCAGCCGCAGCATAAGGTACAATGTTGGCTATCTCTGGAACACAGCTTCTTTGTGCTCTCAGAAAACACTTTCCAGAAGATTTCACTTCAGTGATGCTGATCTCTTCTTAATCCCCACTAATTTCTTAGCTCCAGATAACAAGCATCAATTGTCCTAGTAACCCCTTCTATTCTTGACTCTAAAGCTAAAGCTATGTGCCTGAAGCCGTGGAGTTCTGCTGCTTGTTGGGGCTGGAACATGCCCTCCTTGTTCTATTCCATTATTACTAGCTTTCTGTTTTCAATGAATTTATTCTCTAACTAAGCTTAGCTGTCCCGGAACTTGCTCTGTAGACAGACTAAACCCAGAGATTTGCATGCCTATCTCCTGAGTGCTGGGGTTAAAGGCTTGGTCTGCCATGCCTGGATGGACTTAAGCTTTTCTTTACTTGGAACTTGTTCTGTAGTGGGCTGGTCCTGAACTCAGAGGTCTGCTCATATCTGTCTTCTGGGATTAAAGGCATATATCACTATGCCTGGACCTAAGCTTTTCATAGCCACTGTGCCTCGAGATCCAGATCAAAAGCTTGTGTCATCCCACATCAAGATCTGGATCAAAAAAGCCTATGCCTTCCAACCTCAAGATATGGATCACAGATGTGCCCTTCATTTCTGGATGGTAGTTCATTCCAGATTAAAAGTCTAAATGAAAACAATAACCAGGTAATAATAATGTCTAACATGATATAACTGTCTCGTGTTCAATTGCAAACACATGAACAATAAGCTTAGCTGGGTGGGATCTTGCTCTGAGGTCACCATTCCCGTAATTCAACTTAATATCCTTGAACACACGATTTAGCTACATTTCACTTCCTTGTACACTTCTTTGTGCCCCGTTACCCTCTGAATGATACATTTTTATCTTTCCTTTCTCAGCTTGCTACACTTGATCAGAACACTCTTCCTGAGAGTGAACCAGAGGACAAAGTCTATACTGAGAGTGAACCAGAGGACAAAGTCTCTGCTGGGCTTTTTTGAGACTTCCTTTGTCAATGCAATGAATCTGAATCTCTTCATGTTAGTCCCAGTCAGACTCTTCAGACAAGGGCAAAAAGCAAAACATCATAAGAATGATCTCCAGGCAACATACTAAAATCCCTCTTCTTTGATACCTCTAGAGCCAGGCCCCTACAGTTCAAATCACCCTCAGCTCCAATGCCTTTGATATTCCTACTAGGATGATCCATTAAGCCCCACTTAAAGCACTCCAATGCTTCCCAATCCAAAGTTTCCAAATACACATTCCTCCAAACAAAAACATGGTCAGGTCTACAACAGCAGTACCCTGGTACCAACTTCTGTCTTAGAGTTTTGTTGCTCTGAAGAGACACTTTGACCAAGGCAGCTCTCATAAATGGGGCTGGCTTACAGCTTCAGAGGTTCAGTCCATTATGATCATAGCAGGAAGCATGGCAGCGTGCAGGCAGACATGGTGCTGGAGAAGGAGCTGAGAGTTCTACATCTTGATCCAAAGGCAGCCAGGAGAAGACTGACTCTTCCACAATGGATGGAGTCTAAGCATAGGAGGAAACCTCCAAAGCCCAACCCCACAGTGGCACACTTCCTCCAACAAGGCCACACCTCCTAACAGGACCACTCCCTATGGGCCAAGCATAGTCAGACCACCACTGGTTATATTGTCCAAGTGATGGGGGCTCTCAAGACAGGTGACAGGGAGTCTGAACTGGATTCTAGACCTTGTAAGAAGTGAATGGAAAATCTTGGAGAAGATATGGAGGAAGAGTAACCCTTGTCCACTGCTAGTGATACGCAAACGAGTACAGCCGTTAAGGAAGTCAGTATGAAGGCTTCTCAAAAAATTAAAAGGAGAATGGCCATCCGGCCCAGCTACACCACATCTGGACTTATACCCAGAGAACCCTGTATCCTCATGCAGAGGCACTGCACATTGGTCTTCACTGCCACTCTATTCACCATAGCTGGGAAACAGAGCCAGCCACCCACAGGTGAGTGGAGAATGAAGATGTGGGACACAATGGAATTTTGTTTGTCTATTAACAAGGTACTGAAAATTTAAGGGAAATGGATGGAAGAGCAGAGTGTATCTGAGTCTCACTTGTAACTGCTTATGCTATGAAGCCTCTGCTAGGTCATTTGCCTTCTCTGATCCTTAAGATCTAGATCTGGAAAGGAGAGTCATGCTACTCTTCTCCTGGGTTAGCGGAGGGGGCGGGGGGAGAGAGAGCAGTATACTGCTGGTCAGTGTTTAACCACTGGCTGCCTTAGGATAGGAAGACTCTATTCTTCATTTTTATGGTGAGAATACACCCATCCTGTCGTCTTTGAAACCGTCCAAGCGAAGCCCTTGAACACAACTGGGGAAATCATGTGATATAGCTGACCGCCAGAAGCCATTCCTTTCAAGGATGCCTCAAACCACAGATGCCGGCAGACTCTCTCTATACTGTGTCTTATCTGGTACATACAGGAATAGGGACTAACTATAATCATTAAGTCCTGAAAGCCACCCCCTAAAGGAGACTAGGAAACATCTACCCACCTTATAAGATCCCAGCAACAAACCAGTTTGTTTCCACTGAGGTTCACCCTGGGGAGCAGTGAGCTCACCAGGCTTACAGAGCATGCCTGAGGAGTTGCAAACAGGAGTACAAGGGACCCTAAAGCAGACACGCAGGAAGGCCTGCACCCAACATGGATGATGGCTTCCCCATAGATGTCGCCACCTCCCTAGTCCTTCCTGACTAGCCGTTCTCTGAGGCCTCATGCCACTAAAACAGGCCTCCCTAGACCTGGCTGAGAGGAAAATGAAAAATGGTCAAATCGACCAAGCCCAGCTGTGCCTACCTTTTGTGAGTGAACTCATGAGGATGGTGGCAGTTTGGCTCTTAGGAGAGTTCTATGTGGCCAACTACAATGGCAATGACAAACTAGAGTGATGGTAACAGCATCTGATAGAGCTATTCAAGACTTACAAACTGCTTGTCTCAGGAATCTTCACTTAATACTTGGACTGCAACGTATTACAGATAGCTGCTGCAATAACGAGTCTGCTTACTGTGGGTCTAAATAATCTCAATAGGGATAAGGAGATGGCTCAGGAGCTAAAAGCATTTGGAGTCCTGGAGGCCCTGCAGATTGTCCTGAGATTCCCCAGGAACCATGCCTGAGATAAATGCTTCTGGAAGCTTGGCCTTAACGTTGTACCTTGGGGAGAGGGTGTGTCAGCCAAGGGTAACAGCTTCATGATCCAAGTAACAGAGGAAAATTAAAGAACACCTTGAGGAAGGGTCACTACCCAGGCTTGGTGGCGCATACATTTATCCGGGCACTTGGGAGGCAGAGACAGGTGGATCTCTGTGAGCTCAGGGCCAACCTGGTCTACACAGAGTCCAGGCTAGCCAGGACTACATAATGAGATCCCATCTCAAACAAAAAAACAAAACAAAACAGCAAACAAACGAATCTCTAGAATTCTCCTAACCTCAGGTTCTCCAGATTGGTACAACTGGTGACAGTCTCCATCTGTCAAGGCATCAACGTTTGATAGACAAGGATGGTTCACAGGAATGGCTTTGCTGGGGTTTGAGGATTGCTCAACACTTCCAATGAGCTTCGGATCAGCTCCTGGTTGAAGCCTGCCTGGGTCCCCTTTGTGAAGGCTGAGCTTGCACAATCTCCTGATACTCTTGGCCCTGTTCCATTCTAACACCTCATTTCTGGGATTGATGATCAGAGCCAATGAAAATGTGTATTTGAATCATAGCATTTCGCCCTCTACCTGCAGCCTGGGAAACTCTGACCTTCAGTGGTTTCTAGAAGCCTCTGGATACAGCTGTCAGTGAGGCAGGTCTGTCCCTCCCTGGCCTCTGGGCTGGAGGACATGGCTTCCTAGTGTCCTGTGGGAAAGGCCCCAGGGAGGTTGCTCCTGCTTCAAGGGATGACCGCTCTGATCATCTTGGCCTTTAGTAGCCATGTTGATGGCCATCTCCCTCCACAAGCTCTACCCCCTGGAAGGTTACTTCTTGCCCTGCCTTTTTCAGTCTTTCTGCTTCTCAGCACCAAGAGGTGAGCTTCTCTGCCCAATTACAGCCTTTCCCCCATGACACTCTGCCTTCCTCCATGCTCACAGTGACTTGTGCCGATCAACCACAACCTAAAACTTCAGAAACCATGAAAACCAATCCTCCCTCCCCCAGGTTATGACAGGCATTTTGTCACCACGATCGAAGGTTGACATGGCTGTTTGACAGCTCATTCATTCCTGAAAAATCAGCATCTGGCTCTGGCTCCAGTCTCTACCAGCCAGCACTGTTCCACAGGCAAGAGGCTGGGCAAATAGATCTCAGATGGGTGAACCCTCCTCCAGGGATGGAGAGACACAACTGTTCCTTGGCAGTCACAGGTTTAAGGGACAATCCCACAGCCTGGTCTGAGTCCACGCAGTAGGCACAGGCCTTGCTATAAACAGGGCTGTTCCCTTTTCAGGGGCCCCTGTGTTGAGGGCCTCATTTCCACAGTCAAGACTTAGAAGGACTGAGTGATCAAGCATCACTATTGCAAAACTGTGGGTGGTGAGGGCTCCTCAGACCCCACTGTTTCACCTGCAGTAGCTGATGATGTAGATGTCACAATGAACAAACTCTGTCATCAGTGTCAGTGAGCTGCAGTGGCTTTCTATATAAGAGACCAGGCCAGATAGAGCTTGGAGAGACAGTATAACCGGACAGACAGGGAGGAGTCTGGCTGATGTAGCTCAGGTGGGAGGTGGTCATGTGTATCCACATGTTTCACATCTGCAGATTCAACCCTCCGCAAATGAAGAATATTGGAAAACAAGGGGTATGCCTACAGACATCTTGCCACAATTCTATAAATAACACAGTTTAAGAATATTTATGCACACTTTTAATTTCAGCACTCAGGAGGCAGAGGCAGAGGCAGAGGCAGAGGCAGAGGCAGAGGCAGAGGC
>JADRCH010000051.1:8404888-8422740 GCA_019843965.1 Rhynchomys soricoides | reverse complement strand
GAGGCAGAGGCAGAGGCAGAGGCAGAGGCAGAGGCAGAGGCAGAGGCAGAGGCAGAGGCAGGCGATCTCTTACTTCAAAGCCAGCCTGATCTACAGACTGAGTTCCAGGATAGCCAGGACTACACAGAGAAACCCTGTCTCACCACCCACCCACCCCCAAGGACATTTGCTTTGTATTCAGTGTGATCAGCAACCAAAAGATGTGTGGCTGTGTGGCTGAAAGATCTTGTCACACCTGGGTTAGTTGCTTCTCCATTGGCCACATCACCTGACAGAAACAACTTAAGGGGGAATGGTTTACTTGGCCATGGTTCCAGGGGCTTTAGACTATCAGGGCAGGGGAGGCTGTGGGAGTGTGAGAGACCCCTCACACCCCAGTAGATCAAGAGGCAGAGAGAATATGGGGTGGGAAGCAGAGCTCAGGCATAACTTTCAAAGACAGGTCCCAGCCAGGCCCCACCTCCTAATGGTACCAATATAGGACCATGGAACAAACATTCAAACATGAGCCTGTGGGGTAAACTTCAGATTCAAACCATCACAGTGCCACTTTATGTAAGGGACTTGAGTGTCCTCGGATTTCAGTGTCATAGTGATGGCGTTATCCTGAAGCCAATCCTCTGTGGATACAAAGGTGGTACTACTGCCTTTCAAATTGCATGACCTAAAGTCTCAGTTTCTTCATCTGTGAAGTGGGCCTGCTTATGGCTGCTGCAGAGGACTTTAGGGAAGGATTATGAGGAGAGTTAAACCAAACAATAGATGCCCAAGGCAGACAGCAAAGACCAGCATTTAACAGCATAGGGGCGACTTGTTATTCTCCTTGAGTATAAGGAGGTCAAAGAGTTACATGTCTCCCAAACTCTTGGGTTTAAAAACTTGAGCCAGGCACAGTAGCTAAAGCCTTTAGTCCCTGTACTTTGGGGACAGAGGCAGGTGGATCTGTGAGTTCAAGGCCAGCCTAGTCTATAGACCAAAAAGAAGGAGAAGGAGAAAATAAATTAAAAACTTATAGTCCACGTGTCTTGGCTTCCAGAGCTCCTCTGCTGCCTCACCAGCAGTCATGGGACCCCCTCCCCAAAGGCTTTGCTAATCCAGAGGGTAGAGGTTGTTTCTCCATAATAAATTTACCTCTCTGGTAGAACCTTGATTGTGAGGGCTCAGGCCAGAGTCAGTCACACTTGACTTGTGGCTTTAGGCAGAGCAGAAGAGAGGGGCTAAGGTCTGTATCAGATCCTTGCTCCCACTTCTCGGCACTTTTGAGGTGCTTGCTGCCAAAGATGGGCTGGGAGTCACCTAATAGTCCAGAAGATGCCATATTGTAAACAAGCCGTTCCCTTATCCCAGTAAGAGTTTGGTGGCCACTCTTTCTCTGGATTCTCATTTGATCCAGGGAGTCTTTGGGCTCCTTGAGGCTCACATGGAACATCCTTAGAAGGTTCCCCTCCCAAAGGAATTGTTACAGCAAAGAGAGTAAGACCCACACCAACAGAGGCCAGCAGGGGCTAAGATGGACCCCAGGCATCTTCAGGAAAGAGGGATGAGGCAGGAGTCTACAATGAGTAGGGATGGGCAGTCAATATCCCCCACTCCCACCCCCACCCGCCTTGTGACTTTTTGTCCTAGAACAAACAGCCTGGCAGTTGGGTCCCTAGGCAAGCCCTGGCTAGTTTTAGGGAACACTCAAAATAGCCACTAGGGGGCAGCATGTCCTAGTGTGTGATTGTTTGCTGGTCAAACTGCTCATGGTGACCAGTCTCTCAGTGAACATTTAGTGAACTGCTCCTGAGCTGCAATTGCAGGCACAAGCTCGCAAGGTCACTTTATTTGTGGCACTTGGTTCTTGGCAGTCAGGGCAGAACTGACCCCATAGGCTGGGTGACTTTGGACAAGTCATTTAATGCTCTGAGCCTTTGTTGCCTCAGTGTACAATTCTTAATTATCTGAAGCAACTAAAAAGATTACAGGAGAATGGCTGGAGAAACATTCATCAGGGCAGTGACTCCAACGCCACTGACTCTCACTAGTGTAACAAACGATATCCACTTTAAGAGAAAATGATTGAATTGTCCCACCTGATGGTTAATCCAGGTGTAAGATTTGCCAATCTTAGCAAAGTGTTGAGGGATTCCATCCTCAAGTATTCTCTGAGCCATGAATGCTATCTCAGGCCTAAAGTCCCACTACTTGAGAGGATGAGGGAGGTGGAGTGTGAGTTTGAGGTCCAGCCTGGCCTGCATAGCAAGACCTTGTTCTCCTCTGTCCCTTAATGAAGTAGTTAATTTGGAGGAAATGTTTATGTGATCTCAGAAGGGGTGTGTGTGTGTGTGTGTGTGTGTGTGTGTGTGTGAGACTATACACTCACAAATGTGTAGGAAGTCCCTTTTACTGCTCAGTGCCTAAAGGAAGATTCTTCTGACCAGATCATGTGGGCTGAATCTTCCCAAGTCCTTCTCTGGTAGACAATTTCCATGACTTCCAATGGGCCCCTCAGAGCCACCATCTTTGAAGTCTTATCTCTCCCCATGACACACTTCGTGTCCACATAATTGCGTCTCCCAACTTCCAGCGTTCTCTGGATGTGCCCATCACACCTAGCCTCCATGTGCTCAGGCTGCACCACCTGCCAGGAATGCCCCCCACCACACTTCTTTCTTTCTCAGCCTTCCAATGCTCAGCCCCAAGACCACCTTCTTGAATCATCTTGCCGCAAATCTCTCCTGACTTGTTCATTTTACCTCGTGTGTAAGAGTTCCTAAGTGACAGTTATAGAGGACTGTGAATCATCATCATGAACTGGGGTAGGTCTGAGGTCTCTGTGATCTGTGTCTCAGGAGACTGAGGCAGGAAAATGGTGTGTTCCAGGCCAGCCTATGCTACACACTGAGTCTTCATTACAGTTTCCTGTGCCGAGTGTCCCAAGAACAGGAAGTCAAGTGTGCAGGAATGTAACAGTGTCATACTGACTGTAAATGTCTTTAGGAGTTCAAGGCCAACCTGCTCTATATAATGAGTTCCAGGACAGCCAGGGCTATATAGAGAGATCTTGTCTCAAACCATAAATAAACAAAACCAACCAACCAACCAAATCAAATGTTTCCAGGAAGTGCCATGATGGTGACAAGCCCAAAGCTTTGCCACTGTGATCTGTTTGGCAGGAATGAAGACATTCTAGAGACATTCTAGAGAAGTGGTTCTCAACATGTGGGTCATGACCCCTTTGGACCACCCAAGACCAAGGGAAAACATGCATATTGCAATTCATAACAGTAGCAAAATTACAGTTATGAAGTATCAATGAAAATAATTTTATGGTTGGGTTCACCACAACATGAGGAACTGTATTAAAGGGTCGCAGCATTAGGAAGGCTGAGAACCACTGTTCCACAGAGACATGTGCCCTCCCTCTGGCTGTCAGGCTGTTAGAACAATGGTTCTGAAAGATTCAGAATTTCCTCAGGAATCTCAAGCTGGGAATGGAAAGAGCTGAAGCCTGGAGCAGTCAGAGGGACCGACTCCATAAGCTGTGTGACTTTGGACAAGTCACTGAACCTCCCTTAGTCTTGGTTCCCAAGTCTAGCCCCATCCATAAGCACAGGATGACCCCAGACACTGAGTGTTGTGTCAATGACTTCTTGCTCAGTGGTAGGAGAAAGGATGAGGTGAGGAGCTACAGGGGTGCCCCAGGCTCTGCTGGGAAATTTCTTCTTGTCACTCTGCTTTCCTCCCTGGGGTTCTTTTGTAGTCATCTCAGGAAATGGGTGTTGGATACATTGGTTTGCCAAACAAAATAAGGATGCCAAGCCCTACCTGTTTCCAGTGAATCTCTTAGAAATGCACCCTGGATGTTGCATGGATATGTATGGATATACATATGTTTGTGTAGCCTAGGCTGGCCCAAAACTGCCTATGTAGCCAAAGATGGCCTTGAACTCTTGATTTTTCCTGTCCCCCACCTCCCAAGTGACAGGGTGACAGGCATATGCCACCACGATCAACCCCAGCAATTCTTCAATGAAGATTCCTATCTCTCTAGAGGTCTGTCCCCGCCGTCACCTCATGTGACTCTCATGTTCTCTTGCACTATGTCTTAGTAGACAGACATGGCCCCTTGGTGTTGTCTCCCTGGCAATGGGTTCTTAGGAAAGGAAGAAGATACAGGAACTTGGGTTTCTTTCCCACCTGCTTGGCACAGTCCCAACTTTCTGGTAATGAGTCCCTCTGCTGAGCTGCAGGGAGAGGAGCCCTAACAAAGAAATCCCAACACCACTGCTCACAGCTTCCTCAGCCCCCATTGTGCAAAGAGCCCATACTCTGTCCTCTGACTCTATGGCCTCAGTGGACATGGAATAGGGGTTGGGGGTTCACTTCTCTCCAGCTCTGTATCATTGATGCTCAGCCATTTTCTTCCAAGGTTCTCACAACATGCTTTGCCCAAAATGTGAGTGCTGCCACACTGCATTCCGAGGGCCTGGTTATTCCTTCTTTCTTCCACTCCTCCTCCCTCATTATTTTTATCCTTCCTAATTTTTTAAAAAATATTTTTATTTTCTGAGTACACAGGTGCAGTGCTGATAGAGGCCAGAAGAGGGAGCTGAAGTACGGAGTCTGAGCTGGGAAACAGCTCAGGTTCTCTGTAAACCAAGGAGTGCTCTTGACCTCTCAACCTCTCCGGTCCCCCTCCCACTGGCTTCTCTCCCTCATTCTTCATTATAGACTTGCCAGATAAAGCACAGGGTGATGTATGGAGAAGGATGTTTGAAAAAAATAATATGGAAAAGAAAAGCTCTCTGAATGCTGCTGTTTTATAAACTTCCTAAAATAGATCTGTATTTCAAAGGTTCCATGAGCACCACCTTACACAGAATGTTCCTCCCAGAAGCCACAGAAAATTAAACAAAAGTCCCAGTGCCAGGCATGGGATACCTTTTGTCATGGTGTCAGTGTGGGGTCCACAGACCCTCCGAACAGTAAGACGATTGCCATCACTCTTGGTTATCCAGACCTTACTGGAATAGGTAACACCCCACTGCTGAAGACACCACACACCTTGATCACAGGACACAGAGAAATCAAACTGGTAGTGATCTGAAAACATCCTCCCCCATAGCTAGATTCCATAGTGCCAGGAGGTGCTATGCAGGCCGATGGCACAGAAAGGCCATCAAGCATCTTACCCAGATGTGTATGGTGTCAGCTACTGTAATGACTAGCCTGGGAAGATATGCCCATGGTGCATTAATGACATAGATGATATTGGAGTAACCAACACATTCTAATTGGAATGAAGGTCTAATTGGAATGCAGCTCACGCCTGGTACTGTAAACCTGGCCAAGAACCCGTAACTGGAGAGCTCATAGAACCAACCGCTATTGCTTTGCTAAAGGAATGTGGCATCACAGTGCCTTCTAAGTTTTTAACCTTATGCCCAGATGTAACTGTCATCCTTAGCAGAGGACCACCTTTACTTGGCACATGGAGGTGAATACAGACTCATGACTGACCAGAGTGTAGAGAATAAGTAACTGTGGAGCACTCAGCCTATCACTCCTGCACAAGGCACAGAAGGGGACAGAAAGTTTGTTAAGAGTGAGAGATTAGAGAGTCTTCTGGGTGTTGATGGGACCAGTGCACTCAATCTCGGAGTTTGCTGTGGTTGCCAGCACACCGTCAGTCACACAATATCAGTCATGCTATACCATCAATCACTGGACCGGAGATCCTCTGGAAGAAAGAGTTTCTCTTCTTCAACAGTGTGGCCCATGGTAGGTTGCCCATGCTACAGTTGCTGGAGTCCTTTGTCCATGAGCAGTGAGCAGCCAGGATGCTCTGATTGGACTCAGTAGGTTAGAAAAACAAAAGAAGACATGGAGTTGAGGAGATGTGTATTTAAGGAATTCTGGGAGGCATTGGAATGGGAGAAGGAGGAGTGACGTTGTGTTCATGTGTTGGATTACTAAGGAACAGGTAAGTATCTTTGAAAAGATATGGAATGTTCAGTTAAACTTTAATGTCAGGTAATGAATACATTTTAAGGACCATCCGACATCACTCTTTTTGTCTTTCAAAGTCTGACGGCTTTCTCTTTCCCACTTTTCTTCTCTTTTGTGATTCCAGTTACTTTCCCCTCCCCTGCCTGCTCAGAAAGGAGGAGGCAGTCTTACCCTGTTTGGAACATCACGAAAGAACCCGGATGTTATAAACTGAAGAGGGTACCTTGGCTCTGGTCCAATTCTACCACCCACTGGCTGAAGAAAATGAGGCCAGTGCTGTTGGGAGCTCAGTTTCTGGCCTGACTTAGGCACGAGCTAGAGTCATCAGAGAGGAAGGAGCCTCACTTCAGATAATGCCTCCACAAGATCTGGCTGTAAGGCACTTCTTAATTAGTGATCACTGGGGAAACTCCAGTTCATTGTGGGTGGTGCCAGCCCTGGACTGATGGTCCTGGGCTCTATAAGAAAACGGGCTGAGCAAGCCATGAGGAGCAAGCCAATAAGCAGCATTCCTCCATGGCTTCTGCATCAGCTCCTGCCTCCGGGATCCTGTCCTGTGTGAATTCCCACTTTTACAGCTTTTGATGATGAATTATTATGTAAAACTGAGAGAAATAAACCATTTTCTTCCAAGTTGCTTTTGGTCATGGTGTCTCATCACAGCAATGGAAAGCCTAAGACCGTCCCTATATATAAGACAGGCATATAGCCTGTGCTCTGAAGTGTAGGCACAGGTCTGCATGAATCTGCTCCCTGCCACAGAATGATGTTAGCTTGGTGAGTGTCAGACTTTCTACTCAGCTCTTAGTTTGTTCCCGTAGGGCATCTCATGGAAACAGCAGAGCCCTTGGGTTCTGGCCTCCCTTCATTCTCTGGACTAATTAATCATCTCTTGGCAAGAATTATGTCAGGAGCTGGGGCTCAAGCCAAGGGTCATGAAGTTGAGAAAGAAACTGGAACCCTGGCCTTGTCTGCCTTGTCCCAGTTCCCCAGGGGTATGGTGAGCATCAGGTGAATGTTCTTGCACTCCTGTGTGAGCAGGGACAGATCACTGGACAGAGGACAACAAGCCCTTCCAGCAATCTGTGAGGTTTCTTGAACAACCTTCTCACACATTGAGGGTCTCCCTTAGCTGGGCTGCTCAATTTGGGGGATTATCTCTTCCATCTATAAAAAGGGTTTAGAGGGATGGGGATACCCAGCAACTCTACTTAAAGATGCAGAACAATCAAAACATTCCGTATCTTCTTGTCAGAGCAGGATCTTATGAGGGGGCATCATGGAGCAATTTAGAGCAATGCCTTCCGACTAAATAAAGAACAAACCTGTCAGGTTCTAGATCTGCTGCTTAAGACTATAGGACGTTGAGTGGCCACTTTAGCCTCTCTGAGCTCCGTTTCTTCATTCATAAAGTGGCTCTGATAATGTGTAGTGGTGGTGGGGTGAGGATGGAGTGAGTCTACCTTGTTAAGCTCTTGGAATAGTGACCATCCTCAGCAAACAGCAGCCATTATTGTTATTATTGTTTTGCTCAGCAGAATTGAGAGTAGGTATTGACGTTCTTTACTTTGGGGGAAGTTCTTTTTTTTTTTAAATTTATTTATGTGCTCTGCTGCACCTACACCTGCATGCCAGAAGAGAACATCAGACCTCATCACAGACGGTTGTGAGCCACCATGTGGATTTGAACTTAGGACCTCTAGAAGAGCAGCCAGTGCTCTTAACCTCTGAGCCACCTCTCCAGCACCAGGGAAAATCCTTCTAATGGCTGTGGGTTCAAAGGGAAGGCGATCGTTATGAGAATAATACGTGGAACCTGTGCCCCTGGGTCAGGCGAAGTCAGAAGCGGGCGCCTCAGGCCAGAGGGACAGAGATTTTTTATCTGAGACTCCCAAAAGGAAACCACTGTCAGGTAGGATGGCAAGAGGTCTTCCGCAAGCGTGGCTCTGTCCAGGGTCCTGAAATCTGCTGTCTGATCTGTCTTATCATTCCTGTGAGCCTTATGCTCCCTGCCTTCTGGTCCTCTGTTTAACTTACAGAAATACACTAAGCATCCTCTATACAGTAAGTGGAAGGAAAAAGGATTCACACAATCTTCAACTCAAGCTGCTCACAGCTTACAGGGAGGGACTCAAGTACAACTGTCTTAGGAGAGATGAGGTCAAGAAGAGTCTTTTCCCTATTTTTGGGCCCCAATGACACCCGTCTCCTGCCTTTTCCTGGTGCTTCTCTCTCTTCTGCAATCTTTATACACTCCAACCTTTCATAATTTAAAAATTGATTACAGCAGATAAATCTTCTCCAGGCAATCTCTTTCTCTGCTCACTGGCATCACAGAATAAGCCAGACTAATGATCGATTTTAGGAATGAAAGGAGAGAAGAAGAAAAAGAAGAGGTTTGGGGTTTCTGAGAAGTGGGGATCCACCTAGACAGGGGTGAGCTCCTCTTCGTATTTCTGCATGCCCTCGTCGGGGAGAAGCACTTCAACCGTGAAGCTGACCTTCTTGGCGTGGACGAAGCTATAGGTGTTGTCAA
The DNA here is from genome assembly GCA_019843965.1 of Rhynchomys soricoides. Taxonomy (NCBI): domain Eukaryota; kingdom Metazoa; phylum Chordata; class Mammalia; order Rodentia; family Muridae; genus Rhynchomys; species Rhynchomys soricoides. The sequence continues at coordinate 8,414,210 of JADRCH010000051.1, read as the reverse complement.
AGCGGAGGACATCTAGGAGACAGACAGAAGGATGAGTTCCTACTGGCTGTGCTTGCCTAGATGGTGCAGCTCCCCATTGTGCCTTTTACCTCCCCATGGGACCTGTTGCTCTGAGCAGAGCCTATAAACAGAAACTACCTCCTCTTGATGATCACCCAGCCTGGCTTTGTTACATCAAAGATAGTGAGAACAATGGATGTTAATTATATTGATTCAGGTATATTCACACCTGGATGCTCACATGATGAGACATCTATAGAGAGCAACAGAAGCTTCCTAGCCCTCTTGGACAAAGTGGGTGCTGGGCAAAGCCTGTGGTAATGGTTTTAATCCTCAGACCATGGGTGACCCAAACAATGGTCCTTCCCAGATTGGGCACAGTTTTGCACGTGCACAACTACACTGAGGCTGATATGGAGCTGGGGTAGCACTGACACTCAGCTTTGAGGCTGCATGTAAGTTGGCTTACTTCTCACGACCTCGTGGGGAAAACTCCACCTGCCCTGTTGTTCCATGCCCGTGTCCTGTGATCCAAGCACCCTCAATTCCTCGGGGTCCATGTGTCTCTGACTGTTGGCGCATAGTAAGTGTTCACAAATAAGACTTGAGAATAAATAAAGGCTCTAACCTGGACTATGTTTCCTGGGTATGTGTCTGGGGAAAGGGGCTACTGCCTGTGTTTATCCTTTAAACCATGTGAAGGTGGTTCCTGTCTCCAGTGCACTGCTCCGGTGGACTTACAGACTCCAGCCTCCGTGCAGGTGAGGCTCCCATCCTCAGGGACCATGTGGGCATTGTAGCGCTGGCTGGTTAGCACCTCGGTCATCTCCCCTGCCTTCTGCCTCTCCCCCATCTTGGTCTTGAGGAAAACTCCAAAGCCAATGTCTGCACCATCAGATGAGAACTGCCACCTGGGAGAGAACAGATTACTGCTCAGTGTGATGGACTCCTGAGGGGCCAGAGCCCAGCTGTGGAAGGAGCTGTCGTTTGTTCCTACCTGAGGACACAGCCTGGAAATAGGATCTCATATTCCACCTGATGTGAGGAGCCACGGCTAATCTGCACTGAGTGCTCGTACTGAGTCTTCACCTGGTCACGCACATACATGGACTTGGGAATCTCCCCGCCATAGTTGATCTATAACAGATTCTGGAGTCATTTCTCTTGCCAGAGACACATTTATCGCTATTGGGAAGATTCCCTCTCCCCTTCCCCAAACCCTTTCTTGGTTCTCTAGAAGGGCTAGCACATCCTCTGGAAGTTTCTTTCAGCTTAATTCCAAATAAAAGCTCCTATTTCATCTTTCTCTGCACATCTTCTCATTATCAATACACTGGACACACTAGTTCAATCCTGGGTCTCTATACCCAGAGGTCTAGCTGGAGATGTTTGTAAAATGAATAGGTAGGTAGGAAAGGAACCCAGCGATACCCCTCCAACCCATTACTGGACCCAGGCTCTGTGTACCTTGGTTAAACATTTGGGGTTCCCATCTGGGTCAGTCAGAGTCCCCCCAAAATGGGCCGGCAGTTCCTCAGGACTGATGAGCTTCAGCAGACCTTCCTTCCAGCTATCTGGGAGTAGGAAGATTCAGTGATGGTTATCACACCTGGAAGGGACCAAATAGCCTCCCACACTGGTGCTCCAGGGTACCCTGAACATGTGTCTGCAAACATTGAGGGAGTTAGGTTGCCAGGGACAACTCCCAAGTCAGGCTATAGGAAATGGTTTTCTTAGCATCCGTTTGCTATGGAAACATGTTTGCCCTTGGTTGATGGGTTTGGACATTCTTGAAGGTCTCCAAGTCATGAGTAGTAAAGCTGAGAGTGACTTTAAAGCATTGTGAGTTCAGGACTTTGTTAAGATTACTCAGTCAGTAAGCAAGGTCTTGTGGTGGGAGCAGCTCTGTCTAGAGAACCACCTACCTCTTTCATCATCACCACCATGGGGTATAACGCCATTGCTGTTATTCATATGTGAGTCTCTAGGGGTCCTGGGTACTGGGGATTGCTGTGGTCCAAGCCCTGTGGCTAGCCATAATTATCCCTTATGGCAGTAGAATATTCCTTCCCTCCAGTGGGAAGTGGGAAACAGCACAGTGCCTGGAACACTAGGGCCAAATCACTGAGCCTTGGGGCCTCAGGGGAACAGAGGACTTGGGTCCATATTGCTCCAGGATTTGGTGCCTCCCCACAAATGGCTACTTTCTCACCCATCAAACTCTTAATTCCTGGTGGAAATGGGTAGAGGTAGGAGCTGAGGTGTTAGGAAGAAAGAGAAAGCCAGGAACATACTCAGCTTGAGAGACAGTTTTCCTCTAAGCACCGGCTCACTGACTTGGGTTTGAGAATTAGTTTTCTTCATCTTAGCCTATCTATCAACCTACCTACCTTTCTCTGTCTATCTATCTGTCTGTCTATCTATCTGTCTATCTATCTATCTATCTATCATCTATTTATCTATCTATTATCTATTTATCTATCATCTATCAATCTACCTACCTTTCTATGTCTATATTCTATCTATCTATCTATCTATCTATCTATCTATCTATCTATCTATCTATCTATCTATCCATCTATCTATCAATCATCTATCTATCTATCTTACAGTGCCATGGATGGAACTCAGGGCCTCACATGTTCTGGAAAAATACTTGGTGACTGAGAAATACCCCAAACCCATTTTTGCCACTTTTAAAAACAACTCTTGTCAGGGGAATGGCATACAGTGGTAGTAGTCTCAGCACTCAAGAGCCTGAGGCAGGAGGATGGTGAGTTTGAGGCTACTGAGTCTTAAAATGCAAAACAAAAAGAGGAATTAAAAGTACACATTTTCTTTTTATTACTTTTTACTTATAGTAATATGCAAAATTAAGGAAATGGGAAAGTACGAACAATACCTTTAAAAACTATTTATTCTGTTTGCGTTTCCTTCTAAAGATCTATGTTATGTGTGTGTGTGTGTGTTTTATTTTATTATGTTTAAAATTACAATTATTGTCTGTGTGAGGGGGGTCACAAATCACAACATACACGTGGAGGTCAGAGGATAACTTGTGGGTGTCAGTTTTCTCCTTCTACTGTGTGGGCTCTGGGGACACTCAGATCATCAACCTTGGTGGCAGCCAAGCCATCATTCTGGCCCAGTACACTTGGTTTTATAAAAACAAATTATACTGTCCACATGACTTGTGTGTAGGTGCACATGTGTGCGTGTGCACGGAGGTCAGAGGAAGACCTAAAGTGGTATTCTTCAGAGTCAGAGTTGCCATTAAAAGCATGGGGCTTGAAAATGCAGAAAGAAAGCCAGGGCACATAAAGTCAAGGTTGAGAAGCAATGGAGCAGAAATGTAAGGGGGCAAGGAGGCCATACTCCTCATTCATACCGAGGCTAAGGCAGGGAATGGGGCTTAGGAAGTGTCTCGTTCTATGTGATGAGCCCCCATCTCACTGAGGGGAAGAAGGAGTCTGTGGATGCAGGTGATGTGCTGAGCACTGAAAGGGATGATGGACCAGCAGTTACTCTACAGCCTAGGTGTGAAGCCTGGGGATGGACCAGCAGCTACTCTACAGCTTAGGTGTGAAGCATGGGAGCAGGGCACTGGAAGGACTTACTACTTCCCAGCACTATGATCTTCCTCCGTGTGTCCTCACTCAGGAATGGCTTCATGAGGTTGTAGCCCACAGGGAACAGTTTGGTGGCTGGAAAGATGGAAGAAGATTAACAGGGAGAGATCAAGCCACTGGGCCACCTTTCCACAATGGACACAGCCAGTGATACAGAAGTCATGATGGACCTGGTCAGCTCAGACCCAGTCACCCAAGAAATAGCCAACTAACTAGCCACCCGTCAGCCACCTACCCACTGCACAAATGAACCAGTCATCAGCCTCCTCATCGGCCAACCAATAAGCTAACTAGTCTACCAACAGCCAGCCAAGTGCCAACAAATAGGTAGCCCGCTGACAAATAATTTACCAATTCACAAAACTTATCAAGTTGGCTAAACAGAAAATTAATCAGCCACTAGCCAAGCAGCTAATCAATTTCTCTCTCCAGTTACCAACCATTCACATAAAGAGCCAATCTCCAAATAACTAGCTGGCCATGCAAATTCAGCTGCAGAACAAACCAGCCAGCCTCAGCCAACATAACAGGCAACCACCCAGACATCCAGTCACGAAGTGCTAACCAGATAACCAACCAAGCTAAAAGCCAGTCAGCCAGTCAGCCATCCCAGTCAATGCTTCAACCCATCCCCAGTGACTTAGCTACTCAGACAACCAGACAGTCAATCAGCTGCATAGCCAGCCAAGCAATGAGTTAACCAACTATCAAACAAGCCATCTTTCTACCATCGTACCTACTTGAGCAATAGCCACCCGGATGGCTAGTGAGCCCCCAGAATGGTGCCCGGCCAAGAACGTGCACCACAGGCATAGGCTCAGAGCCCTTCAAGGAGCAGATAACTTTCTCAGAAAAAAAAAACAGGATGAGCTGGGCATGGTGGTGCATGCCCTTAGACCCAGCACTTGGGAGGGATAGGGAGGTGGATCTCTGTGAGTTTGAGGCCAGTCTGGTCTATGTAGTGAGTTTCAGGACAGCCAGAGCTACATAGTAAGACCCTGCCTCAACAAACAAAAACAAAAAAAGCACATCCAAAACTAGAAAACAAAGAAAAAGAATAAATAGGAGTGTAGCTCTATAATTCCATATACTCTGAAGGCCGAGGCAGTAACATTGCAAGTGTAGGCTACGGAGTAAGTTCCAGGCCAGCCTGGGCAGCTTAGGGCCACAGACAGCCCAAGGAGGGCAAGATAGTCATAGGGAAGGGAAGAGGCGTCTCTAGTGGGGCTGAGTTTGGAGCTGCTCCTCTGGAAGTGAAGCCAGACGTTAGCATTTCCTGAGACCTTTGTGCCAGACGCCAGGTGGTTTGCCTCAGGAAGAGGTACCAAGACCCTAAGGGTGAAAGACAGGGGTATGGAGGCCCCGGCAGGGGAACTCACATCTCACTTACCTTTCACAATGAGCATGAACTTCAGGGTCTCTGGGTAATTCTCCTCAAGAAGGCCAAAGAACTGTGGAACCAAGAAAGCCCCTCAGAGCCCACACCTTCTCCCCTCCTCCTTCTTTGCCATATCCTGACTGGAGGTTTTAGAGGAAATACCCTTTTAGGTATCACCTCCACTGGCCTCTGAAGGGAAGCATCTCACCTCAGATGGTTAGAACCGAGTGCCCATAGTAACCCCAGAATCATCTTAACAACAGTGATAACCTGCAGTGTGCCAGGCGTTCAGAATCTGCCCAGCACTGTGCACATGCTTTACAGACTCGCTCCCGGGTCTAATTGTCCCCAAGTTGGAGGGGAGGAAGCTGGAGCAAGGTGGCCTGGAGGGTGTGTGGAGCGGATAGGGATGGTAGACAAGAGATAACTTGCCCAGGGTTCAGAGCAAGGGAGTAACCAGGCTGGAACTGTTTGTGGAAATGGGCCCTGTGCTCTCCTGAGGTCTGCTCTGTGCTCTTCCCAGGAGTCGTATTAGGGTTTCTTTTCAGGGCGGGGCTAGGAAGGAAACCACCTTTTATTAATTTGTGCTTTAAATGAACTGCAAGGGCAAAGCAGGCCAAGCTGGTCTCCCGTGTGTGTGTGTGTGTGTGTGTGTGTGTGTGTGTGTGTGTGTGTGTGCGCGCGCGCGCGCTTGTGCATGCATAGTGTGAATGCATGTGTGCGCATGTGGGGGGGGGGCACATGTGCTTGTGAGTGTGTCTACCCCTGGGCCTCCTCACCTCCTGGTACACTTCCACCAGAGGTTTCCAGAAGTGCTTCAGTCCCAGACCTTCACAGTCAAATATCATCACAATGGTTTCAATCTTCCTCCCCAGCTGTGAGGACGAGCAAGGAGCAGTACCAGGGTCAAGCATAGACTTGGGAATTGGTAACTCAAGTACATGACTCCTCAGGATGCTTCTAACCCTCCACTCTGTCTCCAGAGTAGCAAGTGGACAGGAATGAATTCATCTCCCCACTCATTCATCCACTATCTATCCATCATTCTTGTACCTAAACCCATCATCCACCTACCCATCATCCACCTACCCATCATCCACCTACCCATCATCCATCATCCATCCTTTCATTGACAATAGCTGGACTTAATGGTTTTTAAAATTTTTATGATGGTGTGAAGCAACATACATTCATTCAGACTCTTAGACTGAATGTTGAATTTTAATTTTTTTCTGGGCTAATGATAATCACGATGATGCTGTCTTCCAGTGTCCAACTGTAGGCTGGTAAAAGTACTCTGTGCATACGTGAGACAGGCTAAACTGACCTCTGATGCTGAGTGGGTTAGGTGTTTTAAGTGTATCTCCAACTAATGGTGTTTTTTAAAACTTAGGATGGTTTATTAGGATGTAACCCCATAACAGCTGAGGACTATCCTGCCATCTCTTTACTGAGTGCAGACTACCCTGCCAAGGGGGAGAAGATAGGCTCAGAGAGGTAAAGAACTTTCTGAGGTCACACAGCTGATAAGCGGTGGGGTTGTTTGACCAGAGAGCCCTCTGACCATGTTAGAAAGAACACAAATGTGTTCTTGGGACCACAGGCCCTGGCAGCCTCTCCTACCTCTAGTCACTCATCCTACCCAGTCAGACTCTCACCCGCTCTGTCTGGAGGTCACACTCGTGCAGGATACGTTCACAGTCCCTCATCTTGGTCTTCAACAGGTCCTGCTTGGTAACTGAGAAAAGTAGCCCTTTGGGGTCCAGTGGCCCGATGATGTCATACCACACTGGGCAGCCATCACGGTCATAGCCACACAGGCCTCCAGGCATGTACTTTTGGATCACCTGGGCATAGAAAGATACATGACACTTGGAATCACACACTTCCCTGGGAGTCCTCAGATCTGAGTAACTTATCATACCAAGGCTACATACACCCTGCCATGGGACAAAACATTGGCTTGTCTGATCCCAAGTGAGGGTCTTGCAAGGGAGGGCCTTGTTCACAGCTGTGAGTACAAAAAGCCCAGTATCAGCCAGGCCTGGCTTCAGGCTTCACATTGGTCTTGCCTACAATGTCTTCTGTGTCTGGTTTAGTAATGGAGAATGTCATTCTGAAAGCCAGCTGTTATAATTTAAATAGATGCACTGCTGTTCCCGTGTTCTGTGTCCTTGAGCAAGTGACACTGCCTCTCTGGGTTCCATCCCACCTCCTCTTGCATAGATGCTTGCTCTCCAAGACAGTGCGGGCAAAGATGGCATACTGTTCACAGCTATGAATATCATGTTATTGTTACCCCGTGTTGGTCCTACCCTGGCCAGTGGTGTACCCTGGATAGGCCGTTACTTTCCACCTGGACAGGATGTTCTGATGCTCTGGGGTGGGAGCACAGAGGGACTAATGGGCTATAGTGGCTCAGATACAAGTTTGGGAGGTCATACAGGCCTACGTTCAAACACCAGGCCCACAATGGGACAGTGGGACCTGGAGCAATTTGCTAGACTTTTTACTGGACAAAAGAGATGATAATGCCTGTCTTGTAGTGTTCAGATGAACACTACAAGATGAACTCATGCAGGGAGTTTTAAAATATTTTGGTTTATCATGACAGGGTTTCTCTGTGTAGCCCAGGCTATCCTAGAACACATTCTGTAGACCAGGCTGGCCTTGACCTCAAACATCTGCTTGCCTCTGCTTCCCAAATGCTTGGACTGAGAGTGTCTGCCACCACTGCCAGGCCAATGCTAGAACGCTCAGGAATTATTTCTTACTCTTACAGGAAAGGCCCCATGGGACTATTGGCTTCTAAGGGCATCTCTGCTTGTTGTCCTTCCCTCATGGTCTCCAACGACCAGAGACTTCTTGGGTGATATGTCCATTGAGACTGAGGTGTTTGGGGGTTAGACTCACCTCTGGGGGCTGCCAATCAAGGATGTGATCAATGTCCATGGTCTTCCGGAACTCCATGTACTGAAAACGAAAGGGGTGGTTAGACCCCATGAGGCTCCCAGCACCCTGAACAGGGCATAGAATTTGGGGTGTGAGGCACTGATTGTCCCCTCCCCACATTTGAAATCCGTCACCAAACCTCTGGGATGGTATTTTACCTTGCGGAGCATGGCCTCCGATTTCTGCAGGTCAAAATTCCGAGCTGAGGGAAGATGGGAAGGAGGTAAGGCAGGACTGCCTTGCCCTGCCTCCAGTGAGAGCAATGGGGGAGCTGGGGTCAGGTCCTGTTTCTTCCTCCCCTTTCTAAGACTTGTAAAACTTAAGCTGGTGCTGTCAGACTCTGAGAGCCACAGATTGTTACAGAGCTGTGGAGACCCAGGTCCTCTTCTCGCGCCCCCCCCCCATCTTCAACACCCACACCTCTCCCCTCACCTCGGAGCCAGCGAAGAAGAAAATAATCATCAGGGTTTGGCAGGGCGGGCAGCACATCCTGGACATTTTCTCGGAACTGAAAAGAGATATTCCTGTTAATGTGTTTCTTATACTAAGCCTTGATCTCCCAACTCAAAGATTCGTCAACCACCTCTCCTTCCCTCTGTCACTCAGTCTGACCCAGCTTGAGAGAAGCATGGGATAATGGATGGATAGGCGAGCTGGGTTGCGGCATAGGTGGGTAGGGGGGAAATGGTGTGTGAGCAAAGTCAGAATGGAGGGAAGAATGATTGGGTGGGTGGAAAGAAAAATGAAGGATCCGTCAATCAATGGATGGAGAGTAGATGGGTGGATGGGTGGATGGGTGGATGGATGGGTGGGTGGGTGGGTGGATGGGTGGATGGGTGGGTGGATGGATGGGTGGATGGGTGGATGGGTGGATGGGTGAATGGGTGGATGGATGGGTGGGTGGGTGGATGGGTGGGTGGATGGGTGGATGGGTGGGTGGATAGGTGGATGGGTGGATGGATGGATGGGTAGATGGGTGGATGGGTGGATGGATGGGTGGGTGGGTGGGTAGATGGGTGGATGGATGGATGGGTGGGTGGATGGATGGGTGGATGGGTGGATGGATGGATGGGTGGATGGGTGGATGGGTGGATGGATGGGTGGGTGGATGGATGGGTAGATGGATGGGTGGGTGTATAGATGGGTGGATGGGTGGGTGGACATAGATAGAAGGAAAGCTGGGCAGATGAAAAGAAGGATAGAGAGATGGGTGAGTAGAAGGAGAAATCCATAAATGGGTGATTAGACAAGACACTGGATGCTTCCCTAGTTCACTTGGTACGTTTGCTAATCTTCCTATTCTTTACAAAAACATGGTTTCAAAAGAAAGAAATGAAGGAAGGCAGAAAAAAAAGAAAAGAAG
>JADRCH010000051.1:8381150-8404488 GCA_019843965.1 Rhynchomys soricoides | reverse complement strand
AAAAAAAGAAAAGAAGGAAGAAAAGAAGGAAGAGAAGAAGGAAGGAAGGGAAGAAGGAAGAACAGGGTTCATGATCAAGGGTCCCCGTTCCCTTCAGCTGAGGGCACACCAAACACTCTGTTCTGTTTCTCTGATCTGGCTCTTACAGATTAGCTTTCTTTTCAGGGTCCCAGGGAAGAAGAATCCATCAGAGGGAGAAGGGCTGCATCCTCCAGCTCCACCCAGAAGGCAGGTAGTGGGGGCAACTTCTAGATAAAGCTGTCTGGTCTGGCTCCTAGGAGAGTTCAAGCCTACTTCTGCACATGTCATTCACATGACTGCCAGAGTGGAGCTTTCCCCTTAACACCTGTTCTGGTCAGGACTGATGTCACTTGGCTGTGACCTCCTTTGGAGGTGATAGCAGAGAGACAATGTCAAGGACATGCAGAATCAACAGATGGAGGCAGGGTCCTGGCCATCCTTTCCACCCCATTTCTCTGAGGTCCCACAAGGTAGGGGGAATCTCTCACCTTGGCCAGGGTCTCTGCCTGCTTGGGGCTCAGGTCTCCAACTCGGCCACTCATGGTGCTGACTGAGACTGACGAGCAGTGAGTGACCACTGAAGGCAGAAGTCCAGCTTCTCTGTCTGCCCAGACTCAGCTGGAGCCTTTTTCCCCCACGTCTGGGTGTGGCTCGGGCGCCTCCCCTGGGACAACTCTTTAGATTGCACATTGTTACATAACTGGGATTAAGTGAGGGCCCATGTTTGGCTCTGGGACAGGTTTAGAGGAAATGACAGACCCAGAAGGCCTCTGCCAGATGAGGCAGCTGTAAAGGAAGACTGGCCTTCCCTGGGAGCCCCTCTCATCAGTCTCTAGCCTCCAGTGACCGCTGGCCTGGAGAAGGGAGAGTCCCATGAATCCATGAGTCCCATAGAAGATGAGCTCTACTCCTGAGGGGTGCGGTGTTCCCTAAGCTTCAGTCTCCTCATCCTCCTAATGAAGGGTGTCCCCACTGGCTCCTGCAGAATGGGAGTCTGAGGCCTGGCCTGCTGACCAGCCCCTGTGCCATGTTAGAAGTTGGAAGACGTTCAGACCCTTCAGTTGTAGCAAACACACATAGTCAAGAGGCAGACAGGCTGTGTGATGGGATGCAGTTGAGAGAGCTTGCCCTGTGTACCTATCCAGTGGGAATTCTGGTCAATTCCTGGTACTGTAGCTAGGAGAAAAACAAAAGCTAGCTGGGACAGAAGTTGGAACTCAAAGGTCCTTGGCGAAAGTTGGTCTTTTTCATAGGGCTGGTGCTACCTTTCCTGATGTCTTTCAGATTCCATTGCAAGGAGCTGGTCCTATGGACTTGATCATCGGGAAAGGCCAGGCACCTTCCTCCGGGTGTCTACTCAGAACCCCTTATATGGAGCCTCTGATTATGCACAACTCCCATTAGCTTTGGCAGGGCAGGAGCATGGTCTTGTGGGCAAGGATTTTCATATATGACCAGCAAGAGGCATCCACCGAGGTGTGAAGAAGCTGGTGGGTCATCCATGGCAGGTACTTAGGGAAGTCCAGAAAGTTCCTATGTTCTTCACTTTTTGTCCCGTTTCCACATTCTAATGCAAGATGTGCCTAAAGCCCAGGCCTGCTTTGGATTTTCTTGTAAAACTTTTCAGCCTGGTGTTTCCTGGGTATGACACTTCTAACAGAGGGCTGCCAGTTCTGCCTTCTTAGGTGCATGAGAAGACAGACTGCCTGGGGTTGTGCACTGCCTGGGGGAATTCTTTTCTTCCCATTCTGAGAAGCATTGGTAAAGGAAATACCAAACTGTCAATCAAAGCCTCCAACCCAGTACATGCCTATAATCTCAGCACTCTGGGAGACTGAGGCCAGAGAGTTGTAAATTCAAGGACAGCCTGGTCTACATAGCCAGACCCTGTCTCAGAGCAAACAAGCAAGCAGAAACCATCCTGAGCTAGCCTTAGTTTGTTAGACTAGCCCAAGACACTCCACCCAAGACTGTCCCAGGTTCACTCTCCTGAACCTAGAGCATCCTAGATGTCCAGTTTTGGGGCAATCTGGGGCTTCTTTTCTGAACCTTCTCGGGGTTCTTTGAGGAGGTGGATGTGGAACATTCCAGATGCTGCCTGCTGGCATCCTGCCCGACTCATGCCCCTGATACAGTTGGGACCACAGGAAAACGGGCCACCTTTGGCCATTTCCCTCTGTCTGGGGCACCTGGTGTATCACTCTGGAGCAGTTAGGTAACTCTCCACACCCAGCCCCACCCCACTTCACATTCCAGCAGCCCACTTCCCCCAGGCTGGCAGCCTGTGGAGATCGGGTTCCACAACTGCTCTCTCATTAGCTCCTAATCCCACCGTTTCTCACCAGTCTCGATTCTCTTCCTAATCCCTCTAATGGGAGACACCCCAGACCTCAGAGGCTGGTAGAAAGGTCTAGAAGAGAGGCGAGGGTCCTTCCCATGGATTGTCAAAGGAACTCTGAGTCCTTCTGATTGAACCATGAATCTACCAAGCAGTGCAGGAGCTATATCACTGTCTATAGGCCAGTCAACAGAATCCCCACCCTGTGATGGCGGCCATGGCCTGGATCTGTCTGTGCCGGTTACATTTAGTGGCCACTCCCCCTGTGTGAAATAACAGAATAGCTGAAGTCCGGGCTGTTGGTATTGTTGTTTTGAGACTGTTTCCCAGTGTAATCCAGGCTGGCCTTAAACTCAAGATCCTTCTGATTTATCTCCAAGTACTGGGATCACAGGTGCACACTGCCACTCCCAGCTTATGAAACTGCAGCCCAGGCCAATGCTGAATGCTTGCTGAATACCAGTGTGGGCCGGCATGGCTGGTAGAGCTGCCCTTTTAATAGAATTCTCTTCTCACCCTTCTTTCTTTCTCTCTGGTAATGAAGAGTGAGCCTTAGATGAGGCTATGTGGTGTCTTACCGCTGGACTATAGTACCTCCCACCAACACTTTTTTAACCTTTTATTTTGAGACAGGGTTTCACTAATGCCTTGTAGTCACTCTGTACCCCAGGCCAGCCTTGCACTGTGATCTTCCTGCTTAGCTTCCCGTGTAGCTGAGACCACAGGTCTGCACTACTAGGCCTGACATTGAATTGGACTTTAGTCCCCCATGTGGCTTCTAGCTAGAATGATCACATTTAGTGTAGTCCTGTCTCATGCCAAGTCGAATTTTGAGCACATTATCTGTTAGCGTTAAGAACCTCCCTTCGGAGGGTACCATTGTTTAGTATATCCTACAGATTAGCAAATGGAGGCATGGCATAGAACATTTAAATAACTCATCCTGGGACAAACCTGTGCCATCACCAACTGGGCTATCCCACAGCCTCAGCTCCGGAAAGAAGCATCTCACTGGTAAAGGCTGTTCACCCAGTGTGAAGTTGCATATGGGTGCTCATCTCCTGGTGGCCAGGAAGTTGAGAGAGGGAGGAGGTGACAGGGACAAGATATACCCTTCAAAGGCATACACACACACACACACACACACACACACACACACACACCTCCTCTGATCTGGCCCCATCTACTAGTAGCCCTTCAGCATTAACTCATCACTGCATTCAGCCACTGGTGAAGTTAAAACCTAGATATTCCAATCATCTTTCAATAGTGCATCAGCTGGGGCCAAGGCCTTCCACACATTAGCTTTGTGAGTGGGGACCTCATATCTGAATATTTAAGACAGTGAGCTGTTCTTGGGGGTGGGGTCTGGCAGGGATTCTGCAGAGAACACTTGGCTTCTCGTTCCCTGATTAATCCCTCTGGGCTGAGAGCGTCACACCCTCCTGTCCCAATGGAGGCGGCTACAGGTTTCCCTTTCCCAGACAAAGCAAAGCTATCCAGAGCTCAAGAGACTTTCAGAAGTTGTGCAGCTAGAACTGGAGCCCAGACTGTCGTATTTTGCTATGTACTGTGGAACTGGAGCAAGCCTCCCCCTCTCCCGTTCTCATTCCACTCCAGGACTTAACACAGCAATAGCTCAGTAAACAGCCAGAAGTACCATCGCAGGTTAGGACGAGTCCGGTCTGCCCCTCCACACACACTCTGGGCTGCAGAATATGTGGAGCCAACAGAAGCTTGACATTCCCTTGCTTTCAAACAAAGGCCTGGGGAAGGAGATTACCTGCACACACCCAGAACTCTGCTCCCCAGGTAAACACTCCCAGGCTGTGTTGATCAATTCATTTGTCAAGGATTCAGGGGACCAAGGTGACAACCACAACACACACACACACACACACACACACACGTGAGCAAACATAGGTGGAGGAGTTGACAGAGCTGCCTTACCTCACACAAGAACATTCCTAGGTTTCTATGCAACGTGAAAGCTCTCCCCCCTACCCCCACCAACTCCAGTGTCCAGCACATTCCTGCCTGCCTTCCTATACAGTAGTGCTGGAGTCAGCCACTGAGTCTGCAGGGAGTGCAGAGGCTTGTGGTGGACAAACATCTAGGAAGGAGCAGGCAGAGAGAGCTCAGACCAGAGGAAAAGGAGACAAAGGGGGAGGGAGAAATTGAGGAGGGTGCAGCTGCACCCTGTGGTGCTCTGCGATACCCTTTGGCAGTTCCCTGGCTTTACCCTGGGCGGATTTATATATAAACAGATAAGCTATTTATATTTTTTTCCAATGCTAGGGATCAAATCCAGAGCCCAGTGCATTGCTAGTGGAGCGCTCACTACTGAGCTTCTTTTGTTAAGGAAAATGGAAGAAAATTCAACCGTAGTATGACCCCCACACAGTGCTTCCTTCTTCATACACAGCTCTGTGGCTTTAAGAACATTCACCAGGTTGTGTACAAATATCTCACCTAACTGCAACAAAGATTCAGAGGCTAAGGGGCCTAGTACCTCACCTAGGCAACAGGGTGGAGCCAGCCCTGAGGGTGTGTGTGAGAGAGAGAGCTGGCATAGACCCTCAACGCCTGTTGCAGCACTTGGGAGGTGGGCACTGCGCCTCTATGGGCGGCACAGGGGAGCTGGCTCTGGAGGTGTGGGTGGGCATGAGAGCAGGAGAGCTGACCCTGCCTCCTGCCTGTGGTAGCCTTGGGTGGGCTAGCCAGAGCCATGCTACATAGCTCACCCTGGTGGTGAGGATAAGGGAGAGCCAGGGGGCTGATCAGTTGGGCTACCACCCAGGCCCAGATCCAGGGACTTGAGTTGACCCAAAAATCTATGTCATTTGCACACTGTTGGGGTGTGTGAAGGGCTGGCCCTGCCGATCCAAAGCTGCAGGGTTTCCATGACACAGGGTAACAACAGGATAACCAGGAGGAGTCCCAGTGAGGTTCCAGTATTGATGGTGTCACAGACTCCAGAGAGCTCAAACCAATCAATGACTCATTGCAGTGAACATTTCCAAGATGTGTGGACAGAGGAATACACTGTGACACACACTGTGACACACCACAGCTTCCTCACCGCGATATTTTCTATGCTTTGTTTTGTTTATTTTATGTGTGTGTGTGTGTTTAAATATGGGAGGTTGCCAGGGTGAAGAGCAGATACAAGGGGACGGGGAGATGGATGGGACTGGGGTGCATGATGTGAAACTCACGAAGAATCAATTTAAAGTTAGACAAACCAATCAAACCCAGATTCAGACACTTTGAACTGCTTTGGCTAAAAACCATGAAGTTTTCAGTCGGGGCCTTCGAAGCCCAGTGAATAACTAAGGGGGTAAACACATAGCGTCTCTGCCTTCATCTTGCAGCTGTCTTCTTGTCTTTTTCTTTCTTTCTTTCTTTTCTTTTCTTTTTCTTTTTTTTTTCTTTTGGTTTTTCGAGACAGGGTTTCTCTGTGTAGCCCTGGCTTCCTGGAACTCACTCTGTAGACCAGGCTGGCCTCGAACTCAGAAATCCACCTGTCTCTGCCTCTCAAGTGCTGGGATTAAAGGCGTGCGCCACCACTGCCCAGCTGCAGCTGTTTTCTTTGTTGACTTCATCACTGGGGAGGATTCCTGCTCATCTTTCTCTATAGCTCTGTTTCAAGTGTCTATCTAGGGGCTGGAGAGAAGGCTTTCAGGGGCCCTACATTTGGTTTCCAGCATCCATTCTGGGCAGCTCACAAAAGCCCCTAAGTCTAGCTCCAGGGAGATCTGACTCATCTGGTCTCCAAGGACACCTGCACTCATGTGCACATACCCTGACATAGATACACGTGTACGTGCACACACATAACAGAATAAATCTTAAGAGTCTCTAAAAACTGGCGATACAAAGTTTATTTTCCTCAAGCAAGGATGGTTCCACCCCTCATCCAAAGTGCCATTGACTAGCCCATGAGGGAAACTGAAGCTGCCTCCACCAAGGAAGTCAGGGAAAATTACGTGTCCCTTCAAGCAGTGAAAGTTTTTCTTAAGCCAGAAGAACCTTGCAGAACTTAAGCCAAGACAATGACCAAGCAGATCACAGTTTAACCAAGAATGCCTAACTATACATAATTTTTAAAAATGGGGTCTTATGTAGCTCAGGCTGTCCAGAACTGGCTATGTAGCCAAAGGTGACCCTGAACTCTCTATCGTTCTTCCCAGATTTCCCAAGTGCAGGGATTACAGGTTTGTGCCACACCCAGGTAATGCATATACATTTCCTACCTCCAAGTTTGTTATTGCTTGTACAGCCTCAAGATCTTACTAGCTCCTAGAAGATGGGATGACAGTCACACTGGATAACAAAATCCTTTTCTGTCTCACCAGTACTGTTGTATGTGTGTGTGCATGTGTGTGTGTGTGTGGTGTGTATATGTGTGTAGTGTGTGTGGTCTGTGTGTTTGTGTGTGGTGTATATGTGTGGTCTGTGTGTGTTTGTATGTGTGCAGTGTGTGCTTTGTGTGGGGTGTGTGTGTTTGTGTATAATGTGTGTGTTTGTGTGTGGTATGTGTGTGTGGTGTATGTGTGTTTGTGTGTGTGTGTGTGTGTGGTGTGTATGTGCAGTCTGTGTGTGGTCTGTGTGTGTTTGTGTGTATATGTGTGTAGTATGTGGTGTGTATGTGTGGTCTGTGTGTGTATTGTGTGTGTGTGTGGTGTGTGGTGTGTGTATGTGTGTGGTCTCTCTGTGTGTTTGTGTGTATGGTGTGTAATGTCTGTGGTGTGTGTGTGTGTATGTGTGTGGTCTCTCTGTGTGTTTGTGTGTATGGTGTGTAATGTCTGTGGTGTGTGTTTGTGTGTATGTGTGGTATGTGGTGTGTGTATTTGTGTGTGTGTGTACATGTGTGTACTCAGGTGAGAGCATGTGTTGATCCAGAGGTCAATATCATGCGTCTCTACCTTATCCTTTGCAACAGAGACTCTTACTGGAACTGGAGCTCACTGCTTCAGCAAGTCTGGATGGCCCGTCAGTTTCCAGCGTCCTGCTCTGCTCCCTCAGGGCTAGGGTGACAGATGAGGGTCACCAGGTCAAGCAAGCTTCTTATGTGGGAACTAGTAATCCAAATTCATGTTTGCATAGCCAGCACATTATCTACCGAGGCACTCTCTTAGCCCCTCCATTTGGTTTTGGGGGCAAATGCTCAGATCTGGTCTGTTGGGAACCCCTGGTCCAGGACTCCAGTCACAATACATAATTTACGTATGTCCCCACCACAATCCCCTCCCCAGGCCATCAGCAGTCAGTCTCAATCTCCTGCTGCCCCATTCCAGCTCCTGACAACCAAGCATCCTGGCTCTGTAGACTTCCCAACTCCAGACACTTCCCATGAATAGAGTCTAAATCGTATCTGGCCTTTGGTGACTGGTTCCCTTCCTTTAACACAAGGTCTCGAGACTCCCCCAGGTTATATGACATTTCAGTGGAGTCAGTACTTCATTAACAACATTCCATCAGCTGTCTACTCATAGAGTAGTGGGGGAGAGATGACAGTTACCTTACATACTTTCCTGTACTTAGGTATAGTCAGGGATATATACACTTACCTGTGTGGTACACCTGCTTGTAGTGTTCATACCACTATCTGTTTGTGGCCTGGAAACAATGGGCTGTGCCACACAGAGGCTGTACCACACATAGGCTATGCCATTTACATTTGTATAAATACAGCCTATCATTAACAGCAAACAAAGGCCTAACACTGCGTTTCTCAGCAGAGCAACTCTTCTTTGTTACTTCCTCTTCCTCCTTCCTTCCTTTCTTCCTCTTTTCACCCCCTGAGACAAAGTCTCACTGTGTCTCACTAGCCCTGGCTGGCCTGGAGCTATGTAGACCAGGCTAGCCTTGAACTCACAGAGATCCGCCTACCTCTGGCTCTGGGACTAAAGGCATGTGCCACCACACCTGGCTGCTTCATTACTTCTTATGTGGGCTAGACCATCAATCCTGGCTACTCATTGGTGGACAGGTGCTTGAGTGGCTTCCATTTTTGGTTTGTGAACAATGCTGTTAGGAACATGTTTTTGTATGAAAACCTAGCAGCTGACCATCTTAGTGGCTCTTAAGTGATTGTGGCCTTGAATTTTGTTTCTCTGACTAACCGTTCTGTATAGAGGAATGGTGACTAGTTTTTCAGAAGCAGGCTGGAAAGTTGCTGCATAGCAGAGTGCTTGTCTAGCACACTCTGGGCCCTGAATTCTAACCACACCATCGAGGAGAAGAAAAAACCAAATCTTTAAAAATATCTTCTCTTCCAAACCTCTCTTCTGGATGCGGGCCAGAGGCTAGGTATGCTTCTGCTGGCACATTGGGCTTCCTTGGTTTCTCTGATGTCCCCAACCCTTTGTCATGAGGCTGCTGGTCCCCATGTGTCTGACCCCACTCTGCCTTAACTCAGATAGCACACGGCTTTTTCTTTTTTCTTTTGTTCCCTCCGTCTTACTCTTCCAGTTAGCTGCAAGATTTGTGGCTCACCTGTCCTGTTCCCCCAAACCCCCCAATTTCCATTTTGTCTTAAAAATGACCTCTTTCCTTTTTAAAAACTTTTTTAAAATTTTTTATTTATTTTATTTTTATTTTTTATTTTTGATACTTTATTTACATTTCAAATGTTTCCCCCTTTCCAGATCTCCCCTTTGGAACCTCCTCATTCCCTCCCCCTCCCCTGCCACTATGGGGGTTTTCCCCCACCCCCCACCCACCCACCCACTCTTGTCTTCCCTCCTTGGCATTCTCTTATACTGGGGCATCTAACACCCTCAGGCCCAAGGGCCTCTCCTCCCCCTGATGGCTAACAAGACCCTCCTCTGCCACATCTGTGGCCAGCACCATGGATCCCTCCATGTGTATTCTTTGGTTGGTGATCCAGTCTCCGGGTTTTAAAAACTTTTTATTGATTCTTTGTGAGTTTCACATCGTGTACCCCGTCCCACTCATCTCCCCATCCCCTCATATCCACCCTCTGCCTTGCAACCTCCCTCACAAAGGAAAATTAAAACCAAACAAAAAATAAAATAAAACAAAGCATAGAAAACATCTCATTGTGGAAGCTATAGCGCGTCACAGTGTGTCCCACAGTGTACTCCTCTGTCCACACATCTTCACGTGCAAATGATCATTGCAATGCGTCATCAAGGCTCTGGCTTCTGTGACACCATCGATGATGGCTCCTCACTGGAACTCCTCTAGTTATCTTGCTGCGGCCCTGTGTTATGGAGATCCTGCAGCTTTGGTCTGGTCCTTTCACATGCTCCAACAGTTCACAGATGATGTGGATTGTGGGGTGGGCCAACTCAAGTCCCTGGATCTGGGCCTGGGTGGTAGCTGAGCTGGTCAGCCTGCCAGCTCTCCTGCATCTGTACCACCAGGGTCAGCTCCCCTGCTCTCATTCCCTTTGGGAAGCTCACCCACACCCACACCTCCAGAGCCAGCTCCACTGTGCTGCCCAGTCAAGGCTTGGGGTCCATTCTCTTAAGTGCTGCAGCCTGTGAGGAGCTGGGCCAGTTCTCCTGTGATCACAACCTCAGGGCTGGCTCACCCGTGCCTTCACCATCAGGGCCAGCTCCACTGAGCTGCTCAGGTGAGGTGCAACCCCCTCCTCTATATTTTTAAAGATTTTTTCTTTATTTTATTAAAAAAAAGTGGCAGAAATCCCTTGGACCTGGAGTTATAGTCAGTTGTGAGCTACTCTACATGGATGCTGAGAACTGAACCAGAGTCCCCTGTAAGAGTGCTCTGTGTGCTTCAGGCTGCTGAGCAATTCCCTTCTTATTAAACTCAATAGGATTGTCCTCTAGTTTCCTTTTTAGGGGAATTTTTTTTTTACTAATTTTAATTAATTAACTGTTTAATTCATTAATATTTGAGACAAAGTCTCCTGAAGACCAGACTGGCCTCAAACTTGCCATGTAACTAAAGATGATCTTGAACTTATGATCCTCCTTGTCACCTTCCAAGTGATGACATCGTTCCTGACTTTATATACTGGCTTCATTCTTGCTCATTTTTTTATTGTTGTGAAAAGTGTGCCTGAGAGGGGCAGTGGTGGCGCATGCCTTTAATCCCAGCACTCAGGAGGCAGAGGCAGGCGGATTTCTGAGTTCAAGGCCAGCCTGGTCTACAGAGTGAGTTCCAGGACAGCCAGGGCTACACAGAGAAAACCTGTCTCGAAAACCCAAAAATAAATAAATAAATAAATAAATAAAAATAAAAAGCCTGAAGTAATTTTTACTAACTCGGTAATTTTCGGTGTACAGTTCAGTGTGGTTACCTACATTCCAGTTGTTGTGCAGCTGTCAACAAGTGAAACTCTCAGGCTGCTAAACAGCCCCGTGACATGAGTCAGGATTTCATGTGTATTGTTCTTCGGGGGCCATCCACCTTGTTTAATGGAGACAGAGTCTCTCGCTGGTCTGGTGCTTGCCCATCAGGGCAGGCTAGCTGGCCAGCCATGGATCTGCCTGTCTAGTCTCTTCTGTGTTGGGACTGCAGGCCACCATGTGCAGCTTTTGAACATGTGTCCTACTGCTCCAACTCGGTCCTCGAGCTTTCGAGGTAAACTGTGTTAATGGACCTGCCACATGGCAGCTCAGAAAGAGCTAAGCCCAAGGCAGGTCTTGATAGCTAATGGACTTGTGTTTCTCTTAGTAGGAGTCCAAAAAAGCAATGGGACTCCCGATTTAAGGTGGAACTTCCAGAACTGTGGACCAAGGGAAAACTTCTCTCTTTATAAATTAATTGGTTCGGATATTTTGTTATAGCAATGGACGTTAACAAAGAGGCTCACGGCTATGCAGTCAGATGTCCCCACTTGCAGTCCTAGAACTGCCACTGAACCAGCCACTGTCTCTTAGGCCCTAGTGGGAGATAGCCACTAGGCAGGGCAGGAGACTCAGTAAATGCTATTATCTATGGCCAGGTGTTACCGGGCATGTAGCCTGGGCTAGCCGCTCAGATGAGTAGGAGAGAAAGTTGAGGCAGATGATGGTGCTATCTTGTGCTGAACACTAGTCTTGTTGCTCTGAAGTATGGAGAAGAGACCTGAACCCTGCTGGGTAAAGGTGAAGGTGGGTCTCCCAAGGCCTGGAAGCTGCATAGAACCATGCTGGGAGCAGGAGTCCTAGACTGAGGGCATAGGTCAAGCAAAGGTGGAGGCAGGTGGGATCATTAGGACTTGGAAGATTCAGGTTATTAGATGAACCTGGGACTGGAAGGAGGGATATGGTAGGTCACAAGGGGCCTCATGAGACTCATGCACACACACAGGGACACCTGAGGAGCCGGGGAAGGACTTACACAGAGAAATGAGATCCGGCTGTCATTTCAGGAAGATTTACGGTTCCTGGAGTCTGAGTGAGAGGGTAGCAATGGCCTTAAGTCATCTAAGCTGGAAGTGGTTGAAGTAGAAACTTACAGGTTCTTTGGAAAGTCGGTTCTGTTGGAAGGTGTTTTACTGGGGCAAACACGTGAAGGGGTGTTTTCCTGAAGTGGACACAGGTGAAAGACCAAGGCAGACTCCTGAAGGAACATTTTATTGAAGCCGAGATGGGAAATAGGATGTTCTGCTAAAGCAAATGTATGAAAGGACACGTGATGAAAGATTTTTGATAACAACACATATGAATTGGTCCACCTTACATTGCGTAGTTAAGCTCCATTTGTCGGGACTCCATGGACTTGGGCTGATAGGATTCGTGAACTGAGGCAAGATCGGTACTGCTGCAAGGCATGTGGAGGGCACGTGATGCTTGGAGGATATAAGTGGGACTCCATGGAGCTTGACTTGCTGGAACAGCTAGCTGTGCAATGCTTGTGGGTCTCGAGTCTTCACTGGTCTTTGCTTCCCTGAGAGAGACACAGCCGACTTTTGGTGTTCCTGCTGGTCCCTCCTGCTGACTTGAAATGAGGCTGAGGCCTGGCTGTCTCTGCTAGGCTGTGCCACCGCTGTTACTAACCCAACTCTACCAAACTGGACTGCTGATGTATCCGTGAAGTGTTTGGGAGGTTAAAGTGTTTAGGAACTATCATTAAAAATAAGACTTAAAAAAATTAAAGTTACAGGTGGTGACTGGGCAAGGGCTATGGGACAAGACAGTCCAATGAGAACAAGCTACAGAAGCAGAATTTGAGGTGGGATCAGACTACCTTTTTCTGCAATTCTGGGCAGCCGCAAACATCTGGGGACATCCTGGACCTCGATCTATGAAGTAAAGTCGTCCTTAATGAGGCAAACGCTCTCTATTTGGGTCCCTGTGAGCCGAGGCGTTTCTGGTCCAACACTGCTCCCTTGTGGAGGAAGGTAGATATCACAATGCCACAGGAGTGCATCTCAGTTCCGGGTTGGCCTGGCTGCTTTTCTACGAAGCTAAAGAGCTTGTCCCTTTCACCTTCCACAGGCCAGATGGACTCAACTTCATGGTTTTTGGCTGTTGTTGTTTTTCATGGTACTGGGATTGAACCTAGGGCCCTGCACATGCTGAGCAAATGCTCCAGCACCAGGCTGTATCCCTAGCCCAACTCCTCAAGTTCACATCTTGCTTTGTTTGCTTGTTTGTTTGCTTGCTTGTTTGCTTGCTTGCAGAGACATGGTTTCTCTGTCCTGGAACCCACTCTATGAATCATTCTGGACTGTAACTCACAGAGATTCACCTCCCTCTGCCTCCTAATTTGGAATAAGCTGGCCTTTCTCTAGGCTGTGAAATCCCAGACTTCCCTCTGTCCCACACTGAAGCTCCACCACACAGCC
Source organism: Rhynchomys soricoides (assembly GCA_019843965.1). Lineage (NCBI taxonomy): Eukaryota > Metazoa > Chordata > Mammalia > Rodentia > Muridae > Rhynchomys > Rhynchomys soricoides. The sequence goes on along the minus strand of JADRCH010000051.1, from coordinate 8,391,358 downwards.
CTTGATGGAGGCCCACTGTCTCCTCTAAGGAGGTAACAAGGACACAGGGGGCTAACCTGGGTACCTGCCCCAGTCTGCCATTAGATACCCCATTTTCCAAAGTGCTATGCCTCCATGCTAAGCTCCTATAAAATGGGACTTCATTTCTATTTGCTTCAGGGTGGCACACAAGGAGCTGTGCAGACTGTAAAGGGATGGGCCTAGAACATAGCAGAAAACCTGCCCTGAAGACAGTGACTCTGTTGTGTCCCTTTCAAATTCAGGAACTCAGCTGGGTGGAGATCTGGGGTGGGTGGGCATAGAAGACTCTTTTCAACTGTCACGAAAACAACCCCATAAATAACCCATCTACCTTCTCCCAAAGGCTCTGAGGACTTTCACTAGGAGGTAAACCGAGGAAGAGTAGGCCTTGTCCTGTCTGCACCCCTGGGATAGAGGAGGCCTCAAGATCCCCAGAACCTTATTTGAAGAGCTTAATCTACCACCCCTGTCAAAAATGCCCCCCAACCCTGACAAATCACACACAGCCATTTTGTAACTTACCTACATCGACATACAATTTATTGCTATCTATTAATGTGATCTGATGTCTCACAGGTTGTGTTCTCCCAACTCCCCCTGGCCCCAAACACCCTATGGCCATTCCTATCACATTCCTTAGCACGGAAGAGTGTCACCATCAGCTCACCACACCCTGGTCCTTTCATGGTCAGTTCCTTGAGCCAAAGCTCATTCTTTTCTGGGTGTGCCCCTGCAGATTTGGTCCCCAATCCCACAGACACCAGAAGACAGCATGAACATTTGACTTCTGATCATCAAGTTTACTTCTGCCTCCCACAGTGCGAGCAAGCTTCCTGTTGGCAGAGTTGGATCAGCCCAGAGTGTTTACTGTCCCCAAGGCCTGCAAAGCCAGGTGCTGGACAGATGCTCAATAAATGCTGAAGAATGAATGAATGAATGAATGAATGAAGACAGAAACATTTTTTTCGTAAAAAAGCATCAGGTTTTTTGTTTGGTTGGTTTGGTTTTTTTGTTTGTTCTTTGGGAATGTAGCTCACAAGCAAAAGGCTTGTGTAGTTTGTGCAAGGACCTGAGTTCTAACAATAGAAACACACACATACAAAGGAAGAGGAAGAGGAAAAACTGAGAAGAGAAAGATGGAGGGGAGGAAGGAAACAGAGGAGGAAAGAAGAGGAGGAAGGAGGAGGAGGAAGAGGAGGAAAAAAATCAAAAGTGACACTCTACCAGGGTATCCAACCTGACCCTACGAGCTACATGAAGTCCAGAGTTGCTATGGACCTGGCCAAACACCAAACCCATAAAGTTGTGTGAAACATTTTGTGGGTGTTTTCTGTGAGTTTTTGGTTTGCTTTGTAACTCAGTTGGCATGATTCTCCGTCATGAACTTTGCAGATGACAGCATCATATTGCAATGTCAGAGGACTCAACAAGCCTGCAGGAGAGAGGGTTTGCTGAGGGAGGGTTTAATCTCACAAGACTTCTTGAGCTCTCAATGCTCTGTCCACTTCCCAGGCAGGTTCTGCCTCACCTCCTCGGGTGACCTCTGTGGTCCTTGCTTAACATGAGGTATGTTGTGCCAGCTCTGGGATCCAGAGCCGCTGACATCTGTAGTTCATGCTTGCTGCCTACCCCTGTGCTCCCAGCAACAGATGTCTATCTGTCTGTCTCTGTGATAGGAGAATCAGTTGTCCTTGTGCACAGGGAAGATCTGTCTCCATTACCAGCAAAAAATACTAGTGAGTCTGTACTGATGGGGGAAATTGGCTGTGGGTGGTTGGAAGGGCAAGGATCGGGGTTCAAGTCCAGAGGCCTCTTATTTTAATGACATAAGTCATTCTGAGAGTTCAAGACAAGAAGAGAGATGGAGTCAAGGTTTTCCCAATCACAGTTAGTGACAACCCTTTCAGTCTGCCAAAAGATGTGGGGAAGTGACCCCAAGAAGCTGGGTTGTTTCAGGGAAACAAGAAGTGTTCTATGCTTGCCACATCATCAGTGCAGGAGCAACCCTCGGCTTGGAAAATGCCTTGTGACTCTCACCTAAGCGCCCCAGTCTACCTCTTTGGACCCAGAAAAACCATAGATTTTTTTTTTCCCTTTTGACAATTTGCTTGCTGGTCTTAGGCAGGAATTTCTCCTGGCACTGCCTCTTAGCATTTAACCCCCTATTCAGACTCTGAACCTTGACTATAAATAGTCCAGCTGGTCCAGATACAGTGGCGAGGGGCTTCCCTGAAGAGCTCCCTCATCTTCAAGGTTTATTGTCTTTCTCCTTTAAAATGTCTTCAATAATGAAGACATCTAGCAAGCAGAGAAAACGGAAGATGGGATCTGGAAGCAGGAAAGGGCAGGGCCTGACTTCTTGCTTGCAAGGGGCCTTGACAAGGTGGTTTCCGCTAAGGCTTCTAGGCTGATGGCACTTTGAAGTAAAGATTCCCTTTCCAGGAACATCCATCTGATCATTAATCCCAAAGCACAGAAGGACAAAGAAGGCAACATCAGGAACCTAAGCCAGAGTCTCAGCCACCCTGCATGGGACACAGGTCTTCTGTCCCAGCCAGAGGCCCAGGAGAGAGCAGTGCAGGGCAGCCTAAGCTCCCCAGGTCATGGCCTCTCTGTGCCAGTCCACAGAGGCACACTGGATCAAGCTCAGCAGCATCTGCTGTCACCTCCTTAGAGACATGCAGATAGATGGAAAGCTGGAAAGTTCTCCAAGAAGCAAGATAGAGGCCAGGGCAAATCCCCAGAGAGATCCACCCTGCCCTCTAGTACCTGTGCCTCCCTGATGCTGAGCTTTGGTTCTGAGTTCCACCCTGGTCAGGTATAGTGGTGCCTATCTGCAACATTAGCGTTCAAGATACCTAGGAAAGCAGACTAATGAAAGGCCAGCCTGGGCTACACAGTGAGTTTAATTCAGAGTCTGAATAGGGGGTTAAATGCTAAGAGGCAGTGCCAGGAGAAATTCCTGCCTAAGACCAGCAAGCAAATTGTCAAAAGGGAAAAAAAAATCTATGGTTTTTCTGGGTCCAAAGAGGTAGACTGGGGCGCTTAGGTGAGAGTCACAAGGCATTTTCCAAGCCGAGGGTTGCTCCTGCACTAATGATGGCTTTGTCTGGGCAACTACCTTAAGAAAGAGGAAATGTTAAAATTGAGTATCAGTAGGATCCTAGCAGGAGTGTGTATGTGCGGGAGGTGTGTGTGTGTGTGTGTGTGTGTGTGTGTGTGTATCTTCATTAGACTCAGCAACCTGCTCAACCTGGTAAAGCTGAGTGAGGCTTTTCCTCTAATGGTTCCCCGCCCCCAATGCCCTGCCTCTCCATGTCTGCTGTTCCTTCTAAAGGAGGGGGGATTTTGAAAGGTCTTGATGCACTGCTCGAGCTGGGGTCTCTCCCCACTTCACAGCCTGCCCGGCTGCCTCCAGCTGGCCTTTCCCATCCTTGCTGACCTCTCCAATTGGAGAGAAGCCATCCTGCAGCTGTGCTTCCTGTGAGGAATGGGGCCTGGATTTTGTGTACCCAATCCCAGCTGGGATACCAGGCATGGCTGAATCCTGGGTGGGTGGGTGTCTTCAGGAGGATGAGAACAAGGGGCAGGGTCTTTTCTCAGTGGACATGTGATGTCATCCTCAGCCTCATTTTCTGGGTGCAGGGGACAAAAGTCCTGATCTGTGTGTGTCTAAGTGGTCCCAAGAGAGGCTGAGATGAAGACGAGGGTTGGAGATCTCTGTAGCCATCTTCAGCATCCCCCTGCCTGGGGTAGAAGGGGTAGGGGTATGTGAAGGAGTTGCATGGAGCAGAGTCAGAGGCGGCCAGAGTCTTCACTGTCCTGAGGAGGGCTCGTTGATCCGAGGCTCTGCAACTTCTCCTCACAGGCCTTGTCTGGAAGAAGCACCTCTACAGTGTAGCCGACCTTCTTGGTATGCAGGAGGTTATAGGTGTTGTCAAAGCGCAGGACATCTGCAAGGATGGAGAGATGACAAACAGCATAAGGACAGCCCCTGTGATGTTGGGAACAGGCTGACCAGACCTATGGGTAGGATATGTGCATCAGCCACATCCTTGCCCCTAGCCTACTGCTCGTGACCACCTCCTGGAGTGTAGTGACCACAGCATGGGTGAGGTCCCTTCTAGATCTCCAGCATTACAGCAGCATTTCACAGTTCCCTGAATCCCTCCTCGAAGCAGCCTCTGAAGAAGGGTCGCCATCTCTATTCCTACGATTTGGGTAAGTCATCCCCATTCCTATGGTTTGAGTAAGTCATCCCCATTCCCATGGTTTGGGTAAGTGCTCCTAGAAAAGTCATGTGTCGATGGCTAGGTCCCCAAGGTAGCACTGTCAGAAGGTAGTGGGGACTTCAGGAGGGGGACTCACAGGTCTCATATCCAGCCTAGGCTTTCCTTGAGCTTCTGGTCCTCTTGACTTAGCTTCCTCAAGTGCTGGGATTACAGGTGTGTGCCAGCACACTTGGCCTCTCTCCCTTTCCCTCTTGCTTCCTGGCCTGTGACATAGGTGATTTTGCTCTGGGTGTTCTTGCCATTCTGTGCCAACCTTGCCAGAGCCCCAAAGCAATAAGGTCACTGGATCTTGGACTAGAATTTCCAGAACTGTGAGGTATGGTAAATATCCCCTCCCATCTTTTCTTTTCCTTTGGTATTTTGGAACGATATGAAAAGCTGGCTAAGACACTAGACCAAATTGTTTCTGGTGAAACTGACATCAGTTCTAGCCACCTCTTTAGGATGCTTAGAGTTTCGACAACTGGGCAGGCCCCTTCTGGGGACCTCTGACAAAAAAACATGGATGCCTAGTTAGTGGTCTCTTAGCTCTGAGCCCTGGCTATCATGCAATGTACCTCCTCCGTCACATCTACACTCCCTGGGAATTGGACCTAGAGGGAGCCCAGAAAGACCAGACTGGCCCAAGATAGCTGGCTTTCTTTCTATCACAAAGACAACTGCAGGAAAACTTGAAGCTCTTACAGACTCCAGTCTTGAGGCAGGTGAGGCTCCCATCCTCAGGTGCCATGTGGGTGTTGTAGTGCTGGCTGGGCAGCACCTCCTCCATCTCTCTGGCCTTCTGCCTCTCCCCCATCCTGGTCTTCAGGAAAATTCCAAAGCCAATGTCTCCACCATCTGATGCAAACTGCCACCTAGAGCAGATAAGAGTTCACTGACGACATCCTGTGTGGGCTGGGAGGCCCTTCTAGCTGTGCCCAGGTGTATGGGAGTCACTGTCCCTACCTGAGCACACAACCTGGGAACAGGATTTCATTCTCCACCTGGTGGGAGGAGCCTCGGCCCACAACCACAGTATGCTCATACTGTGGCCTCTCCTGATTGCTCTGGTAATAGCGCTTGGGCACATTGCCTCCATAGTTGATCTGTGAGTCAGAGGTGGGTAAGCTAACAGTAGGCCACAGTGGTCTCTTCCTTCCCCACCCTCTGGACACTCTGTACCTTGGTCAGGCACTTGGGGTTACCATCAGGATCTGTCATAGTCCCCCCAAATTCCACAGGCAGCTGGTCAGGGCTCATAAATTTGAGAAGCTCTTGTTTCCAGTTACCTATGTGAGGAAAAGGGGCTTCTGAGGGGGTCTAGGAGACCAACTGAGAGCCCACAGAGGGGACCAATTGCTCCCCGAGAGTCTACATAGCATACTCATGAGCTGGCTCTCTTGCTTTTAGGCCATGATCTGGAACTGAAAGTGTGCTACTGAGGCCAGGCCACGGCTCTGAAGAGGATGCCCCAGACAAGGCGGCCTTTGGCAGCAGCCTCTGTTTTCCAGGCAGGCATGGAGCTGGCCTTAGCTTGGAGGGGCACAGATCAAGACACTTACCTCCCAGGATCACTATCTTCTTTTGTGTCATCTCTCCCATGAACGACTTGACCAAGTTGAAGGCCACTGGGAAAAGCTTGGGAGCTGAAACACACAGAACTCTGTTGGAAGCTGGACAACAGGAAACGCTGCTGCATAAAGCCACAGCCGAGGTCATACACTGGGTAGGAGTTGCTCAGATCTGGATTCTGCCATGCCCTGCCATGTGAGCTTTAGTTAAGGACTTACACCTCACCCTTAGGGCTGTCAGCCTGACGGTGATGGGATGTGCCTGGTTCTCAGCAATCAGCTGTGTCCCATAATCTAGTTGTGGGGTATTGGGCACAAAGTGGACCCTCAGCCAGTCATGGTGATTCCTTGAGGACACCCCTTCCCTTCCCAACTCAAGGTTTTTCTAAGTGACCTAAGAGTCCTGTGGGGTGAGAATAGGTGGGGGAATCTGCTTTAGATATCCTGTCCCACTCCAAAGACACCTGCTCACTCAGTGAGCACTTTTTGTGGGCCAGGTTTTGTGCATAATCTTCTCATTTAGCAAACTCTCATCCAGCATCCCAACTGTCTCACAGGGGGTGGTCGCCATGGTGTCCCCACTTCACAACAAGAGAAGGCTGAGCCTCAGTGAGATGAAACTGACTTGCTTGAGATGAGAGCACTAGATGTGAACCCAGGTCATCTGGATCCGGGAAATTGGGGATGGCCATTGGAGACAGGGACCATCCTTTCTTATAGTATATCCACCAGCCAGTTTGGCCTACAGCCACTGGCCCAGTCTACACCAAGGTGAGCAAGAAAACAGCAGCAAACATTTAAAAACTAATATGGCTGCTACATACCAGGGCAGGATTTTGTGCATTACAAAAAATGCCAGTCTGTGAAAGAATGGAGTTAAAAACACAAACAAAAACCTTATTCCCCGGAAAGATGATTTTGAGAAGTTCTAACTCGAAGGCTTCTTTACTGTCGTCTCTCCTCAGTCTCCCTTCCCCAGGCACCCACTCACCTCGAATAATGATTAAATGTTTCACCATCTCAGGATAATTTTCTTCCAAGATGGCAAAAAACTGCGAAATCAAAGTGACATCAGTCATGGCTATGCCCAACACCTTGGATATCCAGACTTCTGCAGCTCTGCTGCAGCAGCAAGAGGCCCACCCCAGCCTTCCCCATGAAGTGTGCAGCCTCCTCTGGGTTGTCTTCACTGCTCCTCCTCCTCCTCTTCCTCTTCCTCCTCCTCCTCCTCCTCCTCCTCCTCCTCCTCCTCCTCCTCCTCCTCCTCCTCAAGTAGTCCCACGAACAGCATCTCAGGGCCAGGCTGGTCCACAGGTCTCCTGGAGGCTGTCTCTACTTTTCTGTAGATGGGAAGCTGGTGTGTGCCATGGGTCTAAAGTCTGGAGCTATTGCCCTTGTCCCTGCCTTACCTGCTGGTAGACCTCCACCGCTGGCTTCCATAAGTGCCTCAGACTCAGCCCTTCCATATCGAACACCATCACCATTCTCTCAATCTTCCTGCCCAGCTGCATGGAACAGACCAGGCCTACTGCTTAGATCTTGATCCACCCAGGGCATCCTGGCCATCCCTCTCCTTCTTGCCTCCCACAACCCATGACAGAGTGGCCTGTCAAGCCCATGGCATGTCCCAAACAGATGGTATTCACCTAGGATGTGAGGAGATGTTGAGTCTGAGCCCTAGTAGAGGCTGTAGGTTCTTTGAGTATCATCAAAGTTTGCTCAACACTGTCCTGGGGTGTGACTAAACCATGATTCTGGAGTTGAGAAGATGGCTCAACAGGTAAAAGTACTTGCTGCCAAGGCCAATGACTCAAGTTCAATTCCTGAGACCCATGTGATGGAAGGAGAACTGGTTCCCATCTCTCTCTACATGTGCACCATGGCATGTGCTGGGCTCCTATTTCAGATTCATGAGACCAACAGGGTTGCCTTCTGCACTGGATTCACTCTGAAAGGTGCAGAGATAAGAGGGTCCTTGGGGGCAGGAGACGAGACCTGTCTAGGGAAATGTGAGGCCTTCTTGGAATAGAAGCTGCACTCTTGAGGGTCTCATGTCTATATGCTTGTTTGCTATTCAAGAAAGGATCTCTTTGGTCTCAGACTCACAGAACTCCACCTACCTCTGTCTCCTAAGTACTGGGATTAAAGAGATGTGTTACCAGATCCCCCCATATATATATATATAGTGTTTAAATATCTATCTAACCTATATCTATATCTATCTATATATCTATTGTGTGTGGTAGGTGTGTGTATGTGTGCATGTGCATACCACAGTACCACAGTGCTTGTATGGCAGTCAGAAGACAGCCATACAAGAGCAGGAGTCAGTTCTCTCCTCCTACCGTGTTAGTTCCAGGAATTGAGCTCAGGTTGTCAGGCATGGTTGCAAGTGCCTTTACCCTCTCAGCCATCTCACTGGCCCTAGGGTTTCATATGTATGTGTGTGTGTGTAATTTATATATGAAAACATGAACATTTCTATATAAAATAATATATGAAGATATATTACATCTATGATACGCATAATACATTTGGGGGGGGGGGGGTCGAGACAGGGTTTCTTCTCTATGTAGCCCTGGCTGTCCTGGAACTCACTCTGTAGACCAGGCTGGCCTCGAACTCAGAAATCCACCTGTCTCTGCCTCCCAAGTGCTGGGATTAAAGGCGTGCGCCACCACTGCCCGGCCATATTTTACATATATAATTACATATATTAATAACTCTGTAGTCTCTCCTTGAGTCCCATACGGGAAGCACAAAGTCACCAGTTGGCCATCAGTTTTCCTAGTTAGAGAATTGACAGAGGTAACTAACTTTTCCATGAGCAAAGCTGGCTGTTCCAAGAAATCCTGGGAACAGAGCTAAGGGCTCTCACTACACCCAAGGTCAGGGTCAAGGCCTGACTTTTTATGTGGGTGCTGGGAATCTGAACGTCATCTTTATGCTTGCAGGTACTTTACAAGCTCAGATAGAAGGAAGACAGACATTAGTGACCTTAATTGCAGACTCTCCCCCCCCCCCCCAATTCTCACTGAGGGATTGAAGGAGAGCTGGTGAGTTTTTGAGAGACAGGTGCTGGTCTCTGTGGTACCTAGTGTCCCATTTGGACACACTAAGGCCACCACACACCCTCCCTGAATCACACCACTCACCTTTTGACTCTGTAGTTCACACTCATGCAGAAGCATCTCACAGATTTTGATCCACATCCGAATCATGTCTTGCTTAGAGGCTGACATAAAGAGCCCCTTGGGGTCCAGTGTCCCGATGATGTCAAACCACACAGGGCAGCCTTCGTAGTCATAGCCACACAGGCCACCAGAGACATAGAGTTGGAGCACCTGGACACGTGACAAAGTCCTGACTCAAACCAGCCCACACTGCGCCAACCGGTGGTGAGATGGGGGAGGGGCATCAGGAGGCCCAGAGGATACAGCATGGGGCTAGCTCACCTCTGGTGGCTGCCATGTGAGGATGTGGTCCAGGTCCTGCTGTTTCCGGAACTCCACATGCTACAGAGACATGCAGGAGCTGCAGAATCTGTCTGTCCCCAAAGTCTCCCCAAGAATTAGGCCACAGAACTCTACCAGAGCAGCCTTAGGCTCCACAGAACTGGGGATGGAGGTGGGATAAGGAGGAGGGGCTCAGGCTTTGTTTAAAAAGACCCAGGAGGATGGACAAAGAAATCTGAGAAGGGACAGCCTTTGCTGGCCAGAAACCTGGATCAGCATGGGGGAGTCAGGACACAGGGAGGCAGGATCCTACCTTCCGGAACATGTCCTCAGATTTCTTAAGGTCAAAGTTCCCAGCTGCAAAAACAAGGGAAGGAGAGGCCAAATCTAGAATGCGCTGGTTCTAGGGGACCAGCAAGATGACTCAGGAGGTATAAAGTTCTTGCTACTGTTCAGTCTCGAACTGGGAACAAAAGGCTAACTGAGGTGACTATTTAACATACCAAAGAGGACTTAGATGCCAGGTTCTCCAGCATCCCTCAGTCTCTACCTGTTACAGGGTATGGCTGGCATACTTGGTCCCTACCCTAAACTTCTCCAGCCCAGTGGTTGGGCTGCCCTTCCCTATATAATCCAGTCATTTTAGTTACCAGACCTTTCTGGTCTATGCTTTACCCTCCTGGCCTCTTGGTCTGGCTCTCCCTTCCCCGACTCCTCGACCTGGCTCAGGGTCATGTCCACTCTGGACTCACCCAGTTGTCCCTGCCTCTGGCTCTGCTGTCCCTTCTATAACCTTCCCCTCCACCATAGCTAGGGACAGTCATGTCCTTTCCTTTTCTATTTCTCCTCCTCCTCCTCCTCCTCCTCCTCCTCCTCCTCCTCCTCCTCCT
>JADRCH010000051.1:8330258-8381140 GCA_019843965.1 Rhynchomys soricoides | reverse complement strand
CTCCTCCTCCTCCTCCTCCTCCTCCTCCTCCTCCTCCTCCTCCTCCTCTTCTTCCTTCTTCTTCTTCTTCTTCTCCTTCTCCCCCTCCCCCTCCCCCTCCCTCTCCCTCTCCCTCCTCTTCTTTTTTTTTTCATTCAGCCACCAAGCCTGATAGCCTGAGTTTGATCTCCAGAACCCACATGATAGAAGGAAAGAACCCAGTCTACAAACTTCTCCGTATGCATTGACTGCATGAGTCCTCCCACCCCCTAATAAATAACAAATAAACACGTATAAAATTATTTAAAGCTGTTAGGATGAGCTGGTCCCTAGAGTCTCATGAGGATAAAATTAGGGTGCCCTCATTTCCCCTGTACCCTCCGAATGTGCTCTGGGTCTTGAAATTTTGTGTGCAGTCTATGTGTTTGCTCATGTGCATGTGTGTGCACATGAATGTGCAAGCCTGAGGTTGAGGTTGGGTGTCTGGGGTTGCACACAGACCATGCTGGGTCTTGATGTTTATATGAGTGCTGGGGAAAACTTGGTCTTTATATTTCCTCAGCACATACCTTGATGAACTCGGGCATCTCCCTAGTCCTGGGATACATACATAAATACATACACACACACATATATACACACACTATATATATGTATCTGTGTATATATACATATATATACATGTATATATACACATACCTACACACACATGTACACACATATATCTGTGTATATATACATATATACATGTACACACACACACACACATATATATATACACATACATATTTTCCCCTCTGTGTGTGTGTCCCTGGCTGTCTTGGGACTCACTCTGTAAATCCTGAGGCTGGCCTCAAACTCAGAGATCTGCCTGCTTCTGCCTCCTGAGTGCTGGGATTGAAGGTGTGCGCCACCTCCCAGCAGAACTTGGATATTTTTTGAGTATCTTTACCTCCATGAAAGCCTCTGCAGATGTGATTTCTGGTTCTGTGTCTCTTGAAACTGAGAGTTCAAGCAATCCTCCTGCCTCAGCCTCCTAAACATCTGGAACTGCAGGCATGCCTCCAGCTCACAGTTATGGTCTATTTTGAGAAACGCCTTGGCAGCTTCATTCTAACGCTGTTAGCTTGTTATCAAATTTTGTACTGACGGAGCTGAAGTTTGTACCATCAGAGATGTCCAAGTGGAAGGTGACTTTCCTGCCAGACGGCCTTTGGTTCATGAACCACTTCAAGAAATGACCACTGAGGTCACTTGCTCAGCCTCTCCTCTGACAAGGCATTTACTGCACACACAGGCAGTCCATTCTATTCCTCAGCAGCTTCGACTGAGCCCAAACCCATCTCCTGAGAGCTCCAGTCCCACAGTCAGAGACCAGACGGTCGTAAGTAGTGGCTTGTCAGTGTGAGCATCACTATACATGTCCGAGAACAAGCCCCCTGGGTTTACAGCCGTCCCTTTCCTCCACCAGTGTATTTATTAGTGTCACCTGCATCAGTGCTGGCCCATTGAATGGTCCCCACCATCTCTGAACTGCTCAACATGGTGGTCACTAGCTGTATGTGGCTACTGAGGAATGCAAGTGTAGCTAGTGAGATGAGGGCCTGAAGCCTTGATTTAATCTAATTTTGATAGTTAAATATGTCTACAGACTACCAAATTGAATATGGCAGCTCTAAATATATTAGCACTTAAGGTTTTGTTTGTTTGGTGTGTGTGTATCTTTTCTGCTCTAAGTTAACATTCTAGAAGTTTACAGGTTTAACAGCTCGTTTGAGTTGTATCTGAGTTCTCATCATACTTAACAATTGGATATTACTTCATATAGGAATACTACGTTTTTGTTGATCCCCTGGGCTTTTTTTTTTTTTTCTTTCTGAAAACCTAAAACTATTTTTAAAATAAAATTTCTAAAAATGGTTTTTAAAAAACACCGAGAGAAGCCGGGCAGTGGTGGCGCACACCTTTAATCCCAGCACTGGGGAGGCAGAGGCAGAGGCAGGAGGATTTCTGAGTTCAAGGCCAGCCTGGTCTACAGAGTGAGTTCCAGGACAGCCAGGGCTACACAGAGAAACCCTGTCTTGAAAAAACAAAACAAAAACAAAAAACCAAAAAAACACCCCAAAAAACAAAACCACAGAGAGAACAACAGAGAGGAGAGGAGCAGCCTCTGGGACGGGGCTTCCTTCGCCTAGGCCTGGTGACCTCATATTTGACTCCGCATCTTGAAGACAGGGATCAGCGCCCTGCCCACAACGCAGGGGAAGAAAGTAAGGCTGAGAGGCCAGCTTCTTGCCAGGGCCTTGCTAGCACATGTGGAGCTGGGTCTCACAAGCTTGTCTTGTTGACAACTGTTTAAACCATGTTCCTTGTGCCCACCTTCTGGGATGGTTTACCTAAAATGCAAACACTATCCTGTGTGACATAGTGAGTTAAAATCATCCCCCCACCCACCCCCAAGTCCTGTGCCATTTCTGGTATAGTTTTTCCGGACTGCTGTGACCTTTAGAAGAAGCCCCTTCTCTATCATTACTTCAGTCCACTTCTTTGTGTTTGTTCAATGCCCAGGGGACTAAAGGCAGACCCAAGTTCTAAAGCTAGTGTTCAAGGCCAAGCTGGGGAAGCCCTGGGCTCTGCTGAAGCCAAACGCACTGGGGTAAAAGTATTAGGAGACTCGGACAGACACGGAATAGATTCGTTAAAGAAAATGCATGGTTAGTAGAAGCAGAAGGCAAACAGCTCTGAGAGGGGGCAGTTGCCTCCTGAGAGGAAATGGGAGTTACTTAGTTCTCCAGCCAGGCTCCATATCTGGACAGATCAGCAGGCTACTTACAAAGTAGCGGACCAGTTCTTTTTCTTGAGACTGACCATTAGGAAAGGGACACATGGTTCATCTGGAGTTAAGCTCTAGTGTTTGCGTAAGAAACCACAAGTTACAGGCTTCAGGTCCTCATGTTCTGACTGGCAGATTGAGGAAATATCAGAACTAGGGAGATGGCTCGGTGAAGTGTTGCCACACAAGCAGAAGACTAGTTCATATCCTAGCACTTTGGTAATAGCCCGTGTGTAATCCCAAAACTTGGGAGGGGAGACAGAGGATTCCCTGGGGCAAGCTGTCTAGTTGGACTAGTTAATCAGCAAGCTCTAGGTTCAGCAGAGACCCTGCTCAATAAATAAAGTGATTAGGGAAAGCACCTGGCAGCAATCTCTGACATCCATGTGCCCAACACACCACACACAGGCATACACACCACACACAGGCATACACACCACACACAGTGCTGTAATATTTGGCCTTTTTAAGTCTACTAATAAAACTCTGCACACTCAGTGAGGTTAGGTCTCAAACTCAGGACAAATGGCTGAGGTGCCAGTTTAAGATATCAAAGTGGATTCTGGCCACCAGGCTCCCATGGCAGCTCTCAGTACTTATTACAGAGTCATTCTGGCATGGCATACACCACACCTACGCTAAACTTTCCAGCCCAGGGGCTGGGCTTCCCTTTCCCCAGCCTCAGATCTCTACACAAGCTCAGCCATTTTCCCAACCTGGTCTTGCCCCGCCCCTTCCTCTCTCACCCACACTCAATCTGGAGCGGTCCAGATGCCTCTGGCCATGCTCTCCCTCACACCTACAATAAACCTCCTCTACCCATCCCTACAAACAATGTCCTCATTTCTTCATTCACGTGACTCTTCCACTCTAGACTAAGGTTCAGAAGAGTCCGTGCTGTGCTAATGATGGTAGTAGAGCTTAGATGGCTAGCCTAGAGCAACAGGAAGCCTGTGTCACAGCAAGATTGTCCTCTGAGGTGTCCCACCTCACTTTCTTGCTGCCTTGCTCTCTGCCTCCCTGATCCCTGTGGCCTCACCTCGGAGCCAGCGCAGAAGGAAGTAGTCGTCAATCTTGAGCAGGGTGGGCAGCACATCCTGGAGGTTCTCCCTGAACTAAGAGGAAAAGGATGGATGTGATGGTCAGCGTGTTTCTGGTCATCTGGGTCAGAGCCTGGATCCTGGCAGTTCAAACGAGGTAGGCTTAGCCACCTGTCCTCAGCAGGCCAGTTACTAGGCAAGCTACAGTGAAAAGCTGAGACAGGAGATTTATTCAGTGTGGCCATAGTTGGAAGGAGAAACAAGAGGTCCATCCAGTGATCCCCTACCACAAGTGGTCCTTTGTGGTCCAGGAACAAGGCTTAAGTTTAAACAAAGGGTAAAAGGTAGATATAATTAAGCAGTCCTGACAAGGGGTGGTTCTGGTCATCACCAACCAGTCATACATTTGGGCTCCAGTCTGTCCTGCAAAGTGGTCTCAATAGTTATCAGAACTGTGTGAATCTCTTCTTGGGAGACAAGTTCCCTTTCTGGCTAGTACCAGAGCCTCCCCCCTGGTTCTGGTACATAAGTATCAGGACCTCAGCCTTTTCCTCTCACTCCAGGGTGATTCTGATGAAGGCTATCCTGACAGTTCTAGAGACATTACCCCAGAAATTGCATCCTGATGGTTGGAATTAGAGGCTACTCTCTGAGTTTCTCTTTCTCATTTGTGAAATGAAGGTAATGTTAAGTTTGTCCAAATAAAGGCTTGAATGAGTTTAAAATAAACACATAAACCAGGTTTGGTAGTCCGAGTCTGTAGCCCTAGCACTAAGGAAGCTGAGGCAGGAGACTCATGAGTTTGCAGGCAAGCTGGGCTACAGATGGAAAGCATATCTCAGAAAGAGGAAAAAGCACAATCTATAGATCTGGAGAGGTAGCTCATCAGTTAAAGATAACTGGATCTTCTTCCCGAGGAACCAAGTTTGATTCCTAGCACCTACCCATATCGAGTCTCACCACCATCTGTAACTCCAGTTTCAGGAGATCCAATGTCCTCTTCTGTCCCTCTCAGGTACCAGGCATGCATGTGATGCGCAGATGTGCATTCAGGTGAAACACTCATATAGTAAAACACACTCACACAGACACACACACAGACAGACAGACACAAACACACACACACACACACACACACACTGGAACACACCTCTGTAAGCAGCCTGGGCCTAGTACCCAAGAGGCAGAGGTAAGTGGATCTTGTGGGTTTGAAGCCAGCCAGGGCTAGGTTAGGTACCCCAAATTTCTTAAAAGTAGCAACAGTATTTGTTATTTTGAGACAAGATCTTACTATGTAGACCAGGCTGACCTGGAACTTGCAGAGATCATCCTGCCTCTGCCTCCCAAGGACTGGGACTAAAGGTGGTCTTTGTCTCACAAGACTTGGGATTCCAGACTTACACCTTCAGTACCAGGCTTCAGTATTCTTAAACTTCCCCTGCAAACAAGTCTGAATGTGAACCTAGGTAAGATTCCTAAGATCTGGGCTTCCCCTTCCTGATAGCCCTTCTTTTGTTAGGTTCAGCCTGCAGGATGATTATAAAATCAGACCCCCTAATCTTCTATTTTTCTGTAATAATTAAAAGTAAACAAATAAATATGATAGGAAGAAGACTGAGAACCCGGGCAACAGAAACCAAACCAAACCAAACACTGTCGCGATCTGGCAGAGATCTTCGAATCTGCTTGGCAGTACTCACAAGCTGGAAGCAGAAGCCAGGGATGGGTGGTGGGGTGGGCTGTGCTGGAAGGCTAAATTTGCAAATCTCACACACAAACACACACACACACACACACACACACACACACACACACACACACACAAGCAGTTGCTCAGAGGTAGAGAGAGAGAAGGGGGTGGTCCTGGCCCAGGCGCTACTGCATGCAGCAGCCTCAGAACACGGCACAGGAGGCACTGACTTCACCAACCAGTCCCTACATAGAGCTGTAGCCAATGAGGGTTCAACTTGGTTCCCGTGCCCTCCCTCCTGCTTCACCCCTCACCCTGGCCAGAGCCTTCTGCTGCTGCGTGCTCAGGACCTCGACTTGTCCGCTCATGGTGCTCTCTGCTAGGCCTCAGTTGCTGCCACCTTCACCGGGTTTTACTTAGCAGGTCCGCTGCTGGTCCCGCCCCAAGGGAGAGTCTCTGTTCCTGTCCCGCCCTACCCAGTGCTCCCTGGTTTTTTGTTTTTGTTTTGTTTTGTCTGCCTCAGCTCATCAAGCCTATCTTAATGGGGTAGAGAGGTGACCTGACCTCAAGAGGTGTCCTAAGCCTCTGACATAGCTAGTGGCCCACGCCTCCAGGTTTTCACACGCTCAGGGCTCTGGCGCTCAAGGGGTGGGATTGTAGGTGTGTGTGTGGAGTGGGTGTTAAGAAAGTTCACCTAAGGACAGGGACATGGAACACCCCCTTCCGAGCCAAGCGGGAGTTGGGGGTGTCACCATTCTGAGTCCTTTTTGCCTAAGGAAAGCCCAGCCCCTTCCCCCTGACCTTGGGCACAGGCTGTGCTCCACAAATATTTGCTGGCCAGGAGAGCCCTTATTTGCCAAATGGCTCCAGCCCTCTAGATGTTAGGAAAGGTTAGGTAAGATGCGTCTCCTGTGTTAGCAGAATTCCTGGTATGGCTCACTCATTGTTTCAGACACAGTTTCAAAACCATTCTGAAGGCTGTCAGCTTAGGCGGGAAGTGCAGGATGGCCCCGGGCGCACCACTACAGGGCCAGGGAGCCTATAGGTGGAGGCCAGCACTGAGTAGGCTGATTTCTCTGGGTAGGGTGAGAAAACACAGACTGCTTTGGCATGAATTTTTTGGAAAG
The DNA here is from genome assembly GCA_019843965.1 of Rhynchomys soricoides. Lineage (NCBI taxonomy): Eukaryota > Metazoa > Chordata > Mammalia > Rodentia > Muridae > Rhynchomys > Rhynchomys soricoides. The sequence continues at coordinate 8,374,471 of JADRCH010000051.1, read as the reverse complement.
CAGGTGGCAAGGGAGCAGGGAGGAGATAGTGAAACAGGCCACCGAGACCCTCTGTCCTCCCGTGGGTCAATGACCAAGCATGGGCTCAGGTGAGACTATTGCCCATTGGAGACCTGATTGGTCATGAGCAAGTATGGTCTGTGCTAAGTAGAAATGGGAAATCAGATTTCAATGACTTAGCACCAGAAACAGTAAATATTTTATTCATTTTTCCTACTGATTATATATATAATATTATATATGATATAATATATAATATATATTCATATCATAAATTCAGATATTCTGAATATACCAAATACACGTTTTAAAAAAGACAGGGTTCTTATGTAGACCAAGATGGTTTCAGACTCACTATGTAATCAAGGAGAGTCTTGAACTCTTGATCTTCCTACTTCCACCTCCCCGGTGAAGGAATTATAGGCAGGTGCCATCATGTCTGGTACACTGGATAAACTGGACGCAAGCTAAAGTTATCAGAAAGGAGGGAGCATCAATTGAGAAGGAGCCTCCATCAGATTGGGCTACTGGCAAATCTATAGGACATTTTCTTAATTAGTAATCAATGGGGGGATGGCCTAGCCCATTATGGGTGGTGCCATCCCTGGGCTGATGGTCCTGGGTTCTATAAGAAAGTAGGCTGAGCAAGCCATAGGAAGCAAGCCAGTAAGCAGTGCCCCTCCAAGGCCTCTGCGTCATCTCTTGCCTCCAGGTCCCTGCCCCATTTGAGGTCCTGTCCTGATTTCCTTCAATAATGAACTGTGATGTGGAAGTGTAAGCCAAATAAGCCCTCCCCTCCCCAGGCTGCTTTGGTCATGGTGTTTTGTTCAAGCAATAACATCCCTAACTAGGACACCTGGTTTATATGGCTCTGGGGCTGGAACACAGGACAAGGCCTCTACAAACTGAGCTATTCCTCAGATGAAAGGGCTCAGGTGGACCAGCACAAAATACATTTATTTTATTTTATTCATAGCTTTTAATTTTTGAGACAGTCTCACTATGTAGCCCTTGCCAACCCGGAACTCACTCTGTAGACCAGGCTGACCTTAAACCCACAGAGATCCTCCTGCCTCTGCCTCTGCCTCCTCAGTGCTGAAATGAAAGGCCTATTTTGTAATTGATTGATTTTCTTCTTTAGTGCAGTTTTAGGAGTCAGTGGGGGGTTAAGAACTGTAAAATGACATGTCCTCAGCTGTGGTTTCAGAGGGAATATTTTCACTGCCTCACAAACCCTCTATGTTCTGCTTATTCTTTCTCCCTTTTGAGAACCCAGGTACCTGGGCCTGGAGAGATGGCACAATGGTTTGCAGCACTTGTTGCTCTCACAGAAAACCCAGATTTGTTCTGCAGCATCCATAGCAGACAGATCACAACTGTAACTACAGTTTCAGGGGATCTGACGCCCTCTCCTGACCTTCTGGGGCATTGCATCACATGGTGCGCACAAGTACACTCAGACAAACAAGCATACATATTTTTTTAAATGCAGCTATTAGGCAGGATGTGGTGGTAAACTACTGTAATTCCAGCATAACTGGGAGGCTGAAGTGGGAAGATTGAGAGTTCCTGGACTCCATACTAAGTGATAATTAGTATTAAAAATGATAATAATAATTGTATCTATGTGTCAGGAGCTGGGATTATGCCCCTGCTTGGTCAAAAACTGAGCCCCTGGGCAGGCACTCTTGGGTGGGTTGTGGGAAACTCAGAGTCAAAGAGCGATGACTTACTAGCCCAGAGTTTTCTCCGAGGATGTGGGGGTGGGGGTGGGGGTGGGTGGGGTGTAGTGTTCTCTGTGAGGGTGGGGTTGGGGGAAGGAGAGTAGATGGGGTTTCCCAGCTTGTGCTAGAGACCAGCAGGGATTCCAGCCTAACTGTACCCATACACATGTGCAGGCAAAACATCCATACACATAAAATAAAAATAAATATATCAGACCCTAGAGATGATGGCTCAGTAATTAAGAACATGGTTGCTCTTGTAGAGGTCCTGGGTTCAATTCCCAGCACCTACATGGTGGTTCCCAGCCATCTGTAACCCCAGTCCCATGAGATTTCATGCTGTCTTTTGGCTTCTGCAGGCACCAGGCATACATGTGGTGCACAGTCATCCATGTAGACAAAGCATCCATACAGTAAATAAATAAAGAAATAGGCCTCAGAGCCTTGTGCATTAAGTAGTGGCTTTGGCACTGAGCTATAGAATTTGTTACATAAGAAAACATTGCACAGGGTCCCATCTGTAATATTAGAATCTGGGAGGTGGGGACAAGGAATTCAAGGTCATCTTTAGCTATTTAGCCAGTGGAGGCCAGCCTGGGCTACATGAGACACTGTTTAAAAGAAACTGATTTACAATACTGTTGGTATCTGCTGGTGTGAATTTGCAGAAAGCAAATGTACAAAAATTGGTATCTTCATAAAGAACAAATGAAATTTTATGAGAAAAATAGGGCACTAACGGAAAGAGGTTTCCGAGCTCTGATTCTCAGAGAAGCAAACACACAGGCACATCCATCAGGAGGCTCACTGCTCTGCCCCAGGTCTTAATGTTCACAGGAGCAGTGAGCTGCCTTATACCCCTGAGAAATCAGAAGGGAAAAAAAGCAACACATGCACTTTGTAAAAAATGATGCTAGTGTTAGGAGTTGGTGAAATGGAGACCTTCGTGTGTGTGTGTGTGTGTGTGTGTGTGTGTGTGTGTGTTTAATTTCATGTATATGTGTGTTTTGCCTGCATATATGTCTGTGCACCATCTGCATGCAGTACCTAAAAGAGGGTGTCAGATCCCCTGGAAATAGAGTTATGGATGGTTGTGAGCTACCACATGGGTGCTGGGAATCAAATTCTGGTCCTCTGGAAGAGCAGCCAGTGCTCTTAAGCACTGAGCCACCTCTCCATCCCTGAGACTGTCATGTATTACTGGCAGGGATAGCACTGTTTTCCTAGAAATGACTTGACAACCCTTAACAGATTCCTCAAACATTTTATCACTTTGCTCAATGATAATCCTGATGCCAGATAGTTCAGGTTTATAATTACATTGAATATATGTAGGTCTGGAGAGATGGCCCAGCAAGTAAAGATGCCGTCCACCAAGCCTGATGACTCAGTTTCATCCCTGGGATCTATAAACTAGAAGAAAAGTGCAGACTCCTGAGAGGTCTCCTCTGACCTCCACATTCACACTGTGGGACACACACTCACACAGAGAGAGGCACATATATACATACACATGTATGCATACATGCACACACACACATATACACACAGACACAAATACACATACATATACACATGCATGCATACATGTACATATACACACAGACACATATACATACATACATACACATGCATACACACACATACACACACACACACACACACACATGGGAAAAAAATAAAACCCAGAATGAGTATATATATTCATGCATTTTTAGCAGAAACAAGTTTAAATAAACTATGTAAACCTTGATGTAGTCGGTGGAGAATTTATAATACAGGGGGAAAAAATAACAGTGAATCAACTTGAAAAAAAAAAAAGATGGGACCAGATGGTGTGTGCCTCACACTTCTAGGAGGTGAGACAAACCCACTCAGTGAAGGATTGAACGTGGGAAGAAACGCACTTAACTTTCCCATTTCCAAGGAAAGGAAAAAGTCCCCAGTGACTGTCTCCTTCAAGGACAGGCCTGCATTTAGCCAGCTCTGCTCACCAGGTCTGCTCTAAGGGCTTTTCAATATTAGTTCAGTGCTGACTAACAGAAAAATAATATGAGTCACACTGTGACCTCAAGTTCTCAAGCCACTGGAGTTGGGAAATTCATTTACAAGTGCTTTGCATTCCCAGTGCAAGCTATAGGCAGAAGTCTGCCCTGATTATTGGGGGAGAAATTATCTGTTAGATGCAAAACACATCACCTTATCCAGGACAGCAGGAAACTGCTCATAGCAAAACTGCCACTTGTGGGGCAGTGAACCATGCCAGGAAACTTGGTAAGGCTGAGTGGGCTCAGAGACCCTGGCACGCAGACCCATCTAAGGACAGTAAGTAGCTCCTTGCTCCCTACAGATTCCTGGCCCGGAACATATGGCCACACTTCCCACATAGGAAGATGAACAATGGTTACATAGATCAGAACAAGAGTTCTTCATGCTAATGAGGTATCCAGATGGGTTTACCCAATAAGCTTCCCTTCCGGGACATTCCTTCCTGCAAAAGGTATTTAATCTCTGGTCCACCCTCAGGAAGTGGTATGCACCTATTTCCTACAATGAACAGTCAATAAATGGTATGGAAAAGCATGAATTGTCTCCCTCATCAACAACTGCCGTGAGGCGCATGGAGGAAGCCTTTGTCCACAGAGCTACGCCATCTAAGTCTCCCATAGAAGAAGACCCCTCTGAGCTCCCAGACTCCGGTGAGCTAAACTGGAGTTTCCTCCCCCTCACCCCCAACTCCCTAGCCCTGTGTTCATCCGTCTGTCCTCAGTCCGTGGGCTCCCTCTGTTCCCAACTCCCTGCGACTTCCAGTGGTGCCTGGATTTCCAGGAGTTTGGGACCCCCTCGCCCCCTGGGATCCTCTTCGCAGGCCCATGGGTCCCCTCCGTTCCCGACTCTACACAGTTTCCAACAAGTACTGAGCGCCCAGGAGTCAGGGAACCCCAGCTTTGGCCTCAGCCTATGTCGTTTCTCACTCGGGTTGAGACCCCCACCCAAGGCTCCACCCCCTGAGCCGTGCTTTGGCGCTTCCCACAAGCCCAGCACCCGATGGCAGCTTAGGGTAAAATGTAGTCTAGTGTCTCCTGTTTCATCTGACCAAGCAGCATTCCCATACCCCAGCGGCAAGATGGAAATCGGGACCACAGACACCAACCCCAAAAGAGCTTTTTTAAGAGATCAGAAAGAAGCCTGGCATGGTGACACATACATTTGATCCCAGGACTCAGGAGACAGAGGCAAACCGATCTCTGTGAGTTCGAGGCCAGCCTGCTCTAAAAAGCCAGTCCAGGACAGTCGGGCTATGTTATACAGAAAAACCCTGTCTGGAAAAAACACACACAAACAAGCAAGCAAACAAAAGAACTCTAAAGTATAAATCTACATTATTACCACTTCAACATGTGAGCGAAGTGATTAAGAAATGAGGTGAACTATCACATTAATATCCAAGTAACATTGAGTTGCCCTGTATTTTGGGAGAGGATTCTAAATCTTTTAAATCCAACGTGTATTTAACACTGCATATTTCAAGACTCCCAGACTCCTTCCGAGTGTTCACGAAGCCTAGACTGGCATTACAGTTAAATCATGCCCTTCTCGATCCAAATGGCAACTGCCAATACCCAGCAGCTCCAAAGTGACCATGGTTAAAAATAGAGTCGTCACAGCTGTAATGAGTTTAAGTGCGGTGGAAGCCCATTAGGGGTGCCTATTAGGAGTTGCATGTATGGAGCGGACCCCTAGTCCAGAACAAACTTATAAGAAGGAGCACATTGCCCGGGGATGGAGCTCTGTGGGAGTGTTCGCATACACGCAGTCCCAGGTTTTATATCCAGTGCAGCAGAAAGGGGACAATTTGGACACAGAGGAAGCCACAGCCCCATGGAGGCTGAAGTGGGGATGATGCCTCCACACGCTAAGACTACGGTGAATCCCCAGCAGCTGGGGAAAGGCGTGGGTTGGGTCCCCCTCCTCCTAGTACTTCAAGGAGCTAACTCTGTCGACTCCTTGATCTCTGACTTCCAGTCTCTAGAACCTCAAGAGAATAACCTCATGTCGTTCCAGCCACTCAGTTTGGGAGCTTTGTCCCACAGGCTTGGTGCAGAGGTACACCCAGTGCAGAGATGCATGGCTGGCTGCCATGTTGGATCTTGAAGGTTGGCTCTTAACCCTTCCCACTTAGGAATCAAGAAATGAGTTCAGGCCCTCCCATTTCTCAGGGTCACCCAGCAGCAAAACCAGGACTGGAACCCAGGTGTGTGAAGCAGGGCCAGGCCTTGGCTGTTCTGCGGCTCTCTGCCTGCCTGAGTCCCATGCTCCAGGTTGCTCACAAGTTCTTCCCTGAACCTGAACATCATGGCACCTCAAACTTTAGCTGCTGTTGGCACGGAGGACATTTTATCATCTGGGCCAGTGGTTTAGAGAACAGATGGCTCCCTGTCCTGCTTGGATTTTTATCAACTTGACACAAATCTAAACAGATCAAGGAAGAAGGAAAGCCAGTTGAGAAAATGTGTCCAACAGATTAGCTGTAGGCAAGTCTGCGGAGCCTTGCTTCTCTTTTCTCTTCTTCTCTTTTCTTTTCCTTTCTTTTCTTTCTCCCTTCCTTTTACCTCAGCTTCACTCAGACTCAAAGTGTCAAAATGGTGGTGGGGTGGGGGGCATCTTCTTGATTGATAATTGTCATGGAAAGGCCCAGATTACTGTGGCAGTGCCACCCCTGGGATGATACAGAAAAGCAGGCTGAGCAAGCCATGGGGAACAAGCCAGTAAGCAGCACCCCTCCACAGCCTCTGCTCCAGTTCCAGTGCCCACGTTCCTACCTTGATTCCTGCCCCAACTTCCCTCAGTGATGGAGTGTGGCCTGAGAGTTGTAAGCTGAGATAAACCTTATCCTCTAAGTTGTTTTGGTCAGTGTCTATGGCAGCACTAGAAACCCGATTAAGGCATTTCCTCCTCCGATACATCCTTGCCCCTCCCTGCCTTGTGCCCCGAGTTCAGCCTGCCCCAGAGCAGAGAAGGTTGACACAGGTATTGTCATGATGTGAACCACATTCTACACCCATGGCTGGCTCACACATGTTCTTGAAGTTTCTGCCTCTTTCATGTGTCACAGGTGCTGTTCTGGCAGCTTCAGCTAGAGCAGGTGACCTGCCAACAGAAGAAAATGCTTTGGCATACAGGGCCTCTGCATTGTGATGGACAAGGGACTTCACGGAAGCTTTCTTGCTCCATCCCTACATCATAGTATACTGGTCTCAACCTTTAGGTATCTTCTTAGCTAGACAGATGCCACTGGACGTCCCTCCAGCTATGTAGGTGTTAGTTTTGGTGACACTGGAAGAGTGGCTTGGACAGAGTACCCACCTGGCATGGAACCAAGCAAGTGGCCTCATGTCTGGGCCAGCCTGGGAGATAGAGATTTTAGCTCCTAGACTGTTAGGGCTCAACATCTAGCCATTCAAGGGTGATTCACCACTCACACCCTACTCCCCAGGAAGGGAGATGACCGTAGAGGTGGTGGGGGATGGGGGATGAAGAAAGCTGAGCAAGGGGTACCTGACTAACCGCTCTTGAGATCTAGGATCAGAAAAGATGTGGGTTAGGGGCCTGTGGCCATGAGACCACCCTTGGACTTTTGCCTTTTTCTTCAACAAGCTAAGAAGTCTCCAGCCATTTCCAAGAAGCATGGCGCTGGATGAGGAGAGTCTGGGGGCTATAGAGCATTCCTACTGCTTCTGCCCAGCACAGGGCCTTTGCCCATGCTCTTGTCTCACTGGACGACTCCTCTCACCTCTTCCCTGCATGGCCAAAGGAGTGAGACTCTTCAGACAGAGACCTCTGTGTTCTTTTCAGACACTGTTCTCTGTCCATTGTTCCCACTCTGCCCCCCACTCCCTTAACACCATGGTCACCCTCCCTGAGATCAGACTGGGGGCCTGAGGGGGAAATTGAGGCAGGAAATGCTAGGGGTGATGGAGACCTCAGGCAACTGGTGAGCATGGAAGTGAAAAGCTCCTATAATTGGGGTGGGGGTCAGGACAAAGGCTATTTAAACGTTTGGAGCGTGAGTAGAGGCTATGGGGTGAGTGAACTTCATTGGCCCGGGGCCGGGATACCGGGGGTACATAAAGAGGAATTCCATGTTCAGCTAGCTGTACAGGGCTGTTTGCTTACCAGGCTACATGACCTCCTCTGGCAGGGCAAAGGTGGGGGCATGGGTCACGGGTCATGGGTCTGTGCACTAGACATGTAGGCCCAGGGCAGGGAGAGAGGATCAGGATGAGATTTCTGGGATTTTGGAATGCCTCAACCTGACTCTTGCTCCAAGCCTGCTCCCCACGGATCCATGGCTTCCCCAGCCCCACAATTCCCAGTCGATTTTTCTTTCTTTGACCATTTCAGTCTCTTAATGGTCAAGCTTGGGAAACATGGGCATCTTCATTGAACTAATGTCCCCATGTTATACAAGCAAGCCCTGGACCTCAGAAGCTAGGAGAGATGAGTCAAGGTTTGAAACTTTGCCTTGTCTGGAACTTAAGTCCTCTATCCTTGATGATCACCTACTCTGGCTTTTGAAAGATAAACTCTCTTAGGTGAGATCTAATCTCGACCTCTGTAACAGGGAGTCCCAGATTGGCTTTCAGAGGAGATAGCATTGAACTGAGCCTCTTAGGTGGAAATGGTAAGAGAACATTCTAGGTGAAGGAGATCACCAAAAAACAGCCACAGAGGTGAGAAAAGAAAGGAACCACAAGGTCACAGGGCTCAAAGAGATTGAGGTAAGGTCATCAAGGAGCAGGTCCTGACACTGGGCCATCTTTTCTGTGCTGGTTAGTTTTATGTCAACTTGACCCAAGCTAGTATTACTGGAGAGGAGGGAACCTCAATTGAGAAGAAGCCTCTATTAGATCAGGCTGTAGGCTAGCCTATAGGCATTTTCTTAATTAGTGATTGATGTGGGAGGGCCCAGCCCATTGTAAGTGGTGTCACTACTGGGCTGGTAGTCCTGGGTTCTATAAGAAAGCAGGCTGAGCAAGCCATGGGGAGCAAGTCAGTAAGCAGCATCCCTCCACAGCCTCTGTATTAGCTCCTGCCTTTCCTGAAAGATGGAGAAAAGAGTTGATTTGGCTTACACTTCCACAGAACCGCTCAGCATCAAAGGAAGTCAGGGCAGGATCTCAAAACTTACAGGCTTGCCTACAACCTGATCATATAGAGACATTTTCGCAGTTGAGAATCCCTTCTCTCAGATGACTTCAGATTGTGTCAAGTTGACACAAAACTATCCAACTCAATGTCAAACACATAGTGCATATTAATAATTCAAAACAGGAGGATTGTAAGACCTGGGCTTCCTGTGCTGCATAGGGAGACATTTCTTTTAAAAATCATAATTAATTACATATACAAGGACGGTAACATAGATGATACCACAGTGACATTGTACTATCACTTAAGTACACTCTGCAGCCACTTAGTCAAGTCACCTGAGGACACATTTCTCAGAGTGAATCTTGTCATCAGAAATCCCACAACCTCATTGTCAATTTGACTGGATTAAGAATCACTGAGCTGACACACCTCTGGTGTGTCTGTGAAGAGGCTTCCAGTGTGTATGGTGTGTGTGTGTTTGGTGTGTGTGTATGTTCAAGTGTATTATGTGTCTGTGTGTGAAGGCCAGAGGTTGGCATTGAGTGTCTTCTTCAATCACTTCACCTTATTTTTTGAGACAGGGTCTCTCACTGAACCTGGGGCCCTCCAATTCAGCTAGACTGGCTGACCAGCAAGCCTCAAGGATCCCCCTGTCTTTATCAGGTTTACAAATGTATACCACTATATGTGGCTTTTAAGTGGGTGCTAGAGAGTCGAACACAGGTCCTGATGCCAAGCACTGTACCTACTGAGCCATCTCTGCAGTCTTGGGAACACTGGTCTTGACTGTAAATCCATAAGGAAGATAAATCAAAAAGTCATTTCCCACTGTGCCTGTTGCCCACCTGAAATCCCAGCACTTGGCAACCAGAGGCAGTTGAAGGTCTTTCTAGGCTACATAATGAGTTTGAGGCCAGCCTGGTCTACATGAGATCCTGTTTCAAAGACCCAAACACAGGCTCATTAAGGGGCTTTGGTGAAGGTGCTTGTTCACCAAGCCTGAAGACATGAGTTTAATTTTCAGAACCCACACGGTGAAAGGAGAAAACCTCTCACAAACTGTTCTCTGACCTCCATAATTGCACTGTGGTACACTTGTGTGTACACACACACACACACACACACACTAGTTAAAACAAAGCAAAACAAAGACCTTTGTTTGTTTTGATATTTTATGGGAAGTGGTAAACAGATCAGTAATCTTAGCACTTGAAAAACAGAAGCAGGAGGATTACTGAGAGTTCAACCTCATCTACATAGCCAAATGTCAGGCCAGTTAGGACTATATAGTGAAATCCTATCTCAAAAAATAAAAATAAGGGGCTGGAGAGATGGCTCAGTGGTTAAGAGCACTGGCTGCTCTTCCAGAGGAAGTTGTTCAATTCCCAGCAACCACATGGTGGCTCACAACCATCTGTAATGGGATCTGATGCACTCTTCAGATGTGTCTGAAGACAGACAGCTACAGTGTACTCACATACATGATATAAATAAAATAAATATATAAAAAAAGAATGAAAATGATAGAGGAGGCTGCTCACTTGTGATGTGGGGCCAGTCTCTTCTCTTTTGGAGTCTTAGGGTGCAGCCACCTCAGCTCTCAATTAAGACCATGTAGCAGAGTTACCTTTTAAGATCCACCTGAGAAAAACATTTCCTTAGGTGACTGGTTCAACAAGTGAGGAGACTGTCTATACTATGAAATACTGTGGGACCATACTAAAGGGCAGGGTGAGAGCGCTCTCTGAGCCACATCCAATATAGTCTGACCAGAATAGTTGCACAATCACATGGCCATTCACTGAACAAGGCAATGTTGGCACTTGTGTGTTATAAGACTCTTACCATAACTATGTGTTACATAATATGAAGTATATTTACATATGGCAGTATATTTGCACATATTACATATGCTTGTATATGTTTCACTATATGTGCATGAAAACACTTTGAAAGAGTTGACAAGGTAGCCAGGTTTGATAGCACATTCCTGTAATCCCAGGACTCAGGAAGCTGAAACAGGAAGATTGATAATTCAAGGCTAGCCTGGGCTACTTACTCTTGTTTCACTCCTCACTTGTGTTGCCCCTAAAAGTCTGCAAGGTGAGTCTTAAAGCAATACCTGTGTGCCCAATTCATGAGTAATGTGTAGAAGCCACCCACGAGTTCATCTTTAGGTAAATGGTTATACAAACTGGGACAGAACCACACAATAGAATCTTATTCAGCCTGAAAAAGATGATGATGATGATGATGATGATGATGATGATGATGATGATGATTTATACTTTTTGAGATAGGGTTTACTATAGTCCTGACTGGCCTGACATTTGGCAATATAGATGATGCTGAACTCCCAGAGATCCTCCTGCCTCTGTTTTCCAAGTATGCTGACATTGCTGATATGTTTACTACTCCCAGTAAAGAATGATATTCTGTCTCATGCTGTGCTCTGCATGACTTTGGCATCGACCTAACTGGGGCTGCAAGGGAACAAAGAAACCACGGACACACATATGGAAAAGCTGGGATCCTCTCTGATGGATAAGCCAGAGCACCCCAGAAACTCAGTGTGATTATTAGATACTAGGAGCGAGGCTATCATTTACAACTGAACAAGGAGGCGGGTGTAGCTAACCTTGGGTAAGAGCAGGCTCTGTGGGGGAGCAGTCTTCGAGCAGTAAACTTGTGGGGGAAGAAAGAGTGGACATTTTCTGCACACACTGCCAGTGTTTGCTGTGGTGGTTTGGAGAATGTCCCCCACAGGCTCATATTTGAATGCACCGACCCTAGTTTTTGAACTGTCTGGGAAGGGTTAGGAGGTGTGCTCTTGTTGGAGGAGCTGTGTCCCTGGATTGGATGTTGAGATTTCAAAATGCCTATGGCATTCTTCCCTTCCCTTCCCTTCCCTTCCCTTCCCTTCCCTTCCCTTCCCTTCCTTCCTCTCTCTCTCTCCCTCTCCTCTCTCTCCATCCCTCCCTCTCTTTCTCCCTCCCACCTCTTTCCCTCCCCCTCTCTCTGCCTTATGCCTGTAGATCGTGTAGCTCAGACGTAAGCCCTTAGCTACTGCTCTGGCACCACAGTTTCCTCCCAGCTGCCATGGTCCCTGCCACAACAGTATAGAAATGACCTCTGGAAATGTGAACCCCCATTAAACACTTTCTTTTAACCATTGCCTTGGTAACAGCAATGGAAAATCAACTAAGTCAGAAGTAGATATGAGGGGATGGGGCATTGCTGAAACAGGGCTGTCCATGTAGTTTTTTAGGGGAATGTAGAAGACTTTGGACTAGGAAAGTGATCCAATGCTATAGGTTGGACTTGATGGGTCATCCCAGTAGGATCTTGGGAGACAGTAGTGCTGAGAGATATGACCATGAAGGCCCAGCTCTGTGGAGCAGTGATCTGGCAGGTAGTCTGGCACTCAGGTTGAGCACAGGCAAACTCCGGGAGATCCAGCGAAGTAATTCACAAGGGACCTGAAACGTTATACCAAGGCTCCCAGGAGGTCCAGTCACGGTCACATATCAGGCCCCAGGTTGAGGCATTGCCACACAGCCCCAAGCCATCCCCATGTTAATGAGACACCTAGAGACTTAGCCACGCCCTTCCCAGTTACTATATCTGCCCTGCCTCTCTGGGAGAGGTGGGGGTGCAGTTCCTTCCATGCCACTCTTCACATGGTGAAAATAAACATTTTAGAATTATGGACTGTCTCTTCATCTGGACTCGCTATGGGAAGCGAGGGATCTGGCCCTTAATTAATGAGCCATGGCTAATCTCTCACCGAGGGAATCCCAGCGTTCCCAGATGGTACCCGTTCACCCAAGCCTAAGCAGTTAGCCCAGCACCCAAAGCTGCTGAGACCCGGTCCTAGCAAAACCCCAGCTGTATTCTGGCTAGCCTGTCTGTGGCACCCTGTGGCAACTGCAGTGCTCCAGGCTAGAGAACCCACAGAGATGGCTGCAGCACTTTCCTGGGAATGGCCCCCTCCCACACCCATGGGCAGGGCCCACAGAGGCTTCCTACAGCCCCCACCTGCCCATCGGACTGTGTGGGAAGATGCAAGGCCACTTTCCACATGTCTGCTGTCCTGCCCAGAGCCATAGCGCCCCGGGACAGACGTGGGGCTTTGTTCCACAGCGCTAGGCATGTTCCCAACACAGCTCAAGAGGTTTCAGAGGGAAAAATACTAGCTGCTGGGCTAGAGACCATTCTTGTGATATTTTGGCAAAGACTGTGGCTGCTTTTTGTCCTTGTCCTAAGAATCTGCCAGAGGGTAAATTGAAAGATAATGGATTAATTCCCTTGGCAGAGGAGATTTCAAGATAGCCTAGTGTTGACTCTGTCTGGTGGTTGTTAGCGATCATTCTTAATGCAGATCTACAATTAATAAAGAGCGAGTAAGGAAAAAAGAAGTACAAGTGTTCGGTCTGAGGAGTACAGGGCATTGGGATGTCTAATGTTGGAGCCGAGGCTTGTGCTGAAAGAGGGGAGGAGTTTCAGGAGAGGCCTGATCTGAAATGAAGGGAGGGGGGCTCGGGGCAAGACCCCAACAGCCAAGCTTCCACTTACAAAAAGAAAAGGCCTATGGAATTCCCTGTTTTCTAAAAGGCAACATCAAAACAAAACTCATGCACAAGTGATCCAAGGATGGGACCCGCTCCATCCTGAGCAGGTAGTCAAACTTGGCAGCATCCGGTTCTGGCTTTAGAGTCGCGAAGGATAGAGGGTAAGGGGTTGTGAATCTCCCTCTACAGTTAAGGAAAGTCACTGCCGCAGAGGAGTCTCTTCATGGAGGACCCAAGAGAAACTCTGAAAGTGAAACCTAGATTTCTCTGGAGACTCCAGAGATGTGAGGGTCAGGGTCAGGAGATGTCTGCTGAGGAGAGCTGCGGACAGAGTGTGGGACCAGCCAGAGAGATAGGGGTGTTGCAGGCAGCAAAGTTGGAAGAGCAGAGCCGTCTAAGCCCCTGACATCAGACATGGAGCCACTGCATTTGGAGTTTGCCCTGTTGGGTCTTAGTCTTTCAGAATTTCCTCACTACACCCCCTTTCTTCCATTTTGGAATAGTAATGTATATTCTGTGCCTTCGTATGTTGAAAGAATGTAATTTGGTCTCTGATTTTAAGGGGGGAGGTTACAATTAATAAATAGCCTTGAGTCTCAAAAGAAGACTTTGGACTTTTAAACAGTGTTGAGACTGTGAAAGACTATGGGGACTTTTGAAGTTGGGCTAATTGCATTTTGTATTATGATGTGGCCACAAGCTTATGGGGGTCAAGATGTGGATTGTGGTAGTTTGAATGAGAATGGCCCCATAGGCTCAGATATTTAAATGCTTGTTTCCCAGTTGGTGGAATTGTTTGGGAAGGATTAGGAGGTGTGGCCTTTGGGGGGAGGTATGTTACTGGTTTTGAGGTTTTAAAAGCCTATGCTATTCTCTGTTAGATCTTACCCTCTCTTGTAGATCAAGCTCTCAGCTACTGCTCCAGTGCCATGCCTGCCTGCAAACTTGCTGCCATGCTCCTGACCATGAAGGTGATGAACTCTTCTAAACCTCTGAAATCGTAAGTCCCAGATTAAATGCTTTCTTTTATAAGTTGCCTTGGCTGTAGCATTTTGTCACAGAAATTGAAAAGTAGACACACTTGAGTTGAGAAGGGAGGCCACTGTTTACCATTTCCCTGAGTCTGGCCTGGGGAAGGCTTTGCCATTTCCTGAGTTTGAGGTTCTGATGGCCAGCTTGTAGACATGGCCAGCATGTATCAGCAACACACATCCACTCAGGACTTTGCTTGCTCACCTTCAGTCACAAGCATCAGTGTGACTGAACCTCACACTGGATGCAATGAACACACACAGACAGAATACTGTATGAAGACTACAAGAACCAATCATTTGTTACATGATCCCACTCACAGGAACTCTTTAGAATCGTCAGACTCTCGGTTTTAGAAAACAGGAAAGTCTCTTATGGAAGAATAGGAGGAAGGATTGTGAGTCCCAAAGGGAATAGGAACTCCACAGGAAGACCAACAGACCCTTGAGGCTCTCAGAGTCTAAACCACCAACCAAAGAACATACAAGGCTGGACCTAGGCCTACCAACTTATATGTAGCAGATGCGCAGCTTGACCTTCATGTGAGTCCCAAACAACTGCAGCGGGGGCTATCCCAAAAGCTGCTGCCTGTATGAGAGATATGTTCTTCTAGCTGGGCTGCCTTGTCTGGCCTCAGTGGGAGAAGAAGTGCCTAGCCCCACAGAGACTTGAAGTGCCAGGGTTGGGGGGATACCCAGGGAGGCCCTCACCTGCTCAGAGAAGAAGGGGATGGGTTCGGGAGGAGGATTGTGGGAGGGGGTAGTGAGTGGAATGTAAAGTGCCTAGGAGAAGGGAGCTAGGGTTAGTATTTGGAGACTGAGATTCCATTTTACAAAAGGAAACGGATTCTGGAGCTGAGGGAGTAGCTTGGCTCGTGCAGTGCCTACTGCACAAGCATAAGGACCTGAGTTTGAACTCTTAACTCCCAGTGTGTAACTCCAGTGCTGGGATCCCAGAGACAGGAGGATGCCTGGGGCTCACTGGGTAGCCAGCATAGCCAAAACAGTGAGAGATACTGCCTTGAAAATAAGGTGCAGCCATTGAGGGAGTACCCACTGTCACCTCTGGCCTCCACATACATGCAAACACACATATGTACATACTAGCTCATGATCTGGAATGACCTGTTGCTTTTAATCATTGGGAAGCAGGCAGCCCACCCCAGCAGAGCAGGGGCTGAGCCAAACCTTTCACCACAAACAAAATGAAAGAGAAAAGGCCAAGGTTCCACCATCCCTGTTGTTACAGTTGGAATGTGAGATACTTCCACAGACTGGCGTCTGAACACTTGGTACCCAGGTGGTGGCTCCAAGGCTGGAGGTCTTGCTGGGTGAGATTTGATGTTTTGGTTACCTTAAATGGGCTGTCTGCCTCTAGTCCCTGTCTGTCTATGTCCTGATCAAACGGGATCTCCCAAGACACTCAGCAAACTCACGCTGCCATGGATGGAGCCCAAGATGCCATGCCTTCTTTGCCTCGAGATGGCCTAACGAGCAAAGCCCTGACCACCTGGGTTCGATTCCCAAGACCCATATGATGGAAGGAGAAAACCAACTCCCACAAATTGTTCTCCGCCCTCCACACTGGTGCTGTGGCACCTCTGCTCCCCAATCCAAACAAGTAAATCATGTAACAAAAAACAGAGGATTTGTTTGATTCATGGTTTGGGGAATTTCTGTCCATGGTTTTGTGTGAGTGAGTGAGTGAGTGAGTGTGTGTGTGTGTGTGTGTGTGTGTGTAGATTTGGAGCAGAGCCCCTCACGTCATGGTGGTCCAGAAGCAGATCAAGAATGCCTGTGATGGCTGGCTTCCTTTCTCCCATTCTCTATTCATGCCCCTAAGTCTATGGGATAGAGTCAAAAATTCAAGGCAGGTCTCTCCCTCCTTAGTTAGCTTCTCTTGAAACACACACACACACACACACACACACACACACACACACACTTTACTAATCTAAATACTTTCAAATCCTTCCAAACTTATAATCAGACTTAATCATCAGAGCAGAAAACAGCTGCTTTCCCTGCAAACAGGTAGGGAAACTGGGTTTGGAGGGATTTCCAAAGCCTTTAACTTGGGAGGGTGCAGAGGCCACAGAGTCCTTAAGAGGTAGGGCCTAGGGGGGTTCTTAGTGAATGGATCAGTTACTTTTCCTTGTAGCTGTGACAAAATGCCTCATGGCAGCAACAGAGGACCTGGGTTCAATTCCCAGCGCACACATGACGACTCATCAGATCTGATACTACCCAGGGATCTGATATGTATCTTCTGACATCCTCAGGCACCATGGTGTACATGCTTACATCTAAGCAAAATACCATACACATAAAATAATGATAATATTGCATCTGTGGGGCATGCACAGATTTCCCTCTTGGGCTATTCTGTAAACAGCATAACAATTAATTACAGAGCATTTTCATTGTATTATGAACAACCCACAGATAATATCAGATGTGCAAAGAGGGTGTGTGTAGGCTATATCAGAATATGAGACCCATGGATTTTGATATTTACTGGGGAGTGTCTTAAAACCAATCCATTAGGAATACCAAAATATGGATATTTTTGTTTGATATTAATTGGTGGTGGTGGTGGTGGTGTGTGTGTGTATGTGTGTGTGTGTGGGTGTGTGCGTGTGTTGCTAAAATTTGTTGCTAGGGGAAGAGTAAGCAATGTGTGCTCCTTCTTCTATGGTCCCAACAACAAACCCCTAGGCACAATCCCCAGAGTTGACTCTGGGGAGCCAATGGCTGTACAAGGCTTCCTTACAGAACAGAAGTGAGGGTTACTAACAGGGGTGTGGGTTTTCCGTGCCTGGAAAGTCTTATACAGCTGGAATAAGAGCTTTCCTATAGCTGCATGGATAGAGCCTCTACTCTAGTTCACACACACACACACACACACACACACACACCCCTGTGTGTATGTTACACGCAGAGTTGCCGAAGCCATTGGATACCAGGTTGGGATACAAACCACAACAAGTCCAGCTGAGATAGTCTTTTAATAATGCTTTATACAGTTAAATGCCCTAAGATGGCAGTTGTTTGGCTCAGAATACAGTCAGTCAGTCAGTCAGTCAGTCAGTCAGTCAGTCAGTCAACAACAGTGTGTTGTATGTTTGGGCATGTTCATACCACACCATGCATGAAGAAACCAGAGATGAGCTTTACGGAGTCCCACCTTTACATGGATCTGGGTGTCTAACTCAATTCATCAAGCACCTTTACCCACTGAGCAGTCTTGCTGAGTTATTTGATAGAGAGCACCAGCTAGCTAATCCACTTGTCTCATTTGCTTCTGACCCCCATCCCAGCTCAACCCTAGCCTTACCTAAAACCTAGCACAGTAGAATTGGGTGGGCAGCGGAGACGGAACCGAGGTCAAGGTCGGGACAAGCAGGGGTCAGAGGGGTTGCATAAGTGCCACTGATGCCATCAGGGGTTGGCCAGGCCCCTCAGGCCTGCAGATATCTCCTCTCCCTGGAGAAGGGACTGTCTGAGTGAAGATGAGCCACTGCCACTCAGAGTACCAGGGCTGTTGCTGGCCAGCTATGCTGATTCTCTTCCTCACTTTGGAAATAAGGAACCAGCTGCAGAAGTCTTTGAGAAGCATAAAGGAGGGCTCGAAGTGGGGAGCATCCCTGATCTCTCCCTCTGGGCTGAGAAGGCAGGTAACAGTTCTCTGGCTTCCATGCCAGGTCGGGTGGCACAGCAAACAGCCGCAGGGTCTGATTCAGAGAACACGGCTGGTGTTGATGCACCAACTTGGGCACTCTTGGGGCAAGTGTTGCCCCAGAGGCTGTTGGTTCTGGTCTGCTGTGCATAGCATGTTGCATTTTTTAAGCTCAACAGGAAACCCCAGCACTCTTCTTGGTTGGACCACCCCATTATCTAACCTGGACACCTACCAACTCCATCATTGTAACAACTTAATGGTGGCACCTCTTGAAGCTGGCTTCTGGAGCTGTCCCACCTGCTCGAAAGCCTGCTGTGGATCCTCGCTGTCCCTGGGAAAAGAGTGTTCCTTTCACCTACACTTCTCTCCTTCCTTCTTCTTCCACATTCCCTTTCTTTCTGTCTTTCATCAATTATTAAAAACCAGGGGGCTGTGGCTGGAGAGACAGCTCAGCAGTTAAGAGCATTGGTTGCTCTTCCAGAGGACATGGGTTCAATTCCTAACACCCACGTGGCAGCTTGCCTCACAGTCTCGCTTTAGTTCCATGGGCTCTGGTGTCCTCTTCTGGCCTCTGCAGGTACTGCATGCATGTACTGGTGCACAGATGTGTAGGCAAGACACCATACCGAAAACCAAAGCAAAACAATAATACTCAAACAGAACGAAACTGAGCAGAGCTGGAGGAATAGATCAAAGGTTAATATTGTACTGTTCTTACAGAGGACCCTAATTTGGTTCCCAGCAACCACAAGGGACAGCTTCAGGGGAATCATCGGACACCTCATATGCACATGTTCTCACACAAGCACACATGCACATAATTAAAAATTATAAATAAATAATAAGCCCAGGCTGGAGAAATGACTCAGCGGTTTAGAGCACTGACCACTCTTCCAGAGGTTCTGAGTTTAATTTCCAGCAACCACATGGTGGCTCACAACCATCTGTAATGAGATCCAATGCCCTCTTCTGGTGTGTCTGAAGAGAGTGACAGTGTCCTCATATACAATAAATAAATAAATAAACCCAACCTGCCCCCCAAATAAATAAATCGATCTTTTAAAATAACATAGCCAGGGCTGGAGAGATGGATCAATGATTAAGAGCACCGACTGCTCTTCCAGAGTTCCTGAGTTCAATTCCCAGCAACCACATAGTGGCACACAACCATCTGTAATGGGATCTGATGCCCTTTTCTGGTGTGTCTGAAGATAGCTACAGTGTACTCACTCATATATATTAAATAAATAAATCATTTTTTGAAAATAACCTAGGTGAATATGGTAACACATATCTGCATTCCTAGTACTTGGGAAACTGAAGCAGGAGCGCTGGCCATGTGTTTAAGACCTGCCTGGGCTACAAAACAACACCTTGTCTCAACCAAAATAAAACAAAACAACCCTACTGTGCTCCAGGCACTTGTCTAGGCATGGAAATCAACTATGCCCATTAAGACTGGGTCCCTGTTCTTGAGGAGCCCACAGACAGGACAACCCAGACAGGAGTCACATCAACAGTTGTACCCTTCAAGAACAGAGCTTGGCCAAGGGAACCCTGGCAGAGCCTGGAGGCTGAGGCTGCAGGCTGGATGCTCGAAACTTGAAGGAAACAGAGATAGTTCTGAAAACATGGCAGTCCTGAGGCTGAAACTGACTCGTTATGGCTTGCCCATTCTACAGTTCTGCTTCCCAGTGTAAGTATTCTGAGAGGTGGAGGGATCTATGTAGGTGATGAGGTTGAGGGCACCTGCCCACACTGGAATCAGTGCAGTTTCATGAGACAAGGTTAGCTCTTATGAAGCATCACCTGCCTTGTGCCTGTCTGCCGTCTGCCAAGGCCCTCACAGGTGCAAACGCACATACATTTAAATTTCCCCAGCTCAGTGCCCTAGCAACAGAAAACAACCTAAAGCAGCCCACAGAGGGAAGAGAGACCGTGTTCAGTGCCACAAGAGGTTGTGCTGGCTTCTTCCCAAGCACCATCTGCAGCCATGTGTGGATGTGTACTGGGGAGGGAGAGTGGTGGGTGAGGGTCTCACACAGGCAGTGTCAGCCCATGGAGAGAGAGAACCTTTCTATTATGGATGTCACAAGCACTGGATGATGGAAGTCTGAAATCAGGTTCTGAGCACGTCCCTTCTGAGACTCCAGGTAGAACTTCCTTGCCTCTTCCTGCCTGCTGCTGTTTCACCTTGCTCCAGTCCCTGCCTGTAGTCAGGTAGCATATCCTCTTTTTTAGTTCTGTTTTTGAGAGACAGTCTCATGTAGCCTAGGTTAGCCTCAAACTCCTTATGAATCCCAGGCTAGACTCATACTCACTATCCTCCCTCTTCCACGTGTCACTTACTAGGATTACAGGCATTTATGAACAGGAATGTGTGTGCACAGGGGTGTGTATACTACCATGACTTGTTAATGTGGCACTAGCAGTTGAGCCCAGGGTTTCCTGCGTGCCAAGCAAGCGCTGTGCCAGCTAAGCTGCATTCCATTCTGTTTTGTGTGTTTATATTTTATTATAGTGAATATTCCTTTTATGTGTATGAATACTTTGCCTGCATGCATGTGCTCCATACGGAGTCCAGAAGAGGACTCCCCTTGAGGTGGAGTTAGAGGTGGCTATGAACACCACATATGTTCTGGAAATCAAATCTGAATCCTCTGGAAGAACAGCCAGTACTGTTAACTGCTGATCCATTTCTCCATGCTCTGCCTCAGACTCTTGAATGTTGGGATTACAGGCACATACTGCCATGTCTGTCTTCATTCTTAATTTTTTTTTTTTTTTTTTTTTTTAAGAACAACAGAGATATTAGCTAGGGAGTGGTAGAATGATCTCATCCTAACTTGATGGTGTCTATGAGCTCCTGGTCAGAAGAGACCTCAACATGTTCTTGGGCAGGGTACAGAGAGGTGATTTGTGGGCTTTTCTGAAGCGGGCAGCTGTGACCCTGTTTGGGGGACATACATCAGGTCAATTTCCCTGGTTGCTACAAGTGTGTGCTGGCAAGCACAGCTATGGATGGTACAGCTGGAGGAAACCAAACTCAATACCTTGCGCCCTCTGCTGTCCAGGAATGGCAAAAGCACACTGGAGCCCACAGGGCCATTTTGCAAATGCTTAGGAGCTTGAACCTCTCATGCTGTGCAGAGAGGTCAGTTCCCAGGCTGTGGACTTGCCTGCTTTAGCATCAGATGGATCTAGGTTTCCAAGCCATTTCCTCTCAGCCAGACTTGCTCTGTGACCCTAAGATAGTTTCTCAGCCTGAGTCTCCATCAGTGCCTTGGGGAAGAAGGCAGGCTCACTCATGTTCCGACACTGCTCATGGCCCAACAACCAGCCATTCAAATATTAATTACATTAATAAATGTATGAATGATGGCAAAGATCTTAGGATCACAAGACAGTAAGGGCTAAGGGAGTGAATTATACTTCTGCTCTCTGCCAAGTTGTTCTCCTTGGATCTTCAATGGTCTAGATACATCAATCACAATAATAGTTAATAATATAGTAACATATACTAATAATTAATTGGCATTTCTAGGCTCTTTGAGGCCCAAAGAGATGTAATTATGAGGTTTCTTAATCCAAGGATACTACCATATTTACACTATATTATCTCTATGATTAACAGAGAAGCAGGGCAAATTAGCTTATAGATTAGCATATAGATTAGCATATAGATTTGGGGTGAAGTATATTCTCCTAGGAATAATCTCATTCATCAAGTTTAAAAAAAAAAAAAAAAAGACTATGTGTGTGTGCATTCGTGTGGATGCCTACAGAGGTCAGGAGAGGGTGTGGAATCCCCTGAATCGAGAGTTATAGAAGGTTGTGGGTAACCACCTGAGGTGGGTTCTGGGGGAGCCGCAAGTACTCTTGACCACCTCTCCAGCCCCGGCCATGTTCTCATTCCCCTGTATATTTAAACCCTGGCTGCAGAGGTGGGGATGACAGGGAATGGTATTACTTAACAAAGCAACGAAAGTGTAGGTGGGGGCTCCAGTGGGTTGTGGAGTCCAGGCCTTGTGTGGCAGGGAGAAGAGATCTGGGATAGAGTATGTTCAGAGATAAAACAAGAACTATCTCACAGCACATGGTGGCAGACACCTTTAACCACAGCCCTAGGAAGGCAGACGTGCATAGATCTCTTTGAGTTCAAGGCCAACTGGGGCTTCATAATGAGATTGTCTTAAGACAAAACAAACACACTCAGCCAGGACAGTATCAATAACCACTGAACAGCTGGCCTCCCTAACTTCTCCCCACAAGGCTTGGGCCTGCCGCTTAATCCCTAGAGACAGAATTAATCCAAACCCAGTGAGGGTTTGGGATCTGACAGCTCTCAGGCTGGCATCGGAGTTCTGTGGGTGACTAAGTTCACCTTGTGAACTTTGGTTCATAAAGCCAGGGTGTTGTTAGACATTTAGGTTTGTAATATCAACACTTAAGATTGAACTTGGCACAAGAGAGTCCACAATTGCTACTTAGGTATGACTTGAGCTACTTCGTTCCTAGATGGAAGTCTGAGACTCCTGTGTCCCTGAAAGGGTCCTGTTACTTGGGGGATGGGGCATCAGGTGCAGGGAGTCACAGCTAACTCTTTACCCAGGTTACAGCTCACCATGCTCAACTGACTTAGCAGCCATCTTTATCTCTGGACACAGCCCACAAAAGGATTCCGACAAATGTGGGCTATTGGGTAGATGCTGGGTATCTTTTTTTTTTTTTTTTTTTTGGCTTTTCGAGACAGGGTTTCTCTGTGTAGCCCTGGCTGTCCTGGAACTCACTCTGTAGACCAGGCTGGCCTCAAACTCAGAAATCCGCCTGCCTCTGCCTCCCAAGTGCTGGGATTAAAGGCGTGCACCACCACTGCCCGGCAGGATGCTGGGTATCTTTGTCTGGGTGGCAGTGAGTGAAGGGGCAGTGGAGACAGAAGCTGCTAGTTGGATGCCAGAAAGGGGCCATGGGGTACAGTGTGAAATGGGTACTGCATATGGACAAGAATTGGGGAAGGGGGTCTTTAACACATGATCCCGAATTTCACATGACACTCCCCCAGCAAAGCCCTCCTCCCTTGGGATATCAGATACCACATCTGGAAAGGGACACTAATTTTGTCTGCCTTAAAGAGTTACTGTAGTCATTGTGAGAACTGGTGTGATTCAGGGCCTGCTGCCCCATGCTCCCGGCCCCCCATCACATGCACACATGCACACTTCATACACACATTTGTTTCTAATCTCTGCTCTAATCTGGTAGCCACTGATGCCAAACAGCTCATTAAGTACTTTATAACCTGAGTGGTAAAACTGCCTCCTTCCTGATTTGATCACATGAGATAATTAAAATCCTCAGGCCACTAAACGTTTGTGAGGAAAGAATGCCCACAAAGCACTCATCCACAGAAGAAGGGACATAACCCGTGCTCACTCACACACATGATTTTCTATGTTTTGGCAGCTTGTGGAAGTCTCTGAACCACACACACGACTTCAGCAAGTAACAAACACACCAGGTCCCTGCCCTCTGCTGTCTATAGACGCCCTTCCAAAGGTACCATCCCCCCTCCAGTGACCACAGTGAGGCCGATTAACCAAAAAACACATAAAATTTCTTTACTTCTGAGTCTCCCCTTTTACGAGGAGGCTGGAAATAACGCGGATTTAATTTAAAAAATGGCATAATTAGTTAAATACCTCTCAGTTAGGCCCTCTCGTGCAGAGAGACCAGTCCCAGACAGCTATGATCCTAGGGACCCCAGGGTGGCACTAGGCATGGCTGGGGAAGGCTAGGAGCCAGAGGCTCCCTGCCTGGCCTTTCTGCATCAGGAAGCCAAGCAGGAGGTGGGCAGGGTACATCACCACCTTAGAAAGTCCCTAAGGAACTTCCAGAGCTTGGTGACCCAGATATTGGCACCGAGGTCAGAAAGGTACTGGATTTCGGGCGTGAGCATGCGCCGGCAGAGCTGCTCGTGTTGCGGCCCGATGCTCTTCTTGAGGTTGTAACCCAGGATGGACTTGATGCCCAGGGGTTGCCAGGGCTGCATGGCCGAGTCCTGGATGGCCTCAGCACCAACTGCTTGGCCGCCATCTATGCAGATGCGGCGCATGTGCTCGTTAGCTTGGCGCAGCTTGCCTACCTCGCGCGCCATGCGCTCACGCCCGAAGGCCTCCACCTTTCGCCAGAAGCTGGCGTTGAAGTGGCGATAGAGGCGCACGTCCAGCAGGTTCCAGGCGGTGGCTCGGCGGTACAGCTCACCCGAGAGCCGCGGCACCGGCGAGTCGCGCCGCGCGTTGAGCTTGAAGTACAGCACGTCCTCCAGGTCCCAGCACAGCAGCTCCCGGAGCAGCACCAGGGATTCATCGAAGTACTCCTGCAGCAGCACCAGGTGGAAGCGACGCTCCACCTCCAGGATGTGCTCCTCCACGCGCGGGCTGCCCGGGTCCAGGCTACTATCGTAGCCCAGGTCGAAGAAGAGCAGGTTGCGGAGGTAGTGCGCGTTGTAGCTGCTCGGGTCGTAGTAGCGATCAGGGTCCTGCAGGAACTCGGCCAGCTTGTTGCGGCTCGACAGCTTCCAGGTGAGCGGCACCACGGATCCAAAGTAGTGGAAGGAGGACTCGAAGAGACGAGCGGGGTCGCGGATGACGGTGATGAAGGTGGCACCCGGCCGCACCAGCCCGCGCACCTCCTCGTAGTGGAAGCGCATGTGGTTGCAGATGATGTTGAAGCAAGCCCCGGGCCGGTAGTCCTGCACCAGGCTTCGTGCGAAGTACGACGGGTAGTGGAAGTCGTTGCGGCCATTGGGGAAGGCGAATTTGAGCTCGTGCTTCTGGCCGAAGCGGAAGAGGATGTTGAGCAGCGTGCTGCTGGCGGTCTTGTGCGTCTTCATGAACACAATATCTCGCCGAGGTTGGCACCCTCCGGCAGAGCCGTTGGCGGGAGTGGCTGCCGCTGGCTCATTGGGAACAGGGGAGCAGGGCGCTGCGGCCTCTGAGGTCCTGGGGGAGACAGGGATGGAGAAGTCAGGGGGTTGCGGGTGACAGTACCATTAGGGAGTTGGGAGGGGTCTGAGCTGGACCAGCCAGGCAGCCACAATCCACTGAAGGTTTAACCCCATTGCTTTATGGGTGCTAGAAAAGCACTCCACCAACTGAGCCCTAATTTCTCCTTCTCGAGATTGTTGGGGATTTGCTTTTTGTTTTGTTTTAAAATAATTTATTTATTTTTATTTTAAATCCATTGGTGTTCTGCCTGCACGTATGTCTGTGTGAGGGTGTCAGATCTCTGGAACTGGAATTCCAGACAGTTGTGATCTGCCACACGGGTGCTGGGAATGGAGCCAGGGTCCTTTGGAAGAATCCTAACAGCTGAGCTGTCTCCTTAGCTCCTTGTTTTGTTTCGTTAAAATCAGTTATTGGCAATAATTTTCAGATTACCCTAGTACCGCTCACTGAGGAGCAGGTGGCACCAGATACATTCTGAACAGCCTCATGAGATGGGTGAGCCCGGCTGCTTAGGAAGAGGGACACAGTCACATAGGCCCAAGTTTGAAAAGTTCGAATTCAGGCCCTTGTGCCAGGTAGGTATTCTGGGACAAGTCACAGTCTGTCTCTATCCTGGGCCCTACTGTGGTCCTGTTGGAGCCTCAGATTCTAATCCAAGCCCTAGCCACAGTGTTAGATGACTTTCCTGCTCTGTGGGCCGGGCTCTGCCCTTCTTGCCACTTCAGGCACACACTGAGGCCTGGGTTGCACTAAGAGTTCTGCCAGAATGTCTTCCCCATACATTGTGGCGCAGGTGGTACTGGGTAGTTGTCCAGTAGAAAGCTTCCATTGTAGACCACGAAGATGCCCCGCCCCACGCCCACTTTGACGTCACTCACGTGAAGGCCAAGTTGGGATAGAGTGGAGGTACCACATAGGAGTACAGCAGCAACAGGAAACTGGTAAAGAGAGCTCCCAGCAGTAGCCCTTTGGCCTTGGACTTGCAGGGCTTCTTCGGCAGCAGAGTCATCTCAGGAAACCACTAGGGACAGCGCAGACAGAACAGAGAGGTCAAGACGTTGGTCCCAGGGAGTCTCCACAGCTGCCAGGGCTGGCAACAGCTTTTGCCAGCTCTGTGGACTCCGGGGCAGGATCCTGACAAGGTCAGAACCTTAGAGAGGTAGAAGACAGCAGACTCAACTCAGAGAGAGCAAGTGAAATGGGCAGAGAGAAAAGTTGTTCTGCCAAGCGTCGCTCTAACTTTCAGTCGACTAGTAAGGACACGGGTGATGACCGCTGTCTTTGTAGACCTTTTGGGTTTTATAAATGAATGCATTTTGAGGGAGAAAAGGAAAAAAATCCTGTCTCAGCCCTAGGTCTCAGTTCATACGGAAGGCTAGAATCTTTTCTATTTCAGAGCGCAGGGCCAGCTTTCCCTGTCCCCTGTCCCCTGTCCTACCTTCCCTGCTGGGAAAAAAAAAGATATTTAGTTGTATAGTTATATTCCAAATACTGCATAAAATGTACATATTTAAAACTACTGAGTCAGCTGGGCAGTGGTGGCACACACTTTTAGTCCCAGCCCTTTGGAGGCAGAGGCAGGCAGATCTCTGTGAGTAAGTTCCAGGACATCCAGGGCTACACAGAGAAACCCTGTCTTAAAAACAAACAAACAAAGCTACTAACTCACTTGAACAGGGTGTCTTGGTGAGTTTTTGCGGATATTTGTTTGGGGTGTCAACGTGATGTGGATGCAGTGACCTTATCCACAGAGCTGTCAACGGTAATGGATGAGGTCCAAGCTGCTGGGGTAAGGGAACTTTTCTACTTTCCCATAGGTGTACAGAAAAGGCAGAAACTTTCCATTTCTCCCCCCAACTGATGATTCCAAGCCCCCGAGGCTGTAGAAGGTCATACACACCACCCTGTGACCACACTGGTGGCATGTCAGTAAGTGTGTGTGGAGGCAGCACTGTCAGGTAGCCTCCCTGGGAAAGCCTTCCTAAGGCACTCATGACTGCTTGCTGAGAGGAGTCCTCCAGGCCCACCTCCAGCAAGCTCTGAACCCTTGGCTTGTCACCTCAAAGCATACAGTGAGGAAATCAGCAGAGGAAGAAGCCATACTGGAGGGAATGTTTCCTCTCCTGTGACAATGAGAGACTCATTGCTCGTTGTGTAAGACTGGGGACGTGCTGGGGAGAGTGTTCCCAGAGGGCCAGTGATGCCAAATGAGGTTCACTGACATGCTACTGGTCTTTGGAAACACATGGATACACAAGTGTATACAGTCATGTGTGTCAAAGGTGTTCATGGCAGCTTGATTAGAAACAGAAAGTGAGAGAAATGAAATAATTTCAGTGAGCAGCAGCAAAAAAACGGACAAAAGGGACATCATATACACCAGGCCCATTCCCAGAAGTCATCTATAGATGAGAAAAAAGAAAGAAAGAAAGAAAGGCCAGCCAGCCAACTATGAAAACACATGCTAGAGACCCTGGTTCAAGCCCCCAGCAATGGAAACAAAGCAAAGAAGAAAGCAAAGCCTGGCATCTGAGAGACTGGGCCAGCCTTAGTTACATGTCTAGTTTGAGACCAACCCAGACCACACTGGTAATATAGTAGGAGATCCTGTCTCAATGCACCAATAGAAGAGATGGCTCAGTGCTGGTTAGGAGTACATGCTGTGCTGGCGTTCAGTTCCCAGCACCCATGTGAGGTGGCTCACAACTGCCTGCACCTCCAGCTTCCAGGGGGTATGACAGTCTCTTCTAGACACTATGGGCTTACACACACATGGGGGAGGGGGGCAGAGAAAGATGCACACGCACTTTAGAATAAATAAATCTTAACCGGGCAAGTTGATGCACTTGGGAAGCAGAGTTAAGAATATCTCTGAGAGTTTGTCACCAGCTAGCTAGTTCCAGGGCAACCGGGGCTACATAGTGAGACCCTGAAACAGAAAACAGAAACAAAAACAAAAAACCCAAACAATAACAAAAACAATCCTCAAAAACAAAAACACCCTGGAAACCTCTGGAGTAATATGCACTGCTCCTCCCAGTCCATACGTGTACCTAGGTAAACACACATGAAAGCCTGGGCAGAAGCAAACATCTACTGAAGGGCAGTGAAGAACAAGTGTGCTTAGAACCAGAGATGGTTCTGATTTGGCACTTTCTATTTTGAGTTCCATTCATCTGCATAAAGAGATATCTTCAAGGGACTGGGGAAATGTACAGCTGGCCAAAGTCTTTGCTACTCAAGCATAAAGATCAGTTCAATTTTCCTAACACCATATTAAAAACAAAAGCTAGCTGCAGGGCACATTTGCACTTCTAGTTCTGGGTAGGCAGAGGCGGGTGGACTCCTGGAGCTCAGTGGCCAGCCAGCTTAGTTAGTTGAGTGAGCTTCAGGTTTAATAAGAAACCCTGCCTCAAAAAGTAAGGTGGGTGAAGCTAGGCATGGCGGAGCATACCTTTAATCCCAGGACTCAGGAGGCAGAGGCAGGGGATCTCTCATTTCGAGGCCAGCCTGGTCTACAGAGTGAGTTCCAGGACAGCCAGGGCCATGCAGAGAAACCTTGTCTTGAAAAACCAAACTAAAAAGGGTAGAAAGCAATCAAAGAGGATGCTTCATGTTGACCTTGGACTCCTCATGCATGTGCATACATACACACACGTTCACACTCATATGAACATGTGTAAACACATGAAATCTCTTGGTAACAGATAAAATCTAAACATGAAATTCATTTATTATATACCTAAAATGCATAGCCAGAAAGAATTTTATACAATATTTTATTACACCAATGTTTTGACTATCTCACATGAGTCAGCTCTGGAATTTTCCACTTGTGGCGTCACGTTGATATTCAAAAAGTTTCAGATTTTAGATCAACTTTAATTTCAGATTTTGGATTAAGGATCTCGTCTGTGTTCTACATCTGCAGAGTCAAGTCCTCTGAGCGTGTGGGGGGAGGGGTACAGAAAGAAATGTTTCTCTACTCACTTTTCACAACAGTTTCACATATACTGTTTAATAGGAAAGGGGACAACGACTTGCCTCTAGATCAGGTTTGGGGTTTTGTATTCCCCTCTTTTTTTTTTTTTCCTAAGCAGTGCTGGAATTCGCCTAGGGCCTCCAGCATTCCAGGCAAGAATTCTCCACTGAGCTATGCACCTGCTCACAGTTTAAAATTTACAAAGTGCATGTGACTATAATCCTAGGGGAGGCTGGGAGTCAAGTATTCAAGCCAGCCTGGGCTATATCATAAGACAGTGTCACAAAAACAAAACCAAACTAACAAAAGAAACAACAACAACAAAAATCCTAGTCAGGACAGGCACCAGGAAGAGAAGGTATGGTCCTTAGTATCTGGTTAATTGGTTGGTTGCTTGCTTGTTTTAGAGACAGGGCCTCACTATGTAGTCCTGGCTGTCCTGGAACTCACTCTGTATACCAAGTTGCCTCAACTCATTGAGATCCACCTGCCTCTGTCTTCCCAGTGCTGGGGTTAAAGTCATACAGCCACCAAGCTCAGCTGGACCCCTCAGGGCTGGGCTTTGACACTGACTTCAGACAAGCCAGGGATCTCCTGGGAGTGTTTCTCGTCTATAAGCTGGAGAGAAGGCGAAGAGAGGAGTCTGGCTGGATCTTGAGGAACCTTCTGTGTGGTCAGCACACTGGTATCGCTAGGTGTTGGCCACAACCCTCCTGAGTTCTGTGCATGGGGTGGTGGTAGGGGACTGGGAGGAGCTGCCCACTAATCTGCCTGGTGGGTTCCGGTCATCCGCCAGCCTTAGGCTGTAGGGAGTGGGGACTAGCAGAAAGCCAGCTTATGGAGCTAGGCTCAGGCCCAGAACAGACACAAAGCATAAGGTCCTAGTTTTTCTAGTGTTAAGAGGGTTGAAGACTCTCGTAGCTGGTTCTCTGCTAAGCCTGAGGGCCCATCCTGTCGCGCCCCACTCACCAGAGTACTTTCCGGAACTCCGAGTCGCTTCGATGATGAGGTCTACCGTGGAAGACTGGCAGTAGGGGGCAGACCAGCATCCTAAGCTGCCAATCAGGGGCTTCCTGACCTCACCCAGGACAGTGTGCTCTCCCACCTGTGAAACCTCACAGATTCACTCATTCTGCTGTTTGGGTTTTTCGAAACCTCACTAGGTCCCTGTGTGTACTGAGCCCCACGGGGCGACCTACGTCTCTACTAGAAGCCAGGCCTGGTGCGGGAGCTTTTCCCAAAGCAACTACGTAATTCCACTCGGAGGATGCCACTGTGTCGAACCGTCACCCCATTTTGTAGATGGGGAGAATGAGGCTCCAATAGGTGACATGGTTTGCTCAGGATCACTCAGCAAGTAAGGGCAGGGCAGGATTTTGAGCTGGTGTTTGTGGATCTCCCATATGTATCTTTTTTTGGGGGGGGGGGGGGATTGAGACAGGGTTTCTCTGTAGTCCTGGCTGTCCTGGAACTCACTCTGTAGACCAGGCTGGCCTCGAACTCAGAAATCCACCTGCCTCTGCCTCCCGAGTGCTGGGTTTAAAGGCGTGCACCACCACTGCCAGGCACATATGTAGCTTCTTACTTTGTATGTAGCGGTTCATGTCTGGGGTATCTGAAGGGGAGGGGGATGGGGGTGTAACTGGGTGGGGTAGGGGCAGGAGTGAAAGCTCAAGGCATAGCCTGGGCTTTGTCCTAGGAACAGAGAACTGTCTGACCTTGGTGGGCAGAGCTGACAGCTAATATGAAGGGATGAGAAATAGAAGGGACCTGGTGGCTGGTTCTTCTGGGCCAGCTTCTTGAGTTATTCAAGGCTCCTCACCCCCTTGCTGTCTGACCTCTGGGAATTTGGTGACAAAACCCCTCCTCTCTGGCATTCCAGTCTCCTGCAGCAGATGCTGGACACAAAGTAGGAAGTTACTGGAACAGGTTCTGAGCAAACTAAGGCTAGAAACTGGCTGGCTAGTACCCAGGAACCTGGCTTGAGGGACAACAACCCCAAAGCTCTGTGCTTCCAATGACAGGTGATCAGAGTATTAATTATTAATAACAGTGACAATTAGTCATTGTCATTGTTGTTGACCAGGGGCCCAGTCCTGCCTCACAGGACAGGTTCACCCCACACACACACTTTTGACCAGCTGCAGGTTGTTCATCCTAGAGATACTTGAGCCTGGCGCTTGGTGAATGTTTGGTAAATGACACCCCATAGCCTGAGCATCTAGGAGAAGAGCATAGATAAGACCTTTAGTCAGGCAGCTGCCACCTGAGTGACAGCCACAAGGGGAGATAGCTTATGGGTGAGACAGACGTACTACGAAGGTCATGCATGACACGTATGTCAAAAAAGGTTTAATCGTGTAACTCTGTGGTAACGTTTGTTGAGTATGCACGAGCCCTGGATTCTGTCCCTAGCACTAAGGATGGTGGTAGTGGTCATGATGATGATGATGATGATGTTGATGATGATGATGGAGATGATAATGACTATCAAGTATTCACTATCCCTTACTGGGTGTGAGGGTGCATGCTTATGATCCAAGCACTCAGGAAGCTGAGGTCTTAGAGGCCAGAAAGAGTGGGCTGCAGATCAAAACCTCATCCTTTTTGTTGTTTTTTGGTTTTGTTTTGTTTTGGTTTTCGAGACAGGGTTTCTCTGTGTAGCCCTGGCTGTCCTGGAACAGCCAGACTGTGTAGACCAGACTGTCCTGGAACAGTACAGACTCTGTAGACCAGACTGGCCTCAAACTCAGAAATCTGCCTGCCTCTGCCTCCCAAGTGCTGGGATTAAAGGCGGGCACCACCACTGCCCTGCCAAAACCTCATCTTAAAGAGACAAAGAAATAAACTTCTGGTGCTTTATCATGAGTGAGCCAAGCACAGAAGTCACAGGTGAGAATCACTCACACACAAGAACATGCATGTGAGAGAGCACACGAGAGACCCAGAAAGAGCCAGCACCTAGGCTGAGTTCTGGTCTTAAAGCCCAGATCGGAAGCCAGGTATAGTGGTACACACCTGTAATCCCAACAGCTCAGGAGGCAGAGGCAGGAGGAGGGTGAGTTTGAGGACAGCCTGAGATACACAGAGACCCCGTTTCAGGGAACACTAAATATGAAGGCAAGATGGCTCAGCTGGTAAAGGAAAGGTGCTTGCTGCCAAAACTGATAACCCAAGTTTGATCCCCAGGTCCTAGTAGTTGCCCTCCGACTTCCACGTTCTCATCTCGTCCCCATAATAACGAATTAAATATAATCTTAAGTACACACACATACACACACACACACACACACCAGCTTGCTGAATGCCCTAAGCAAGGCTGTTTCCTTCTGTGGGTCATAATTTCTCCTCGAAAATAATACCAATGTTCTGTCATCGTGGGATGCTCAATGGAGCACACAGGCTCAGGGCTTGCACAGGGCAGACGTTTGCTGGACCAATCACTACTATGCCCTCCCAGGGTCCCAGGCTGGCCCCACTCCGGTGTGTTCACACTAGCCCAAAAGAGTCTGAAAGAAAATGAATGGCATTGAGAAGTAGGTTTCCAGAGAAGCAGGGAGGCCAACCCTCAGAAAAGGCAACAATATCCTCAAGGTCACACAGCACAGGGGATGCAGAAGGCATGGCTAGAAAAATAGGTTCTGTACCTTCTTCTGCTCATGATGGTGACTGAGCCAGGCACTAGGATAGATGGCTCCCTTGTTCTTTCCCTCATTAATCCCTAGCTTTGTGGGCTAGCCAGCCACATCATCCTGATAATTGGTAGCAAGCCAAACCCAACATCCTCCAGGTCACCTAGGACCCTGCAGGACCAAAGGAGAAGCAGGACTCATCCACTACAACCTACATGCTGTGAACCTTGCCCAGGGTGGTAAAGCTGGCTGAGCGTCTTAGCACTGCACAGACCCTCTGCTTTCCGTGCTGGATACAGGGGACACACTCACCTTGGGCTGTGACTGGCTGCCCCTTTTCTCTCCCAACACCCAGGCTGCCTCGGCAGTCAGAGACAAGAATGCTCCAATGATACCCAGCAGGCAGCTAGCTGGCTCCTTCCACTCTCCCAGTGCCTATGAATATTTATGAGCTCCCTCCCTAGAGATAATGAATGGAATGCCCAGGTGCCTTGGTCTTCTTGCTGTCCTCTGGCTGGGTAGCCCTGGGTGATCCCCACCTCTCTTTAGACCCTAACAGCCAAGTAGCTCATTTACCCAATCCCTCAGAAAGGTTCTAGGTGCCCTTGGGCCAAGGGCACAGGCCCTGCAAACTTGAAGGCAAAGACTGTGAGGGAGCTGGAAAGAGGTGAACTGATACACCTATGTGGACAGCTCATTCAAACTTCCTGGCTGCTCTGTGGGTGAACTACCTCTCTCAGGCCCATCATTTAAAAAAGAAATTAAGGTCCATAAAGGCCGAGTGAGGAGCAACAAAGTCACAGGCCAAACAAACACCCACCAGTAGCTCGGACCTAAAGATACTAAGACATACCAAACACATACATTTATTGGCCAATACAGAACCCCCAGGGTAACAGCTAACAAACTGAAGCATCCAGAGGAAGCATGATGTCTCTGAATATGAAGTCCTTCATCAAAGAGTTCATGCCATGCTGGGCAGCCTGCCTGAACAAATAATAGGGTCACACACATAGCTTAGACCCATTTTGCAGGTTTGGGACTGGGTGGAGATGGTATCCTGGGGCGTCCGAGGGAGACAGTACCTAGTCTAGCCTGAAACTCCTAGATCCATTCCTAACCTGAAACTCAAGCTTAGCCCGGACAGCAATCTTAGGTTTAGCTCAGTTTCTTGTTAGCATTGTCCCTTATCAGAGGGGCTTGGTTGAGTCCACTCCTTCCTAGATGCCCACACTCCTATAATGGCTTAAACAGGAGGCTCTAAAGACACAGGAAATCACAGTTAATAATAGCTAGTGTAAAGCCTGGGATGGTCAAAGTCATTCTCTGCCACCAGTCTGTCTACAGAGGCTGTTCCTCTCAGTCTTACCCTTACTAAGCTATGCATCTTAATAAAGTTCCTCCCCTTTTCCCTTTTAGGTTCTGTTTGCTGTTCATGGTATGTTATTTTGTTCCATCTCCAATGCTATCCCACTTGAAGGCCCAGTTTTGAGGTTCTTTCTCCTAATAAGCAATCCCGAGGTATGTCGGCTCTTTCTGAGGACTGCCCTGACTGGGAGGCAGCTTTACTTTTTTTTCTAATGTGCACCAGCTTTTCTGCTTTCTGGGCTGATCTAGTTAAAGGCAGCTTTATGGTGTAAATCAGACAGCAAGAATGTAACTTATGTCTCCACCTGATTGATGGATGACCAAGTCTATGCGGGCATTTCTTGATTGCCAGTTGATGTCGGAGTGTCCAGGTGGCAGTGGGAATACCATCTCCAGGTGAGTAGGACTGGAAAGGTTGCTTAACATGACCCAGGGAGTAAGGCACTAAACAGTATTTCCTGCTTTAAATCCCTGCTTGAGTTACTGTCTTGGCAGCCCCAATGATGAACTGTAACCTGTAAGCTAAACTAAATCCTTTCTCTCACATGTTGCTTTTTTGGCCATGGTGTTTATCACAAGCAATAGAAACCTAACTAGAACAGAAACGGGTACCAGAGAAGAGGGGTATGGCTAGGACAGACCTGACTGTGGGCCTTGTTGGGTTTTTTGTTTTGTTTTGTTTTGATTTTGATTTTTTGAACAGTGTGTTTTTGGAACTTTGAGTGTGAAGAACCACGGAGTGTTCAGAATTGGTGGTCCAGCTGGTCTGTGGGAAGTTGGAACATAAGATAATGCTAAGGGAAGTGGAGACAGTGGAGACCTGGCCAGTGAAATTTCCTCAGGGCTCTTCATGAGATATTTTAGATTAAGAATCTGTGGAAGGGCTGGAGAGATGGCTCATTGGTTAAGAGCCCTGGCTGCTCTTCCAGAAGTCATGAGTTCAATTCCTAGCAACCACATGGTGGCTTACAACCATCTGTAATGGGATCCGATGCCCTCTTCTAGTATTTCTGAAGACAGCAACAGTGTACTCATATAAGTAAAATAAATAAATCTTTTTTTTTAAAAAGTTAAAAATAAAAGAATTGGTGGAAGTGTTGCTTTACTGGGTCAATTGACGCTTGTTAATACGGGCTGAGAAATCAAGTGTGATGAAGAAGAGACAGCATCACTGAGGCAAAGTCTTCAGGGTCAGCACACAGAAGCTGTGGTGCAAAGAAGTCAATACTGCATCTCAAGATGATAACCAAATATCTGTGGGGAGTTATCATGTAAGGGGGCTCAGCCCACTTTGGGCAGTATCCTCCCTAAGTACAAAGC
Source organism: Rhynchomys soricoides (assembly GCA_019843965.1). Classification (NCBI taxonomy): domain Eukaryota; kingdom Metazoa; phylum Chordata; class Mammalia; order Rodentia; family Muridae; genus Rhynchomys; species Rhynchomys soricoides. The sequence continues at coordinate 8,338,999 of JADRCH010000051.1, read as the reverse complement.
AACCTAGAATAGACCTTTGATGTTCATTCCACAGACAAGGAAACTGAGGACCAGATCTTAAGAACGCTGCCTTGTTACACACTGTAAAGAATGGATGTATTCAGAAAAGCAAAACTATACATCTGTACTGAGATCAAAGGGCCCGAGATGGTACCTGTGCCCTTACCCCAGCCTTGAGCAGACTAAACAGACCTTAAGTGTTTGCCACAGTTGGACCCAGGCGGGAGTTTTCCAGCTTGCTGCACCTGCAGTTTCCTACAGGAGTGGACTGCCTGCTGAGCTTGCTTTGCAACTCAGTCCAGCTGAAACAAAGGATGGGGTCTGTGGGATTTCCCTATATAACCGCAGTGCTGAATATTAAACTTTGAGCCTTGATCAGAGCCTTTGTCTTGGCTTCATCCTTCTCTCGCACCCCGTCCCTTTTCATTGCCAGTTCCCCTTTCAGGTAGACCCAGTTCATCAATAGCAGCTGTACAGCTACAGGTACCAAATGTAAAGTGTACTTCCCTAGGGAATAGGGTCACTTACCATCAATGACACAATTTGATTCCTTACATACAATGTGAATATATACATGGTCATAGTTTGTATTACTTTGGAAAATAGTAAAACTTTATAAATAATGGGCCAGCAAGATGTCTCAGCAGGTAAAGGTGTTTGCACCAAGCCTGCTAACTTGAGTTTGATCTCCAAAACCCACATGGTGGAGAGAAAGCCAATTCCTGGAAGTCACCTTCTAACCTGCAAGCACACACGCGCGCGCACACACACACACACACACACATGCACGCACGCACACGCACTCAGGGCACACTGCATGTTTCTGAGGCAGGCATACTACTCTTTCTAAACTTTAGTATTCGCAATGGAAAGGCACAGCCAATGACAGAACAGAGCTGCGAAGTGTAGGGCACACAGGGGACCTCCTTCTGGGAGTGACTCACAAGGGTCCAGACACTTCTTCACTTTGAGGCTCTCTGGAGTGGGGGTACTAGAGCAGAGATGGGGAGCATTGCCACGTAGGGCATTTTATCTGGACCCTAACTTGTTGCTCACAAGACCCCTCCAAGCTCGCAGTCCTGACACCTTGTCACCCTTACTCTCTCATTGGCCAGAGCTGTGCTGCCAATGGTTCTAGGCTTGGCTCTCATGATTTGGAAGGCAGGGGTTTTTTTTGTTTTGTTTTGCTTTGGTTTTTGTTTTTGTTTTTGTTTTTTGTTGTTGTTGCTTTGGTTTTTTTGTTGTTTGGTTTTGGTTTTGGTTTTATGAGACAGGGTTTCTCTGTGTAGCCCTGGCTGTCCTAGAACTCAACTCTGTAGACCAGGCTGGCCTCGAACTCAGAAATCCACCTGCCTCTGCCTCCCAAGTGCTGGGATTAAAGGCATGCGCCACCACTGCCCGGCTGGAAGGCAGTTCTTAATGTTACCATGTCACCTGCACCTTCCTTCCCTCTTTGGCTCTCGCAGGTGTCCTCCTCCTCCTTCTTTTCCTTTCTTTGAGCACTCGTGTGTATGTGTGTGTGTGCATGTGTGTGCACGCACGTGCGTGTGCATGTGTGCATGCTCCTTATGTAGACCAGCTCACTATGCTCCTGACTGACTTCAAACTGGAGCTCCTCCTGTTCAGTTTCCCAAATGCTAGAAATATAAGCATGTGCCACAATGCCTAGCAACCTATTGTTTCAAAGGGCAATCACATAATTGAAACACACACACACACACACACACACACACACACACACACACAAGCATTTGGCGACCAACAGAATATCTCAGTATTATATGCTAGCCCTAAGTAACAGGTGGAGAAATGGGCCCAGTAACTGTGGTAAAGCTAGAACTTGAAGCACATTCACAGCTCTGTCTGAGACACTACCCTGCTCATGCAAAACCACTAGCCTTCCTGGTAGCAGATCCAAGTACCCAAAGCAGCTCTAGTGGGAACTGGCAAATCACAGATGTCAACAAGAAACCAAACCACTCCATTAATCGTGTGTGTGTGTGTGTGTGTGTGTGTGTGTGTGTGCATGAGCCCAGGGCTGAACATGGAGGGGTCAGTAATAAATATCGATACTTTATACTGGTCACAGTCTGAAGATGTACTCGATTGCATAAACACATGGCATGGTAGACATTTTATGGAGGCATTGCAGATGCTACACACAGTGCTCTGGATAAGCACACCCACTGTCCATTCCCAGACTCAGGACGCCCTTAATACAATCCTGCTCCCGAGTTCTGAAAGAGGGTGACCTCTGGCAAGAAATTGTTTCTATCCTAAAAGGTATATCTATGCTCTCTCAGTCTCTCTGGGAAGATCCAAAAGTGAGAGGTGTGCAGAGTCCTTAGCTCAATGTCTGGCCTGTGGCAGTGGTTATGATAATCAATAGACATGCCACCTCATTCTTTCAATGATCTATGTTTCCTGTATTTTCTACATGACTTGCCTCAACACTCCCACTCCACACCCAGTAAAAGTGAGGCAGACAGGAGTGTCACAGAAAAGGTTTAACTGTGGGCCTAAGCTCCCTGCCCTGGAGAGAGCTCTCACCTGATGATTCCAGAGGTCTCCAATCTGGTAACCTTTGGGAGTCCTTCCGCTCCATCCTGCCATGCCCTCTCTAGAGTCATTAATATTTTATGGAGTCAAGTCAAAGCAAAAAGCTTGCCACAAGCCACAGAGGGGACCTAGAGTCCCACTATTTGTGGGCTATTCTCAAGGGAATCACTGCCCTTCTGAACTGGCTTGTTTACTTTTCCTTGGAGCCCAGTGACAGGTGCTGTGACAGATTTATCTCTTATGAGAATTCAGCACAGAACCCAGGAAGCAAAAGAAATGCTGTGAAAGGCATCTCTTCTCCAGTTTGGGCAAGAGGAGTTCTGGGTGGGGCTGGGATCCTGAGATGGGGACCAAAACCCAAAATAATAATAATAATAATAATAATAATAATAATAATAATAATAATAATAATAAATCCCCAAACCAACCAAACAAAAACCCAAACTCTGTGATTTGCCGTGAACTCAGCCACTTCTGAACTGTGTGACCTTCAGCAAGTCATTGACCTTGAACCTCAGTATCGTCCCTCTAGATACGTAGAAAGGATGCCTGTAGGCACAGTGCAGATCAGCTTAGGGTTGCCTGCGCTGCCTGCAGGACCCTCTGGACCTCAGGTCACCCCCTCCAAAGAGGAAGCGATTGAGTTCTTCTGATTGGCTCTTCCTCCACACCTTTTTCCTCCTGAAGATTTCCATGGCATTCTCACTATTACCCCAGTAACCTTGGGTGTCAGGTGTCAGTTCCTGCAGCCAGACGTGTGCCTGTCACCACAGACAGCTCGGGAAAGGGGTGGGGGTGGGAGGCTCCACTGAGAAAAGAAGGTCCATGCTCTGTGCTGGGCTCTCACTAAGGGAGCAAACCAACCTGAGATACCTTTATGGAGCACTGGCCCATGGCTCCAGAACTGTGCAGTTACATATACGATCTTTCCTGTCCTAACTAGAGAAGTCTTTCCTTCGTGGCCTCGCCTCCTCAGGGGCACACATCCGAGAGGCTTTCCCCAAGCACAATAATCTGTCACTGCCCTAGATCCCCCAGTTTGTACTGTGACAGCCTCTTCTGGGAGCGCAGGTAAGGAGCGGGGAGATTCCTGCCTCCTTCTCCACTAGGGCCCAGGCCACAATGTCCAAGAGGATTAATTATTAACGAACTCACAGTTTCAGCAGAGCGCAACAGCTAGTCTTCTCAAGCCCCACCCACCTCATTTTCAGGGACTCCGGGGGTCAGGAGAGGAGGGGCACCCAGAGCAGGGCAAGCAACCAGTCAGAGCCTGCAGGACACAGTGTCGGTGAAGCAGCTCTGCAGCACTTCTATAACCGTTACTGGGCAAGCACGATCGATCGATCCCAGTTTGGCTACTGGGGTAGTGTAGGCGGGATGTTCAAGAAGTAGGCTGAGGCAGGGCACATCCAGCGTGAGTGCAAGACCTCCCGACATACCTTGGCCCTGTTCTCCTTGGGCTCCGGGTGGCAGGGGTCGGCCCCGGCCCCCGCCGCCACCGTGGCGCTCACTGGGCGGCGGGGCGCACTCGCCGGGACCCGGCGCGCTGGCAGGCCTGGTCCATGCCCTGGCCCCGCCGCCGCAGCGGCTGCCGCACACGCTCTCAACACTCGCCAGGTGAGACCAGCAGCCTGGCCCGGCCCCTGACGCCAGGGCCAATGGGCGCCACGGCCCCCTCCCCCGTCCTGTCCACTGCGCGCCTGCCCAAGAGGCACAGAAGCTGTATTCAGCTCCCTGGGGCGCAATATCGCGCCCCCGCCTCCGGCCCAACAAGGCCTGTTTGTCTTCGATGGGCCAAGGGGTCCATTGTCCTGCTGCCAGCCCAGAAGGGAATAGAGGGTGCCTGGGGCTTGGTGGTAGTGTTGGGGAGGGGAGCCTGGGCTCCGGAGAAAGAGAGCAGGACTAGTTGCCAGCCTTTTATGAACAGCACTGGACCTCCTCAGGATCCAGTGGAACATAGGTCTTCCTAGCTCCCTCTGATGAGCCAGGAACATATTTGTGGTATCCAAGGAAAACAGGTGAAGAAGAGCCAGGATCCCGGGGGCGACTCAGGGTCACCATTTACACGGTTCAGCTAACTTTCCTCTTGAGGATACCTCCTCAAGAGGTCTGGGCCAGTAGGAAGTAGGTGCCTGTCTGGGTTCAGGCTGTCCTTCATCCTAAATGAAAACCAAGGATGGGAATTAATCTGGAATTAGCCCCAGCTGTAGGCAGTGCAGAACCAGCTGGCCATCCAATGGAGCATGGGCCATGTCAGAGTCCCACTGCCCCCGACATTTCTAGGCAACCCTGGAATGGGGAAAATTCCACATTAGCCTGGCTGCCAGGCATTCTTCCAAGTCTGATGGGCTTGCCTTTCTTTGTTCATGGGCTCTAGAGACACATATACCCCTGCAGGCCTGAGTCACCTCCCAGGCTATAGGCTTTGACTTCAAAAGTCCTAATCTTTTGTTCCTGCCTTTCCCAACTGCCACACCAGAACATGGCATCAGATAGAGTTCTCTCCTCCCACATATACAGTGAAACCACCAGTCTGGTCCACAAGCCAAAGCCTGCAAAACTCTTGCCTTCCTCTTCAGGTGAGGTGCAGCCACTGCAGCACAACCTCCACATACAGGGCCAATACAAAACAGGTCTGTCAGGCCATCAGGTCCTTGGATTCAGAGAGGGCAAAGCCCAGCCTACCCTGTTTGGAGCATCACAGCCTCTGGGGAGTGACTATGGGAAAGATGTTCTGGGAAGGACTGAATGACCAGAGCCCTGGCCCTGTCATGATGTATGGACAGTTCCAGGTAAGGACCATCATCAGAGGTACCAGAAGTGAGGGGGCAGGTCCACAAAGGTCTCAGGTTGAGATACCAGCACTGGCCTCATTTGGATGGAAACTTAAGCTATACTTACCCTTAGGCCTCATCCTTCACCTTTCACCTGCACTGGCTGGTTTTGAGTTGACACAAGCTAGTTATCAGAGGAAGGAGCCTCTCAGTTGAGGAAATGCCTCCATGAGGCCCAGCTCTAAGGCATTTTCTCAATTAGTGATCAATGGGAAGGACCCAGCCCACAATGGGCAGTATCATCCCTAGGCTGGAGGTCCTGGTTCTATAAGAAAGCAGGCTGACTAAGCCTTGTAAAGCAAACTACTAAGCAGCACCCCACCATGGCTTTTACATCAGCTCTGCCCTGAGGATCCAGCCCTGTTTGAGCTCCTGTCTGACTTCCTTCAGTAATAAACAGCAACATGGAAGTGTAAGCCAAATAAATGCTTTTCTCCTCAGTTTGCTTTTTAGTTATGGTGTTTCATCTGTGTCGTTGCAGCAACAGAAATCCTAAGACAAGTTGGTACTAGGAATGGGGTATTGCTGTTTTGAGGAGGACTGTGGAAGGACTTTGGAACTTTGGGCTAGAAAAGTCATTTCATGTCGGGAGCTCAGTGAGAAGTTTCTGAGGAGCTTAAAAGGTAAGAGTATTAAGAACAGTACAGACAATAGAGGCCTGGCTTGTGAGTTTTAAAAGGAAATTTAGACTCTACTAGGGTTATTTGCTATTTTGAATTGAGATTCTGTTGTTCTGAGCAGCTGAAGCTGAAGTCAGCCACAATTAACAAGAGACCACCACTACTGAAGAGAAACCTTTGCGCTACTGGGACAGTTGATGCTGGTGAACTGGAGCTAAGAAATTAGTGACGACTTAGACCAGAGCTTGGTGGTGGTGGCACACACCTTTAATCCCAGCCCTTGGAGGCAGAGTCAGGCAGATCTCTGAGTCTGAGGTCAGCCTGGTCTACAGGGAGTTCTAGGATAATCAGGGCTACACGGAAAAAAACAAAATCTTCTGGGAAGTGTTTTCTGAGAACAGCGATGTGTTCCAGAGGCAGCAGCCATGGACTTGGTAATGTGTAGAAGCCTCCCAAGTGATACTAGTTTTGAAGGCATAAAGAGGTCATGGAGAACAGCTGAAGCTTAGCACTGAGAGGCCAGGAGAGGCCTTTGGTGAAGGTGTAGGACTGAAGGGGTCATGCCAAGAAGCTGGGGGTGTGGCACCAGGAAGAGTCTATTGGTGAAAGTGCAGCCCAGCTGCAAGGGACTCCACAGTTTCGGAGTAGCCAGTACCACCAGAATAGCCACCAAGAACAGCAGCAGTAGAGAAAGAGCAAGGTGGACCTAGAAGACAGGCTATGTGTGCTGCAGAAGGTGGAGTGGGGAAGTGACCCAAGCCCTTTGGAGAGGTCCAGACGATGGTGAGTGAATCCCACGTTGGACATTAGAATTTGGTTTTGCTTTGATTTGTGACTATGCCCTGATTTTTCCCTCTTGAAGAAAGTATTTTTCAGGAGCTCACAGTTGAGTTTGAATTTTAATAGATTGGCCATTTTAAAGGGACTGAAATTTTAATGTGTTTGAATTTGTAAAGACCGTGGGACTTTAAAGTCATTTATGTGAGATCTTGGGATGAGTAAAAAAGGAAAGGTTGTGGCTTAATAGTGATGTTTGTGTCAGGTTGACAAGGAGTCAGTTGTATCAGCTTGTTTTGTGTGTCAACTTGACACAAGCTAGAGTTATCTGAGAGGAAGAAGCCTCGGTTGAGGAAATGTCTCCAGGAGATCCAGCTGTAAGGCATTTTCTCAATTAGTGATCAATGGGGGAGGCTGGTAGTCCTGGGTCCTATTTATGCAAGCCTTGTAAAGCAAGCAGTAAACAGCACCCCTCTCTGGCTCAGCATCATCTCCTGCCCCAGGATCCTGCCCTGTTTGAGTTCCTGTCCTGACTTCCTTCAATAATGGACAGCAACATGGAAGTGTAAACCATAAATACTTTTCTCCTATCTTAATTTTTGGTTATGGCTTCATCACAACAAAGGAAACCATAACTAAGATACCGTCTTTCACCTTCTCATGAACTCCAACAGTACGTGAAGGAAGCCAATTGTTTGTAGACCATGACTGGACTGCTTGCAGGAAGGTTCCAGAACCTCAAACCCTAATGTGAGGAAGGAAGCTCATAGTACAGCCTTAGCTGAAATAGGAAGCAGGCCAGGGCAAGTGTGAAAGAAACCCAAGCCCAGAACCTGTGTCCTTTCTACCATCCCTGAACTCAAGAGTTCTAGTGTGCCTGACCCCATCTGGATCTGTCCAGATGACACCTCTCCAACCCCAGGGAGGCTTCTGAACACAGAACCAATTGGCTGCAAATCCAACCATTTAATAACAAAAGCTCCCCACCCTCACTCCACGATAGCATCCCGAGCACAGGATGGGCACAGCTATGTAGGAGGCTGTGGAAAGCCAAGGAAAAGGAGGATGTCAGACGGATTCCTGGATTAAGAACTGCGTTGGGTAGAGGCCTCTTTGCCCGTGCACTGGCATGATCCACACGGGAGGCTGGGGCTGGCCACACACCACCAAAAGTATGAGTGCTGGCTGGCATGTGTTTCACTAGCTTGCTCCTGCCAAGTCCAAATCTCAGTGAGGGACGACTGGAGTTCACACGGGCCTTGTCCTCTTGGTCTTTTTCTCAGACCTCACGGAGTCATCATGGGCTTTCCTCTTCTCCGCCAGCTTGTTGGCCTGTGGGGAGGAAGGAGGGAGGAACTCAAGCTTGGGGTGAGGGAAGAATCAATCGAGCAGAGAGAGAGCGATCTCGGATCTCGTTCCTTACTGGGGCTGTCGTTACTAGCAGAGCCTCTATTCTGGAAAAGCTATCAAAGATCTCAACTGAGCCTTAGGGGAAAAGGACAGATTCCTACCACTGCCTCTACCGTGCATTATTTCATGGTCCACAGACCTCCAGCTTGGAGAATCGAGGCCTACTCTTCCATCAGCTTCTCTGAGCTACTCAAGCCTTTACTGGAAGATGGCAAGAGAGGGACCAAGAAGACTCCTTCCTGGGCTACAGTCATGCTCCTAAAAACCACTCAGAGGCTGTCAGGGTCTGCTCTGGATGTTTCCAGAAGGTGGCCACACTACAGTGTCCCAGGAGAACTTAGAAGACACATGTTACTGTTATTTAAGAGGCAAGGCTGCCAGCCAGCCACCTCTGGAGGCCTCAGTGCACAGCTGCTTTGTTTTGTTTGGTTTTTCCTTTTTCTTCAGTTCTTCCTGAGTCTGTGGAATAGCTCCATCCTCAAGACAGCTATGTTGCTTAATGGTGGGGAACTGTCTAGTGTGAGGCTTAATGGTGGGGAAC
>JADRCH010000051.1:8168506-8330248 GCA_019843965.1 Rhynchomys soricoides | reverse complement strand
ACTGTCTAGTGTGAGGCTTAATGGTGGGGAACTGTCTAGTGTGAGGCCTTGGTATCTATTCCCAGCTACATAAAACCAAATCAACAAAAAGTCTAAAGGAAGAGCCCGGATCAAATGGGCCAGAGTCTGTCCAGATGACAGCCGGTGGGACAGAGCTCTCCTGTGCACCTGTGTGGAGGTCTCATCCTAGGGCAGGGACCTACCTCTCGGATTTTGCGCCGCTTGCCAAACATGATCTTTTGGTAAAGGTACTTCTCTCGCTTTTTCATCATCATGATGGCCAGGCGCTTGGCCTCACTTTCTTCCTCCTGGGCCAGCCGCTGCTTGTCTTCCAGCTTCACAGTGCCGGCCATAACCTGGGGTTTCTGGGGAACAATGCATCTGCATGAGAACTTGGCCTTCTGGGCTAACCAGGCTGCTTCCCAGGCGTGGCTCGTCTAGTGCCTCCCTACCTTTCCTTCCAGCCTTTGCTGCTCCAAGGCCGACAGGTGCGCCTCCTCCTCCTCTTCCTCCTCCTCTGCTTCTACATCTTCCTCCTCATTTTCCACTGCAACATCACTGTCAGCTTCGTTGTCTTCGTCTTCATCATCCTCGTCCTCCTCCTCCTCTTCCAAGTTTCCTGCAGATAGCAGATGACTTCTGAAAGGCCTACATGTTTGCTCTTCCCTAGCACCAACTTGCCTCTGCTGCTTACATGCATTCTAAATGCAGCTCAAGGGTGCTCCACCAATGGCCCCCAACAGCTCCTACTGAGCTGCCTTCAAAGAAAACTCTGAGGCCCTCTCTTGGACACTCTTAATACCTGTGCGAAAACTGACAACCCTATGGTATGCTGCACAGCTAACTGCTCCCTTGAGTTGACTCCAAATGTCAACACCAGACTAACACTGATGAGAGCTTTCTGCTCCAGCTGTCTTGGGGTCAACTCTGTAGCCAGGAGAAATAAATGGCCAGCTTGGGCACAGGGGCCAGAGCCACCCAGGGGAGTCTGTCTGTCTATATGACTGCCCACCCCGCACAGCTCACCTGGATCTTCTCCCCGCTGCAGAGCCAGGAGCTTCAGCTTCTCAGGGGGAATGTAATCTCCTTCCTTCTCAGATACGAAGGGTGAAAGATGTGGGGGCAGCTGCACCCCAGGGAAGTACTCTGCCACAGGGAGGAGGAGCCGGGCATTCACACAGTCAAACACCCACTGGGGCTGGACATAGTACCTGGTGCAGAGCATCCAGCAAAGAAATGTCACAAGGGAATAAACAGAGAAACCACTGTACCACCAAGGCCTAGGATGCACATTCTCCCTACAGGGCACATGAGGGCCTTGAAAATCTACCTGCCAATGATGGGGGTTTGCTGTCCCGGCCGGTCAACAATCTGGTGGGTGACACAAGAGTCTGTGACGTCATAGGTGGCTCCGATGCACAAAGACTTGTCCCAGGATACATCCCCACCAAAACTCCTACAGGCACATGGGAAACCATAAACCTTTTAGGCACCAGATGCCTGCCTTGAAGCTGGTTTCTCTGGATCTACTACAGACAAAACCACCCTTCTAGGAAGCACCTATGCCTGCCCCAGAGCCTTCTGTCTGGGATAACACGTACACTCCTGGTTCAGCAAAGACCCCGGCTAGTTACCCAATAGCAGCTCTACCTTCTGCTCTAAAGGTGTCTGCATGAGGTCTGACCAGGCACTCTGTCCATAACTGCTCTGTGAGAAGTGGAGACACCCTCATGATGTTACCAACAGGCCTCCGAGCTAGGATGGAGACTGGAACACTGTACAGCCGAAGATACAGGCTGGCTAAAGCCTCCCCACCTGATGATGAAGGCCAACGCTTCCCGGGGCACCTCTCGGTTCAGGAAAAACTTCAGGCCTTCAAAGAGTCTCTTGTGCTTTTCCTGTGCCTCCAGCTCTTTCCTTCGACTTTCCTCTTGTGCTGTCACCTCCTGCAGAGAAGGGGCCAAGCTTCATACCACCAGGCCATCTAGCTCCACCAGAAGACAGAGACTGGAGCTTCCTTCTAGATCCCACAGCTTCTGGGTACTGGGCCACCCCTCATGCTGTCCACCCTGTGCACTCCTGGAAGGCAGCACAGTACTCACTCACCCCGTCGGTAGGAAACTCATCAGCATCAGCCTCCTCGATAGCAGGCACCACCACTCGGGCCAGGCTGGCACTGAGGGCAGCCAGTTTCTGTAGGTAGAGAGTAGGATTGCAAGGTGGCCTGCTTGCAGGCAGGGAACCTCATCTGGGTGTGGGGTGGGGTGGGGTAGGGAACAAAACCAGCTCCAGGTCACACTTGGGTCTGGGTTCTAAGAGTAAGTCATAGGACCAGCCACCTAGCAGAACACTTAACAATCCACGGTACAAAGACCATCTGACTGATGCAAGGCCAATGCCTCCCAAAGCCCCTCTTACCTCCATAGAGCTCTCAGAGTCCAATGCATATGTGTCTTCGCTGACCTTTGTGTCTGCTTGGGCTTGACCTTCAAGCTGGGAAGAGAGAAGAGGGCACCTATAGCCCCTTGCCTCAGTGTGGGGAGGGAAGGGCTAGATCCAAGCTAGGTAAGAAGGTACTAGGTAGGGCTCTACCTTGGGTGGGTAGTGAAGATTGAGTGACTGGTAGAGGCGGAAGTTGACAAAGCCCAGGAGCGTGGTATAGAACTCAGTGAAGGTGGCCATGACCCTGTAGTCCACATCTGTTGGATGCTGGAGGTATGAGACAGGCATATCAGTGTTGTTAGCACAGGGGGGAGGTAGGTGTTATGCCCACAAACCAGACACCTTAACTCAGACAAGTGAGGCTCTGGACAAAGGCCTCAAAGGCTATGGGTACATGGAGGCCAGTGACAGGTTCCCAAGTGATACAGGGGACCAGGAGAGACAAGGGGATCTGGTCTACAGTGCTCTCCTGCAGTCTGCCCTACCTCTTCCTGGCCCTCCCACTTCTCTGTCAATTGTCAGTGGAACATAGGGCACATGCCTTCTCCACCACCCATCCCAGAATGTGTTCAAGATCTGCTTCAGGGCTGCTCTGAGTACTAGGAAAGCAACCTTCCCAAAGCCCAGCAAGGCCTATGTGTGTGGCACATGGTCCATAGCCCAGAAGAGATGATAGGCAACTACTGACTAAGGTGCCTAGGAAAGCCAGGTGTGGCTAGTTGTAGCAGGTGAGCAGGACTCAATCCCTCCATACCCTGGAGAGTCTGTGATGAAGCTCACAGTTTAGCATTTGCATCTCCAGCCCGGCCTAAGCCTAGGCTGAAAGAGAGGTAGACCACCTTCCCCAGCTGCCACCCAGCAGGAAAAAAAGTACACAGCATCTAAAACTAGACCAAAGTGTCTCACTTTTGGAATAGTCAAAGCGGCCTACCCAAGACCCCACCAAGCCTTGCTAACCACTGGGAGGCACACAATACATAGGAAACAATAAGAACTGTCAAAACGGATCAGGATTACAAGGTCCCTTCAGCTTGGGGCACCCAGAACTTTGAGCTAGTTCTCCATCTTGCTACTAGGCAGCAATCGATGCCACCAAGGTTTTCCTAGTAGGAATTTGAACACAAACACCCTTTCCATGGTACTGACTAGGGCAGGTACTCCCTGCCCTTACCACTGCCTTTACCCCAGGAGTCCCACTGCTGTATGTATGCCCAGCACTGGCTGCCCAGAGGAGGGGCACATGAGGGTCCGTGTTACAACCATCCTTTGCTGAAAGGAAGCAGCTGGCAGCAAGCTGAAAGGAAGGAGGCATGGGCAGCCCATGCCCTTCCCCCAGGGCCAGCTGTGTGGAGGCTGCTCCTCACAGGGCCCTATTCACCACTCCAAGGACACACAAAGACCAGTCTGAGCATAATGGGGGTTCGACATCAGAGAGAAGGAAAGACAGAGAGGACCAAAGAAGTTAGGCAGGAAGGAGGAGGAGCAGAAAAACAGAGAGGGGAAGAAGGGCCATGTACCCTCGCTCCCCAAGCCTGCCTCTGGGAACACCGGAAGAAAAACTGCCGAGCTCCAAGGCCACATCTTGTCCAGACAGAAGTCCTACTACCAGTGACCAGAGACAGGGCAGGTTCCAGCTCCAGCTGTCCCCTGAACCAGGGAAGCACAGAACCCCAGTTTACCCAGCAACAACTTATCCATATAAGGTACCAGTTTCTGCTAAATGAACAAGCAGCCTAGCTAAACCAATCCTCAGGGATGGAGACTGCGCGCTAATAAGGCTTCCATAGAAAGCAAAACCAGACTCCTCTTAGCTTGGCCCTAGGAGAGCCCCAAGGATTTAAAGAGAAGCTAGTAAGAAGCAACACCATGTGCTAAGTGCCTTTCTTGTGCTCCCTTCCCTGGAGTCACCCTGTGTTCCAGGCTGTGGGGAGGGTGGGGCAGAGGAGACAGGGGTAAAGCACTTCTGATGTGGTGTCATGACAGAATGGGAACGAGGACCCCAGTGGCTCTGAGAGGAGGGCTGGTCCAGGTGGTAGCTGTACAAAGCACTGAGCATCGGAGGCCTCCAGAGCTGCTCATGCCACTCAACCACAAAGGCTGCTACCCATTCAGAACCAGTTCCTTTCAAGACTTCTTTTCCCTGAAGTCCTCATGGCAAGGCTGAGAAGATGTCAGCATATTAACTGAGGCAGAAAGGTAGGAACATATCCAAGACCATCTAGCACAGCAGTTCTCAATGTATGGGTCACCTAAGATCATCTTTATATCAGACATTTACATTATAACAGCAAATTTACAGTTATGAAGTAGCAACAAAAATGTTATAGTTGGGGTCACCACACCATGAGGAAGTGTATTAAAGAGTCGCAGCGGTAGGAAGGGTAAGAACCTGCTCTAGCAGAGGGGCTGAAATGGGACAAGCTTAGGCTTAGCCTATGGGTCTGTGTTCACTTCACACTGAGAACTGTGACTCATCAGGGTTACTGACCGACGGGGCTGTAGAACACATTCCCTTACTCTGCCCCCCAGACAATAATCAGGAACCTAGCAAGGCTGGACTCCAAGACAGCACCCCACCAACACCTATCCAGGAAACAACAGGCATACTTACATCATGGGAGAAAGCATAGGGTGCAATCCATACGATGGGCTGACCCAGCACCTCAGCCTGATAATAAATGCCTTTAATGGACAGGAAGACCTGGGGAGGGAGGGAGAACAGCATGAAAACCAAGGAGTGACAGGGGAGGACCAGGGCTCCCCAGGAGAGCCTCAGCTCACCTTTCGCAGAGCTCGGGCAGCAATGACGTAATGCAGGAACTCCACAGTGAGCCGGCGGCACAGCTGAATGGTCTGCACATGGCACTTGCCCGTCCTCGGGAAGGTGGAGAAGAGGAAGCACATTGACAGGGCATCATCGAGATCCCGCAAAGCATCGATAAATGTGGGGTACCTGGAGGATGGTGAGGGCAGCGCTCATGCCCATTCTGTTGGGTTCCAAGGCTCTCTAGCCAGAGGCCCTGACACCCAAGCTAGGCACTGCCATAGCTACTTCCTGACATGGTGATAAGCAACAACTTTCCCACAGCTGGCCAAGCACCTGCAAACAATCCTGTAGCCACTGATAAACTAGAAAGTTCCAGTGAACTCTCATGACCTCAAGATACAGCATAGGAACATCAACCACGTGTTACTATCTGTGAATGAGAGGACACCAAGTTGGTGGCTCTAAATGGGAATCTTCAAAGGCCCACAATGAAAAAGGAAAAATGGGAAGCCGGCCTAGTAGGCCAGGAAAAATGGGCTTCCTTCCCAGCAGCACCAGCACCTGGGTGGTCTTGTCTTCCTGTTTCTCAGCATTCTGACACATGTAACTGACAGAATCACTCTAACTGGGACCGTGTCCAGTTAGAGTTAAGCACGTATTTCCAGGAACGCTGTGGTAAATGAAGAAGCAGACAAAGTGTCACTTGGGCAAGAATGCTGGGATTAAAGGTTTGGATGATTTTTTGAGACAGGGTCTTTACTGTCTCAAAAAGTGTCAAAGCACAACTGCTTTGATGGTTTCCAAAAAAGGGGCAGAAGTGTGGGACACAGAGAAAGACACTGTATCCCAAGTCATGATACCTGAACTGAGCTGTGACTCTACCTGGGTCACTGGGCCTCATGTAGCTCCAGTTTTACCTAGAAAACGGCACTGCTGAACAAAGCTGCTGACTTAAAATAGGATGTCTTTAAGCACGTATGGTGGTACACACCCGTAGTCCTGGCACTTGGGAGACTGGGGCAGGAATATCTTGAGTTCCAGGCTAGTTTAGGCTACAGTATTAAGACCTTAGCTCAAAAATCAAGCTACCAATCCACCCACCTCTTGTGGCTCTAAACACACCCTGAGTAAAGATGAATCCACAGGGCCTCAGTTTCCCTCCTCGAGCTAGGCATCCCTAGAGATGCTAGCATCTAAACTGCATTCTAGGAAGCTTCACTTGAAGAAAAGGGTCTGTCAGGGGTGGTGGAACACGCCTTTAATCCCAGCATTTGGGAGGCAGAGAGAAGAAGGTGGATCTCTGCGAACTGGAGGCCACTGAATTCCAGGGTAGTCAGAGCTAGTGAGACCCTGTCTCAAAAACCCATCCAAACCTTTAATTCCAGCACTTGGGAGGCAAGGCAGATTTTTGAGACAGCCTGGTCTACAGAGCAAGTTCCAGGATAGCCAGAGCTACAGAGAAATCCTGTCTTCAACAACAACAAAGATTGCTCTGCCATGTCATAAAGGGCTCTGAAGGGCACAGACTGCAAGGGTTAAGGTCCTGGGCCAAGACAGCACTGCTTACTACAACTGAGAGGGCTGCCAGGTCTTTAAAACCAGGCAGAGATGAAGGGAAGCCTTAGCAGGGACCTGGCAGGTGAAGGGACAGCTTCCTAAGTTCCTGAGGCAGAGGCAGCATCCTTCTTCAGCCTCGTGGTGCCTCAAAGTTTCCTAACATTCTACTTTGTAGACAAAGCTAACACCCCAGGCCCTTTGTAGGTCAGGCACACGCCTCTTCTGGACTACCTGGTTTCCCCTATGCTTTAGTTCTGGTCAAGGAGACCAGACACTATTTGCTTTGTGAATGAACCCAGGTGCTTGCTCCCCCCATCCCCTATCTCTTCCACATAAAGGCCATGTCATAGGCAGGACAGGAGCTACCAAAATGTCTGTTAGTGATCTGTACTTGCTCAGGAGTTCTTGTCCTCTGGCCAGCCAGTTCCTGACACCAGCTGTTATCTCCCAGGCCAAGGCTCTCCATATCCTAGGAAGGAAGCTATGCCCCTTCATTCTGGAAGTGAGTGCGCCTAGGCCATTCCACAGAACAGAGATAATAGCCTAGTAGTTCTACACTTGATTAGTTCCAGGCCAAAGTGTTGTGGGAACTATTATGAACACTAAAGAATATTTAGCACCAATGCTGGCTTCTAGCCTATAGACACCAACACATTCCATCCAAACTGTAGGAACTATAGGAGTCTTCAGGCATTTGCCCAATTCCCCCGAAGAGGCAAAAGTCACTGATTAGCTACTGATGGGGAGGGGTCTTTGGAAGGCTGAGTAAGAAACAGTTAAGACCAGACCTCTCTTACCATGCTGTATAAGTCTGTAGTGTGGGAACTCTGGCTCTGGTTCTCCTACCACGGGGCCTATGAAGGTGCTGCTGTCTCATGAAGTGTAACCCCGGCTGCCCCAAGCAGGTCAGTTTCCAGATATCTCCTGGGTGTGTAACACATGTAATTACCACACACCTAAGTCCTCTCTGTGCTGCCCTACAACCCTTACTGTACCCAGTGTACTGACAATCAGGACTCTGATTTGCTAGCTTGGTTTTTGGTCTAACTCCTCTAAGAGGACATGCACTGTCAGTCGGGCGTTGGTCTTGAACCCATTTCACCCCCAGCACTAGGTCAGCACTCAGCAGCAATGGCTGCACTCTGAGGAGCAGGACTCACCGCTCCTTGACAATGTGGTCAAGTTTGTAGCAGGGTTTGTTGTCCTTCAGGCGCTCCACAGCATTCCATTCACTCTTCCCGTAGGCTTTGCGGAGCTTCCGAACAAACACCTGGGAGAAGGGAACAATGAGCTGCGGCCAGATGGAGCATCTCCTCCATGGAGGATGAATACATGGGACGGGGCCGGTCTTCTCAATGCTTTCTGAAACTGGTCATAGCTGTTTGCCTGTGCCTACAGGCCCCTCAGCCCAAGATTTGCCAAACAGCCCATTCCATGGAGCTCTAGACCCATGACAATGACCAAAGGTGGCTCAGGCCCTGTCTTTTGATGCACGGCTGTGTTGACATCACATTTACCCTGGATGAGAAGGCATACAGCTGTTTTGCATTGAGGTAGACCATAGCTAGAGGAGCTAGCTTTTATTGCAAACTCCTATGGGCATCACCCAAAACCTTGCTGTTAAACAGCAACAACAAAACTGAGATAAATCATAAGGCCACATCCTCCAAACCAACAGACGGTTTTCCTCCCGAGAACTGTTCAAACGAGCCCAGAGCTCCTCAGAAGCCCACACGGTATGTGGGGTTATAAGCAGCAGGTCTTGGGACATTTCCCACTGCTTGCCCATTTCCAGCACTGTTTGATGCAGCTGCAAAAGCCAGCCACTGGGGCTGCCCAGACTCCTGCTGGCCACCAGGCGGCTCCACTCCTTGTAGAACCCCATTTCCAGTCAGTCAGGAGCCAGACACAGCAGTTTAATTTCAATTAGTCTACAATCCACTCTCTACCCATGGTGGAAATAGGTTTCTGCAGTCCCTGTGGTGTGTAAGCATGTATGCTACGTATGGACCTGAAGCCCAGGTGCCTTGGAAGCAATCTGACAAAGAACTAGAATAAGGGGGCCAAGAAGCAAAGGCACCAAAAGCCCCTGAAATGGTAACATTTTTGCCTTGTGGGCAAAAAGTAATAGTAATAATCTTTTTTTGAAGGGGGCAGAGTTGGTTAACAATTATACATAGGTTCTGTGCAAAGGATTTTTAGACAGGCAATCTTACTGAACCCTGGAGACATCCTTCTAGGGTAGAATGACCTCCTCCCCCCTCTAGGACTGACCCTCAGTGTGGACCAGTGACTCACAAAGCTGCAAACAGCCAGCACCCAGACCTCACCTTGTACTCTCGGAACTTGTTGACGATGGGTTCATGGAGGAGGAATTTAATATCTTTGATAAGGTAAAATGTTCGGGCTGCTGTGGAACCCTTGTTAACTTTCTTCTTATGCTTGGGCTCATGAGGATAAATACCTTTCAGGATGCACAGCCGCCTGGAAGATAAGCCATCTATTAAATCACCAAAGGGGCAAAGCCACAGCTGGACCTAGAAATCAAAAGTGACCAAGAAAGCGTGGGATTCTGGGCTTAAAGATCTTTCAAGTGGGTTTGTCTGATAATCACAAGTCCCTAAACACACAGTGCAAGCAGACAGGACACTGACAAAGCAATCAGCAGACACCATACTGAAATCAACATTTCAGACATATAAAAGATAAAGGGCTGAGCAGTGAAAAGAGACAGCCAGGCACAGAGAGGTGTATACTTGTTCTCCTGGCACTCAGGAGGCTGAGGCAGGAGGAGCTTAAGTTTAAGGCCTGTCTGGACTATGGGAGTTTGTTTTTCATAACAAACAAACAAACAAACAAAGAGAAAAAAAAAAACAGGCTGGGGAATATCGCTCAGTGGCAGGGTGTTTGAGTAGCATTATGTGAGGTCCTTGATTCAATGTCCGCCCCTCAAAAAACAGAGAACCATGCACGCATGCATGCACAGAGGGGGTGGTGGTACAGAGATCAGGATCAGCCTGATGGAAGGACCCACGGACTACAGAGACATCTAGATTTGACTCTACAAGACAGAGCTATGGGGCTCAAGTCTCTGTCAAAAGGGTAGTAAAGCCCAACCTGAAGAGCAGTTTTCTGGCTTCTCCTCACACCACACATGGCAAAGTGGGTGAGGAAGAGGAAGACTACTACAGAGCCTAGGACAGCTCAGTGAGGCTGGGAGGCGGCTGAGCCTTCACTGTGCATTCACTCCTTTACCCAGCTCCCAAGGGAGCCCTATTTTGTTCCTCTCCAACCTCACCTGAAGTCAGGCAGGCTCAGCTGCAGCTTCTTCCGGGCCTTGTTTCGGGTGATATAATTGGTGGCAGAGCCTCGTTCATACTTAGGGAAGAAAAAATAAACAATTCTCCATTAGTAATGACTGCAGTGAGTGACATCCAACTGTGGGAAAAGTGAATTCTAGAGACAGCTAAGGTTCTGGGTAGGTGGCAGAGATATTTCTGGGATGGGGATTGCTGTAGGGAGTAAGATCACCTGACCAAAGGAGCTTGGTACTGTCACTGTAGCTGCCAGCATACAGAAATGCATCCACTCCATGCTCCAGTCTTGAAGTACTAAGCACCAGCTCTACAACCTGTCTAGTATAGTTAGTAATTCCACAATTGATTTCACTCAATCCCCACAGCCTGTGGTTAAGTGCCATCCGAATATCCATTTCACAGCAAAGGAATGAGCTCAGTACAACAGCCCATTCAAGTCACACAGCTTAAAAGCTGGGGCTGGAGGCACTGACTACTCTTCCAGAAGACCCAGGTTCAAATCCCAGCACCCACATAGCAGCTCACAATTGTTTTTAACTCCCAGATCTGACACTCTCACATAGACATACATGGCAAAACACCAATGTGCATTTAAAAAAAAAAGCTAGGGTTGGGTGTCTCTAAACCCAGGCCTGAGTCCAGAGCCTGCATGTCTAACTGATCCTGTATCTTATTTGTCCCTTTATAATCCCCTCATCACCACGAGACTTTTTATATGGACCCCACAAGTAACCATTCACTTTCCTCCCAACTGCCCCATGAAATGTCAGTACTACAGATTTACTAAAAATCTGTGGAGAATATGTTCCTTTGAGGTAGACTGCAAGGCACTGTAAAATCTAAGATATCTCCTGGCCATCTCCCCCACCCCCTCTTAGGGGTAATATCACTCTAATTGAAAATGTTTGCCCTAAGTAAGCCACACACCTTTCCCCCCAGGTCCCTTCATTCACCAGACAGTAACTATGTTCAAAGCTTTAAGCTAGATGCTGTGAGGGCGAGAAAAACGAGCCTGGTTTCTAACTTGCTTCCAAGAAGCAAGCTGTCTTGTTCAATCATCTGGCTGACAGTGGTATTAAGATGGTGCTTCTCATTTATATCATTGCTAGAGAGAAAAACAGCATCCTGTTCCAAAGAGCCTGAAACAATAACCACCCATGTCCACCCCAGATAAGATCTTTCTTTGTAGTGAGATAGCAGAAGCCTCTATGCCCAGGTCCAGCTCTGAAGAGTCAAAGCCCCCTGAACTACCTATGTAGCCCCCAGCCCCCACAGCCATGAAACACTGTTCAGCCTTTCCTGTAGTTATTTATCCACTGTCTACTGGGAACAGACCCATGCTAAGCCTCAGGGTGTCCAAGGATGAGCTTCACGGTTTTCATTACAAATGTTTTCCACTGAGGCCAGTGAGATCACTCAGCAAGTAAAAGCTCTTGCCACCAATCCTGATGACCTACGTTTGCTCCCAAAACACACAGAGTAGTAGGAGAAAACAGACTCCTCCAAATTGTCCTCTGACCTCCACATGTGCACTGTGGTTCTTGGGGGTTGGGGGTGGGGTTGTATACATACACACACACACACACGCATACTAAGTAAATGTGAAAAAGAAAAGTATTTCCCACTGAGCCATGCATGGTGGTAAACACCTATAATTCAAATACTCAGGAGGCAGAATCAGGAGGACCATGAATTCCGGACCAGCCTGTGGTATACAGTGAGACCCCATCCCACCACCAATCCCATTCCATTACAGGCTATTGATGTTGCCCTTGGTTACTCTAATCTGCTTACCCATTCCCCTTTTCTGAAGGAAAAAAAAAAAAAAAGTATACACCTGCTTTTCTCCCTTGAGAAGTGACCACCACCAATACCAAACCGTTCCATCTGCTAAAGATAAAACTATCGTAACCAGAAACCTGCAGATTTCAGCTTCTATAAATCCTGTAAGGAGAAAAAGACCACCCTAAAATATAAGATTGTGACAACGCCTAACCCCATACAAACCATGAGACACTTTGTTGGAGCCTGGGCCTCTTTAAATTACGGCTGGAACCTACAGCTGCACGCTGATATAAGTCTCTCCTTTATCTAAGTGCCAAGAATTCTCTTTGGGGAAGGTTGAGGACTATCCCCACCCCGCAACACTTTCGTGCCCCAGATCCATCTAAAGTGTTCTGGTAGTCCAGATTTCCACTAAAATGCTACTTCAGAAGAGGACCTCCAAGACAACACTAATCGGCTTAAGTGTCCGTTGTTACTCTCCTCCTTACTCCTCCTTCCTAGCTTTCTCTAAAGCGCACTTAAAAATCTTTAGCCATTTTATCTGATTATTTTTGTCCACCGGGAAAGGTTGACATCGGGAAAGCGGGGTCACATCTGACTGCTTACTTCTCAATCCCCAGTACCTAGGGCCGGGTCTGGCTCAACTGAAAAAGTCCTAAGTCTTAATAATGTATTCTATGTCCCGCTGATCACTCTTTAATTGTTGTTTGACGGCTCAGCCTATCTTCACAACTCCTTCCACAGAAAGCCCGCCACAGTTCTTCCCAGCTTTCAGGGGCCTGCGTGCAGCAGGGTCCGTCCGGCGGCCGTCTCACGACCTCTCGGTCCCCAGAGGCCAGGGAAAGTGACAAGTACGAGCTCCCACCATCCCTGTAACCCACTCACCTTCTTCTTCTCCAGACCTCCCATAGCTCCACGTTGAGAAACTCTTTAAGGCAGCGCGGAACCGCAGAGCTACTTCCTTCCGCACGTGCCCTGCCTAGGGCCCTGAAGGACCCCATTCCGCCAGCTGAGGCCTGTCCGAAAATATGCCTGTGCAAGTCCAGAGAACGTTGTGCTTTTGGAGACCTCGTTATTTACGACCAAACTCTATAAAGCTCAATAATTGTAGTAGTTCTTTCAGTCTTTTTCTTAGTTGCCAAAATCTATATCGACAAGCTTTAAACCTACATGGAAATTTGGGCAGTTTTATAACCACCCTAGACATGGTTGTTCGACTACGCAAGCCCCAGTGCATTTCGGGATACAGCCGGACTGAAGGATGGGAGACAGCCCTGCGCCTTCTGAGATGCGGAGGGCTCTGTAGTCTGGTGTTGAACTCAGATCCGACTGCCTCTGCCTCCAGACTGCTGGGTTTAAAGGTGTGCACTACCACGCCTGGCTGATGTTTTCTTTAAAAACAAAAATAAAAAAACCAGAAACGCTTATTAAACTTAAAGCTATTAGCTTTTGTAATGTTAGGCTGACTGGTCAGTGAGTTTAAGGGAGTTGAATTGTCATGGCAACGGTTGCTAGGCGTTGTTAACCCGGCCGGCCAGGTTTTTCCTTGTTGGCCTTAGATTCAGCTGCATCTAGTTTGTTTGCTCATGTTAGAATAAAATCGAGCAAAAGCCTACCTTTTACCTCACACGATAGAGATGTCTAAGGAACCACTTAAATTTGGGGAATGAGTTAAGACAGAAGGAGCAGATCTCCGAGTCCGAGGCTAACCGGATCTACGTTGTGAGTTCCAGGATAGCAAGGGTATTAAGTGGCACGTTGTCTCAAACAACAAACAAAAATGAAAAGAAAGAAAAATAATGGAAGGCATAACACGATGGTGGCGCCTGTAATCCCAACACACAGGAGTCTAAGGCTGGGAGATCCCAAATTTCAGGCCAGCCTGGGCTAGAGATAGTGTCTCAAAACAACAAAACCAAGAAAACAAAACAGGGCTGAGGAAATGACCCAGTGCACAGAATTCCTGACATGCGAGCATAAGGATATGAGCTCAGATCTGCAACACACAAAAGTTGAGCGCAGGCACTCGAAGGCAGAGGCCAGTGGATCCAGGGTCACACGGAGGAATCCTGTCACAAAACAAAACCAACCACACAAAAATATCCACCCAAGCAAAACAACCAGTGAACGTTATTCATACACATCTGAACATATAGTGAGAGGCCAAACCTACTCCATCTTGGGGCCTTCTTCGTAAAAAACAATAAAAAGCCTGAGAACTTGACCTGCAGCAGAACCCAAGCTGTGCCCATGTACCAGGAAGGACCACAGTTTATCTTAGGCAAGAGTACTCCCTAGCTACTTCCTAGCAACAGTTAATCAAAGATTAGTTTGATTGTTTCAGATGTGTTTTCAGTCGGTTTGTGTTTGTGATTGTATGCAGTCTTTCTTCAGAGCACCCGCCTGTTGGCTTATAGTCATTCTATCAGATGCTTGCCAGACTGGACACCCCCTCCCTTACCCTCACACTTTCTATTTTCCTATAAAAACTTCTGTTGAGGGTTCAAGACTGCTCTGACTTCTCTTCCTGTCCTTCTGTGTCAGGGTTGGGTTGGAGGAGAGCCCAAGTCTGAGCTTGTCATAAAGAGACCCTAATGACAAACCAAAATAATAATAATAAATGACTTAGTTCATGTATATGAATGCTTTTCTGCATGTATGTATGTGCACCATATCTGTGCCTGCTGCCCATACAGAGGCTAGTAGAGAGCATTGGATTCCCTAGGACTGTAGTTAAAGGAAGTTGTGAGCTACTATGCATGTGCTCGAACCAAACCCAGGTCCACTGCACGATCAGCAAGTGCTAAGTCATCTCTCTAGCCCCTAAGAAGTTCTTTGGTTTGGTTTGGTTTGGTTTATTTTGCTTTGTTTTTTTGTTTGTTTGTTTGTTTGTTTAAAGTCACAGCCTGTGTAATTTTACCTATCCAAGGTCATGTTTATAGAAGTTACCTCTTGGAGAGGCAGATTTTAAATGCTGTTGAGCCGGGCAGTGGTGGTGCCCGCCTTTAATCCCAGCACTCGGGAGGCAGAGGCATGTGGATTTCTGAGTTCGAGGCCAGCCTGGTCTACAGAGTGAGTTCCAGGACAGCCAGGGCTACACAGAGGAAACCCTGTCTCGAAAAACCAAAAGAAGAAGAAGGAGAAGGAGAAGGAGAAGGAGAAGGAGAAGGAGAAGAGGAGAAGAAGGAAAGAAAAGTTAAATGTTGTTGAATGGTGGAGCAAGTTGAATTTTGTTTTCTAGTCTAAAGCTAAAATACAAACAAATAAACTTCAACAGTCGTACAAGGTATGACTGTCCCACAGAAGCACAAGAGGAAAAGTGGGAGCAGAAGAAATGATCTGGAAAATGCTGGGAGGTTTTTGAACAGCTGTGAGAAAAGTTGAGTCTTGGTACATCCATAGCATAAGACAGAGAAGAAAGAATTTGGGAATGAAGCGGAAGGCAGGGCTGGGGTGGTGATGACCAGCTTGCCCATGATGCTGCTCTCTATCCCCAGCACTGGGGGAAAACCCTGCAAATGAAAGAAGAGGAACCAGCAGACAAGGGGAGGAGAACACCGAGGCTAAGGGGTTTGCAGAGAGTGTTAAGGCACCCATTACATGGAGGGTGTGACTTGGTAAGAGAGAACTGCCTGGAGACAGCAGCAGGGCTGCTCCTGAAAGGAGCATGGGGGTAGGGCTCCTCCTACTTGATCCAATGATGTCACAGTCCTGAAACTCAATTTTTAAAGATGAGGCACTCCACCTTTTCATTCTGATGCCTCACCAGTCCTGTGCAGCTGGCTCTGCACAGGAAGAATCATACTAGAAGAGGACAGACTGTGTCATCTCTACATCAATGCTAAGGGGTCAGGGGAAGACTCAGATGGTGGGATCCAGAAGAGCCATTGGATGGTCAGGCCTGGAACCCAAGAAGCATCAAAGTTGGACATTTTGCAATTAGGGAAACTTAGAGAAGTGAAGGGTCTTATCCAAGACCACTCTGCTGGTAAGAAGTACAAAAGAGCTGTTCCCCAAGACCCTTGTCTAGAGTCCACTGCTGACTCACTCTTCTGCCTACTGGGTGGTGGCTAGGCCTGAGGATACCACGCTTAGGTCACTGTTCCTTATCTTGTGAAGGACTGTTGCATGACTCCAGGAAAATATCAAGATGGATTTTGTTGTGGGTTATCCTGATGCTGTTTGTATTCTGATTTTAATTCTGCTTCCTCAAGAGGGATTGCCCCCCCCATCCCCAATGAGCAGTCAATCACATACTCAGGTGATCTCATGTGAACCTTCTCCCCATTTTATCTGGCCAATAAAGGCTAGAGTCCATTATTATTGGGCACTGGAGGGGAAAGGTGGGACGGGAGGTCTTTGAGAGTGAGGGCAGATAGAGAGGAGGGGCAAGAAGGAAAGGAGAGAGAATGGAAGAAGAGGAGGAAGCCACAGTGAAGCAGAACCACATGGCCAGGAGAAACCACAAGTAGCAAAGGGTCTTATAGCTGGGGAATAAGTTAGTGTAGTGCTAGATCTGCACAATCTAGGCATATAGCTTATAATTACAACAACTGGATTGCGTGTTTTTTTATAAGGGCTTGTTGGGGTTGGAAATTCCAGCAACAAATTGGCACACATACATTGGGCTTAGAACCCAACTAGCCTGAGATAAAACTGCCTCCCCAGCCCCAATATAAACAGCTAGGGCTCTGCTTTAAAGCTGCAGAAGTCTGTAAATTCAACTCTGAGTGGGTCTAAGGGCTCTACAGAGAGCTACTGAGAATCTCCCTCCCTAAGCCCCAAGCAAACCAAAGCAACCAGAGGCAGCACCCAGCCCTGAACTGGGACATAGGCAGCACCAGTGCCACAACACATTTGGGGTTACCTGAGCCTAAAGAAGGACCAAGGACCCTGGGGAGTGACTGCCTGTGAAGCAGCCTTCACAGCTAAACATCTAAGTCCCCACGTCTAAAGAGAGACAGCTCTGGGACTGGCTGTGACTTAAATGTCTATAAACAGTCAATAACTCTTACTGGGTTCAAAATTCTCATAACTTATTATTGCATACCATCTTTTAAGATGGTATGAATGGAAATTTATGTTGTAGTTGTCTTTCTTTATTGATCTTCCTTAACTGATCTGTACACCCTGCACATTCCATAAAAATGTCTTTACAGAGCTTTGTGTTGTTTGTAAGGTTGTATATGGCAGAATGAAAGAGGAGAGAGACAGCCCTGATCACACTGGGATGCTAAGATTCCGGAACCTTCCATTCCAGCTCTGCTTGATTCTATCTCAATTACATCAAAGCTGTTTCCCCTAAAGACTTGCTTCCAGGACATATCCAGAACAGCCAACTCACCCATCCAGCCTTTCAGACTGTTAGAGTCAGAACTTCAGCTAAGCCATGAACTTTCTCAGCACATAGATACTGAAAGGCAAATGATGCCAGCTAGCCCTCCTTTAACAAAACAAATTTTCCTCTTTCCCTTTGGACCCCCAGAAGGAAATTTTTGCCCAATTCAGCTAGAAGCAAGCAAAAGAAAATCATCATCCCAGTCCCTTAGGTTAGGGTGGATGGTTCTGGTTATTTTATGAGTTATAGACATGTTGTCATTTTAAGGGATAGTTTGCAAATGTTGTAGCTTTGGACAGGGAGAAAACTAGAGAGCTCAGAGTCAGGGCTTTCTATCATTCCTTTCTTCTTCTCTATCCTTTCTTAGGTAAAAGAAAAGGGGGTGGAATAGAAAAGGGGGGATAGAGTAATATAGAAATCAGAGAAATAGTCTAATAGGGAAAGGTTATCAAATTCACTCTTAAACAAAACATTGTATAGTCATAATCTTACATTAGTAGAAATCTTTACATTTGATGCAAAATTGAAGTTATAATTTCTTACATTATTACAGAACTTATATATATTAATACAGGTTTAAGGTTTTCATTGGTATAAAATTTTGTATATTAATACAAAATTTAAAATTAATATTGTTACTCTTAGATAGGCATTGCTCCTATGCAATTCATTTAAAAATACAAAGGCTTGCCGGGCAGTGGTGGCACATGCCTTTAGTCCCAGCACTTGGGAGGCAGAGGCAGGTGGATTTCTGAGTTCAAGGCCAGCCTGGTCTACAGAGTGAGTTCCAGGACAGCCAGGGCTACACAGAGAAACCCCGTCTTGATAAACCATAAACCAAAAAAAAAGAAAAGAAAAGAAAAGAAAAAAACCAAAATAACAAACAAACAAAGGCTTAGAGACAGTCATTTTAATAACTACTATTACAAGCTGTTTAGGATGATTAAGTAATGCAAGTTGATAGTCAGATAGTGAAACTCATGGTCATATTAGATTCTAATTTAGTTAGGTACAACGAGTGTTTTCAAGATTATTCAAATAATGAATAGCTAATAATAGTCAATGTTTGACAATTCAGTTATGCTATCTATATAGTCTTCCAAAATGTCAATGATACACAGAATATGACATTTAATATTATTTCATTATTAAAGATCATTTGATGATTCATGTGTGCTCCTGACAGTATCCCCATTCCACTTCAAGGAAGATATTGTGCATCATTATCTCTAGGCAGAGTTGCTTCGATTGTGGCAAGATAGCCACTAGGCAAGAATTGCCCTAACTCTGCTGCAGACAAAAATACTGTCCAAAAAAAGGACAAACACGTGGGATAGTCAAGTGGAAAGCTCTGTCAATTCAGGGTAAGCTAGTCCTTGATAGTTCCTGCTTCCCATAAGGTCTGTCAGATGGTTCTGAGCCAGAAGACTGAAGACAGATACTCCAATGTTATAAAAATATTAGGGGACTGTCCAGGCAGTCAACTGTCTCTACAAATTGTATAGTTTTGGAAGCTATGTCTTTGTTCTTCCTACATATTCAGGTAATATTTAAATCCTTCTCAGATCTCTGATGGGGTTGAAGACTAGTTATAGTCTCATAACTGAACTTAAGTTGTTCAGCACTAAAGAAGATGTTCTGGAGTTGAAAGGATGGATTTCAGATGTAATACAAGCAAGAGTGTATGCATACACATAAAATAAACAAATCTTTAAAGTAAAACCCACTCAATATAAGTGTGTGAAATTTCCTAATGAAACCCATCTGTATGTCATGAGTGTACAAGCCTCTCAAGCAATGTTCAATGTTGACCTTCGCTTCTGGGAGAGGCCTTCATTATGGTTCTCCCACCTTTGCTTCCCAAATTTTGAGATTACAGGCATTTTGACTGAAGAAAACCAGGAGGTTTGATAGCTCCTGTACAGTTGTTCCTGGGCTGAGACTGCTCATCACTCACAACCAGTGTAATTTCCTCCTAGATATCGTCAGTCTATGACTGCCAACTCTGACAATGAGGATGTAAGGGGTCTTTTATAATGCTGAAATCCTCTTCCCCAATTGGTTCTTGATCTGTCAATAAAGATGCTAAGGGACAATGATCTGGGTGGAATAGGCAGGACCCCCAGTTTTTCCAAAGAAAGGGCAGATGCAGAGGAGGAGAGAGAGATTCTGGGTGATGCTTCTGCAAGAGTAAAGATGACCAGCCATGTGAGATCTGGGGAGAAATGGTCATTGGCTGCTTCTCTAGGTGGGAGGATGGGCTGATGACTAAAGGTAACTTAACAACCAAAGTTAGATAAATTTGGGGTGCTGAGCTAAGAGTATTGGAGAGCTAGCCTTGGGAGATTAGTAGTGCCCGGCAATTGCACCTTAGCAATTTAAGATTAACTGGTGTGTGTGTGTGTGTGTGTGTGTGTGTGTGTGTGTGTGTGTGTGTTTCATCCCCAGATCTAAGTAGATTCTCTGGGCAGGTGTCTAGGAGCATGGCTCGCCAAGAGAATCTGGGCCGGTAGTGGGCAGGGTGGCCCATTTCCTGCACACAACATGAGGAACCCACAACTATGGAGCCATCATCCAGTGCCTTGGCTGTTATGTTAATACAAATGTTTCCAAAGTCAGAGCTTCATTATTTAGCAGATTAACAGGCCCGGACAGCATTCAGTCTGCCTACAAATGTGGGAGCTTGCCCTGGAGCCCATCTGGGCAATAACCATTGGGTTTTCTTAAGGAGATAAGCAGATGGCTCCAGGGAAAGTGAGAACAAACATTCACTATTTTCATAGTTATACTTTCTCCAGGAGGCTGGGGCTTCTGCTTTTATGTGTGTGTGTTTGTGTATATGTAGATATGTGTGCATGTGTGTACACATACATGTATGTGTGTGTGCATGTGTTGAGTTAAATGGTGGATATGAGAATCCCACGTCTGACCCTGGGGCTCGGGCCTCTGGGAGAGGTGGGATGCAGGAAGTTTGACCTTCGTGCTCACCCCACTGCACCGCTGGTGTTGGGCTGTGAGAAGCTGTGGGACACCATCCAGGAGTGGGGGAGTGTGGTCTGAGGCTCCTGGGGGACCGCACAGAGCTGGTTCTGTCTGGTTTCCAGGCTCTTGAGCATCCCAGGCACCACTGGATGCCTCAGAAGAGCTGAGAACAGAGTGGGGGCCCGCTGGCTGGATCTAGCTTGGGCGGGGGGTGAGGGAGGAAAGGTGGGGAGAGCCCAGCTGGATCCCGCTAGGGACCAAGTTCTTGGCTTGTGGGCGACTAGTTTGCTTGGTTTGGTGGGGACCATGGCTGGGAGAGCTAAGAGGCCTTCTGTGGGAGACTGGACTTTGGCTCTTTAGACGAAGGCCTATTCCATAGTTCCCCACAGTAGATCCCAATGAAGAGAGATGGTCCATGATTTTAGGGCGTTTATTGTCATGGCAGAGAGTGGTGATGAGTGAAAATGTACCTCACAATCTCAGGGTGAGCCTGAGATTGAAATACCTTTTTTAGGGAGGAGTGGCTGGGAAGGGGAACGGGAATTTATTGGCTAAATCTCTAGGTGCCTCATTAAAATGGGAATGTCTTGAGGCTATGTGACCACACCTCTACCTGTGGAGGGGCTTGGGGCATAGTCACAGACCTATGGAGAGCTTCGGCCTTGTGTTAGGAGCTTGAGGCCCAGGAGCATGGCAAAACACCTACTGTCCCTTATAGGATTATCTTCTTCTGGGTCCCAGGGTTTTAAGCCTTAGCTCAACCAGAAACTAGGCTGCCTTTCACGGTCCCACATATATGTGCATGTGTGCATGTGTATATGTATGTGTGTGCATATGTGTGTGTTCGTGTGTGTAGGTCAGAGGTTGATGTCAGGGTCCTCTCCTTATTTATTTATTTATTTATTTATTTATTTATTTATTTATTTGAGACAAGGTCTTACTATGTAGCCCCAGCTGGCCTGGGTACTTCCTATGTAGACCAAGCTGTCTTGAAGTCACAGAGACCTACCTTTTTCTGTCTCTGGAGTACTTGGATTAAAGGTGTGGGCCACCATATCTGGCTATAATAAATATATCAATAAACTCCCATTTTTCATTCAAGTCCAATGGGTCCTATAGGCTTATAACAATCACATTTCAAACCAGCCACATTTCAAACAAGCCACATCTCAAATGCTCAGTGGCCATGTGTTGTAATAGATACTATGCAGGGCAGCACAGCTTCTGATCAAAAATAGCAATCAAAAGCAGTACAAATTCAAATCACACCAGGATTTCTTTTATTTTGTTTTTGGGACAGGCTGGATTTGAACCTGGGATTACAGGCATGAGCCACTGCTCTGGTAGTATGCACTGTGAACTGCATCCCAAGACTTTACATCAGATTGTATGTGTGTGTGTATTAGCAGTTGATCCTATGGAATAAAAGTCAGGGGTTCAAGGCCAACTTTGGATACCCGAGAACCTGTCTCAAACAACACCCAAACCAAACCAAAACAAAGAAGTGATCCTAAAATTTGCAGAAATGGAAAGGGCTCAGAATACCCAAAGCAACCCTGAAAGAGAAACACCAAGCTGGAAGACAACCCATCTGACCTCCAGACTTTTATAACACTACAATAATCAACAATGTGTTGGGTGGCTCACACCTGTAATCCCAGCCCTGGGAGACTGAGAGGCAGGAGGATTGAAGTGCAAAGCTGGCTTGAATAAGACTCTGTCACAAAGAGGTTGGGGCAGGAGACCATGGAGAATGTTAGTCTAGCTTCCATACTCAGGATGGGGCTGGGGTGACATATGAATACTGCATACGTATGCACACAAGTGGGGCATGAGGAAGGTTGCAGGAGCAACAGAAAGACCCCTCACTGGCTTGAACTGGAACACTTAGAGGGACAAATTTAAACAGTGGTATTAAAACCAAAAAGGGAAAAAAATCAATAGGAATGAGCTCATACTGATGTAAATGAATTATCAAATATGAGGAGAAATCATTTAAAAGGAGAAGACAGATCTCCCGTGTTGAAGTCTAAACACTTTACCCTGCCCTTTCTTTTCTGTTTCACACCACTGTCTTCCTAGTATCAGCCATTTCTATAAGAAGCAATGGTCCCATCGCCTACCATGCCCAGGGTTTCTGTTACTTACTCCTGGCTGGCCTAGAATTGGAGATGCTCCTGCCTCAGCCCCCCAGGTGTGAGCAACTACACCCAACTCCTTATTTCTCTCTCTCTCTCTTTAAAAAAAATTAAATCTGAATTTTCATTTTATTATGTGTATGAATGTTTTGCCTACTGTATGTCTATGCACCACTTGCATCTAGACCACTTGCATGTCTGGTGCCCTCAGAGGCCAGAAGAGGCCATAGGATTCCCTGCCACTGGAGTTTTAGACAATTGTGAACTGTCATGTGGGTGATGGGAACTGAAATCAAGTCCGTGTGATGCACACCCAGTGCTCCTAACGACTGGGCCATCTCTCCAGGCTCCCCTGCTTTCTTATTGGAGGATGAAATTATAAACCAAGACCGGAGAATCAGGTGCTCCAGTCACTTCAGATAAGTCCTTCCTTTTAGACCCTCCCAACACACAAAATGAGGAATACACATGCATCTTCATATCTTAGTTTCTTTTCAGTAGGCCTTCTGGCTCTATATAATCAAGATAATTGCTCTTAGATGTGCCTACCTTACCTAGGCAATCCTTCCTTCACCAAGATGCCCTTCCCAGATGATTCTAGATGGTATCAAACGGACAATGAAAACAAGCATCACAACATTGAAAAGTAATATGTATAGCTCTCTATAATAGCTTCACTTGAGTTCACAATGATACCTCTAACCACTTGCATGTTAGACAGACAAGTGGCAGAAACATAGACATATATATACAGAATAAATAGCAAAACAAAATTTTAAAATATTTACAGGGCAAGGTGTGGTAGCATGCCTATAATCTTAGCAACTTGGCAAGTACCAGGCTAGTCAGTGTCACATAACAATCAAAATATCAGGACAAGCTAGGAGGGATGATATATAGCTGAAGTCATAGCCCTGGGTATGTTCTGGTTCCCCTAGAGATGAAGGAAGCCATGGCAGAAAGAAAAAGTGACAGACTTAAGTCTACTCAGCGGTAGTCTAAGACACCAGAGCCCTGTAGGAGCTGGAGGCATTAAGTCTCACGCATCCTTGCCAGTTCCCTTTCCTTGGCCATCTCTGACTTTCCTGTGCACCATTCCCTCTGCCTGGAGCACTTCTTGTCTAAAGACTTGCTCAAAGCAAGCAAGATAGCTTTAGTGTCCATTTTGGCAGAGTTCCTCACAGGAGATACAAACCAGTGTGAAGACCAGGTACAGAAAGTCCTCCTGGGACTTGTCAGCAGGAACCCAGTGTGCCTCCTCCAAGAGTTCCGACCAGCAGAGCCACTTGAAGAGAAGAGGTGCAGGGGTGTGATGAAGCCTGTCACCCAGCAATTCAGAGGCACAGGGGTCACACTCACACCTGCTGCTTCGACTGCCACCACTTACAATGCTCTGAGTCTTGGACCACATGCACGGAGGTTTTCTCTTTCTTAGTTCAGCTGCAGATTATAGAATCTGGAAACTTGGTAGGTGGACACTAACTGTTCATGGTTCACTCTCTTTCCTGAACTGTGGTAGTAGTTGGGAAGGGCTGGCACCCAATGACCTGGAACCACATGTCAGACTCTGCTAAGGGTCAATCACATCTCTGTGCCATCTTAGATAAAGTTTAGCTAAGCCGGAGGGCAGGAGAAGCCTGAGTGTCTTCTCCATCAGAGCCTTTCGGTTCGTTACAGGGGCTTGACAATTTGAAGTCTGAAAAAGTTAATCTTTTAGATGTGATCATAGTAAGCAAAGCAAATCCTTATCGAGCTGAATTGTAATCTATTTCAAGCCTTTCAATTTCTTATATATGCCTCTCCAATATGCCTTTTGTACTCACTTCGCCATTGTGTGGGAGGAGAATGTCAGATTCCAGTCTCTTCAAAGTTACTGTCCTTACCATTTTAATATTCTCCAGTAAAATGCAGCAGGACTTCTAATGATTAACCTAGGTTCTCCGATTCCTAACTTCCTAAACTCTTTTGTATATTGTTTCTTTTTATAAACTTACCCAGACTGACATTATCACTAAGAATTAACAGGGAATGTTCCCAACTTTATTTGTGGGTTTTCTGCATGTCCACAGTCTTGGCCTCTGTCCCAGCCTCCAGGGGCAAGGTAAAGACACCCTGCTTGATTTTATTAAGTTTATTTTTAATTAAGGTAATTTCTTCCTGTTCCATTTCTCTTCCCCAGACCGTCTCAGAACACCACACCAGTGCTTTCAAAGGCAAAAGGCAATTAGGGAACACCAGAAACAGTCGTATAGGTAATTTTATCCCCAAACAGCCATGAGACATCTCTCTGCTGAAAGCTGGAACTTTGTCACGAAGTCTCATACAGTTGGAACCATGTCACAAAGTCTCATTAGCATTTCGAACATTGGCTCTGCCATCTGTTAAATAAACAGAAATGTGTTCTCAACTTACACACACACACACACAAACACATATATACATACACACAGAGAGACACACGTACACACATGTACACACTGTGACATGTATCTTGTGAGATGGATATTCTTTGAACTTTTCCTGGGGAGATGAGAGCAAATGTCCACCCCTTAAAATGGGGCTCCAGTGACAGACTTTGGTAAAGAAAAGTCTCACTCCGCATGATGATGACTTCTTAACAGCTGCCTAGATGGAGTTCTCACTTCAGTGTACTTTATACCCTTGCTGGCACCTCTGAGACCAGAAGCAACTCTTAATTGGGTCGGAATTACACATAGCTGGGGGGTGGGGGGGAGCAGTGTAGGAAGAGGCTGCAGTCTCTGCTGAGGGTCTATTGGCCCTCCCCACCCCTTCCTTCTGTGAGAGAATGTCAGCAGACCCCATGTCAGGATGCTTCTGATACAGATGGTGGTAAGTGCTGTACTCCGAGGACTGGGGTCCAAAACATGTTAAATGTTTTTATAACGAGAAGCTTTTCACATTGTCTTGTTTGATATCTTTACAATGTGCACAGGTTTATTGTCAAATAGATCCAAATAAAGCTGAAAACCACGAAGACATCTCCGGGAAAGTACTATGCTCCCATTTTACAAAGAAGAAGGCTTAGGGAAGTTGCAGCGTGTCTGAGTGCGTGCATACGTGCAGCACACATCTGGAGTCCGAGTCCTTCAGGTAGTCTTCTTTACTTTTGAGATGTAATCAGTTGTTCCTACTGTCACTTTATCTGGGGTGTTCCTAGCTAGCTCTGATTGTGCATATATAACCCTGGCCCTTGCAAGGTAAAGAGCAGCAGGGTGAACCGTTTAAGGTTAGCCTAACTTACATAGTGAGATCCTGTCTCCAAAACTAAACCATAGCAAAACAAAACAAAAACAAGAACACACACACACATACTTTTTTCTTCTGGCAAGATCTCATTACTATAGCCCAGGCTGACCTAGAACTCATTACCCAGTACAGGATGGCTTCAAACTCTCAGCAATGCTTCTGCCTCAGCCTCTGAAGCACTTGGATCACAAGTATGTGCTACCATGCCCAGTTTATGAGGCATAAACTGCATAAGCTAGGCAAGCCCCCTACCTATTGAGCCACAATGCCAGCCCCTATTAACATTAAGTTAACACACAGAGTAAGGACTGTGGCATTTGCACAAGGGTATGCCAGTGTACCCTGTCCTTGCTTGTCCCCTTTTCCATTATTCTCTTACTCTTCCACTCCTTCCTGGGTCCCACCTCCCTACAGTTCCCCTCCTGATTTCTATCACTGTTTGCTCCCTTCAGATCTTTCCAGTTGTCAAATAATTCCTTTTTTGCAAAGTCTGGCATTTAGACAAACCAGCATTCCCTCGGAGACGTAAGATAGTTTCTACTTGCTAAAAGGAGTCATTCTCCTGATCTCTGGCGAAAGACCCCTGGTGCTTATCAGCATACCCTGATACCTCTAGGCTCTCTCAGTCTCTGCTTACAAGTACCTGTTACAGAGCCATCCTGGCTGGCACACCCTGCCTCTACCCTAAACCACTCCAGCCCCTGAGCCTTCTCCTCCACCTGTCTTCTTCTCCTCTGTTTTCTAACTCAGCCATTTTGGCTACACATTCTCTTGGTCCTTGGCTTCTCTCTCTGCCCCCTCTTCCTTTTACTCTCCTCTCACTTCTGCTTGCGGCCTAGTTCAGTCTGAACCCTTCCAAACGCCCTTGGCTGTGCACTCCCTCACATCTGCACTAGAAACCTTCTCCTCAGCCATACCTAGGAGTGGTCATGTGCTCATTTTTCATCCTGCTTCTGTGAACTAAGATTGTAACACCATGCATTTTTATTACTCAATGAATGTTCTCTGTGTACCAGCATGGGTCCACATTTGTTCTGTCCATCCTTCTCATGCGGTCTGCATCCCCACACATGGATTGTTCTCTTTAGGATTATGTTTCTAACAGTGGGCTATGTGGTCACTCACCCAAGAGCACCTGGGGTGCTGACCTTTCATGTAGGGGAGGCTACCCACAAAGGACCTGTGGACTTTTCTTCACAGGCAAAGGTCACTGAAGGCCAGAGGGAAGGTGGAGATGAATCAAAGGTCAACCAAAGAGATTTTGATGGACATTCAAAGCCACCAGGGTTGTGTGGGAGGATCAGCCTCAGGTCTGGACAGCTCGGTGATTCCAGAAAGTCTGTATTCTCAGAAACTGGAAAGTTAAGGCAGGTCCAGAAATTCCTTTCTTGCAGCTCCTAGCCTTGGTCAACGTTATGTAGCAGCCCAGACTAGAATGGGGAGTTTCGTTCTTACTAAAATGTTTTTGAATAGCCAAAGTCTGAGAGCCTATGATGTTAGGGGAAGAAAAAGAAATCTCCGTTAAAAAAGTAGTAGACCCTCAAAGATTATTGATTATTGGAACACTTTACACCTGAAAGCATGGCCTTGGTAGAAACATAGTTTCCTAGTGACACTGTTCTAACAGGGCTCCAGACCTTAGCAGAGCTGACTCCATGATGGAAGTACCATTCAGGCTTCCCTTTATTCCAAGCTAATTGCTGCTCCTTCCCTCCCTCCTTCCTTTCTTCTTTCTCCCCATCTTATGTCTCTATGAGTTTTGAGATGAGGTCTCATTCAGTAGCCCAGTCTGGCTTGGAACTTGGAATGATTCTCCTGCCTCAGCCTCCCACATTCTAGATACAGGTGTGCACTAAGAACCATACTTGGTTCCCCGCCCCCTTCTCTTCCAGCTTCTCTTCCTCCTTTTAAGGAGATAGGGTCTTCATGGTTGCTCAAGCTGGCTGCCAATCTGAAACCCCTGCATTATGATGTAGTCCTTTGTCTTTTTCTGTTTCTCTGACAACATGACCTAAGCCATTGACAACACATGCATTGCGTTAATGTGTACTGCTAATTAATAACTGCTATCCAGGTTCATAGTTATCTGTGTTGGGCCTTAGCTTGTGATAATTACCCTGGCACAGAAGTAGGTTCTCTTGAAAGTGTGACCTTTGGCAGTTTGCTATAAAAATAATTGTAACAAACATCTCATTTGAAGATGATTAGAGGCATTTTATGGTCTCAATATCCTCACAAGTGGAACTGGAAAATTGCTGTTAGGATAATCTTGTTCAACGCTCTCATTTTAGACAGAGAGAATAATTTGAAACTCAGAGAGGTTAAAAACTCTAGCCAGGTCACCCAGCACTGCTAGATTCATACTTCGAGTTTCCAGTGGGGCTGGGCAGATAAGGAATCTTTCGTTCTATCTGCCAAGATGTTTTTAAGCGACTTTCCTAGTTCAGGACAAGTAACCCTGCAGCCCTGCTCCCAAAGGTTTTGCAACTTGCTAGATTCATTCGTTCTTCAACTTGTTCTGTCGCCTCCAGGAAACCCCGGCTGTGTCTGGTTGATTGAGGAGACTTGTTTGTCTGAGCCAGGTCCAGCAGCTGCCCCGCCTCCTTGGCAGGCTGGCGGCAGAGAACAGCTGACTTCAGGGAGCTCCTTCACGTGATCACCACAGTTCCCTGCTGTTTCTTGTCCCCGAGAGTCAAAGTAAGTACTTTCCAGGGACTCCTGTGAAGCGCACCAGGTGGGTACCCTAATCCTGAATGTCTGCAACCAGAGCAGCAATGGTGAGGGGTGTGCGGACAGGGATGAGGGTGTGTGTGGGCAGGGGGCTGGGATGTTCAGGGGAGGGGTCCGGTGAGGGGCAGGGCTGACCCCGGCAAGCCCTGTCAGATAGACTTGGGACAGATTAGGCATCAGGCTTTCTGTGCTGCTTCCAGGGTCTTTAAAGCTTTGGGGACAGACAAGGTTGGTCCCACGGAGTGCCTTTCTGTTCCCATCTGGAGGATAAGCCGCTCTGCCCTTCCTTCCTTCCTCTGTTCTTTGGCCTCCTGCCCCATAACAGACCTTTCCCCTCTCTGCTGATTTAGCAGCGTGCTTCCGGCTCTTGGAGGGACAATTAATCAGTGAAGCTGCCTCTTTCTAAGCAAGTGACCAGTTGCAGTTAGACAAGCCCCTCAAGGCGAGACCCAGGAGTCTCTCACCTCCCACCTGTGCCTGCCATGGAGCTCCTGAAGGCACTGCTGCTCCTTTCTGGAGTTTTCGGGACTCTTGCTGAACTCTGTGGTAAGTAAGCAGCCAAGTATCTAGACCCCCTGTGTGCCTCTGGAGTCTCAGGGGTAATGGCTGCCTTGTCCAATCCCCTTGGGGGAACTGGAAAGTGGGAGTGAGGGGTGGAGACACTTATCTTTCCCTCTCCCACAGCAGTTTTTTTTTTTTTTTTTTTTTTGGTTTTTCGAGACAGGGTTTCTCTGTATAGACCCTGGCTGTCCTGGAACTCACTCTGTAGACCAGGCTGGCCTCGAACTCAGAAATCCGCCTGCCTCTGCCTCCCAAGTGCTGGGATTAAAGGCATGCGCCACCACTGCTTCCCACACCACACCACGGCTTCCCACAGCAGTTTTTAACTGGACCTTAGTGATTGAGCATGCTGAATGGACACCTGCTCCCTTCCCCCCGCCCCCACCAGACAGGATCTCCCCAATTCATCCAGCAATTTGTTTGTTTATGCGGTGCACGTGAGGCCTCTCTGAGATAGGCCGGGGATTTAGTTTGGAGAAAGAAAGTTTGGGAGTACACAGGTCTGGTCTCAGCTCTCCTAGAGTTTATGCTCTGTGAAAGGGGGCTGGCAAAAGGCTCAGGGGTGCCAAATTAGGTTACCACTAGTGATGCAAAACAAGTCACCCTGGGGCAACAATAGAAAGCCACAGGGGCCCATTGAATCAAAGATGGGGATGAGAAAGAATGTCCAAAGACTAGAAGGCTTTGGGAAGAAGTCCCAGAGGGAGGGGACAGGGGGCAAACATTCCAGGTACTTGAAGGCTCTCCCTGACAAGTCCAGATATTCATCCCAGGGCTGTAGTCTGCAAGAGATCTCTTACAGATTCTAGGTTACCTTTTTTGATTGTGACCTTTAGGTTATAGGGTCAGGCACAGTCACGCATGGGGATCAGGCAGGAAGCAGAAGGCAGACATGTGGCTCATCTCTCCCCTTCCTCCCTGCGTACCAGGTCTCAGGTGAACTTGGGCAAACCTTAAGAAACAGGTGTCAGGTGAAGAAGCTGCAGATCAGAGAGACCAAATGTGTGGGGCTCAAGGTGCCCCAGCTATAACAGAACCTTACAGGATTCAATTCTTGGGACCTGAGGCCAACCTCTTTCCTAGGCAGCTAGACTCTCTGGCCATGTCCTGTTAGAGCTCCTTATCCTTGGGACCCTGGTTGCTGTCTAGACAGTCCTCAGGGTTTCCTTTAGAAAGCCCACCTCAGCCTTGAGCTGTTAGCCCCCATGTCTGACCACATGAGAGCTTCTTCCTTCACTGTCATGAGAACTTTGGGGGCTTGGGGTGCAGTCCCTTCTCCATTTCTGTGACTTTTGTGAAGTGAGCTGAGGCTGTTCCTCCTTCCTTCCTCCTTGGCATGGTGTGAGGACACCACGCTTTCGTCATCAGCCAAGGCTCTGTATGCAATGGAGTGAACAGGCCTGATCTCTAAAGTACACAGAGAGGGCTGTGGGCTTCTGAATGCCTGTCAGTCAGTCCTCAGGTGAGATGGCTGAACAACCCTAGGCACAGGATGCTGTAGTGCAGGAGTGTGTGTGTGTGTGTGTGTGTGTGAGAGAGAGAGAGAGAGAGAGAGAGAGAGAGAGAGAGAGATGGAGCTGTGTAAGTCAGGAGATGGTAGTACAGTGGTTCTCAACCTTCCTAATGCTGCCACCCTTCAACACAGTTCCTCATGCTGCGGTGACCCCCAACCACAAATTATTTTTGTTGCTGCTTCCCAACTGTAATTTTGCTACTGTTATGAGTTGTAATGTAAATGTTTTTGGAGATAGAGGTTTGCCAAGGGGGTCTCAACCCACAGGTTGAGAACCACTGCTCTAGCAGAGCAGACCTGATGAGTGTGTATTTTGAAACACTGGCTTGCAGCATGTGGTTGTGGTAGCCTAGCAATGGCTGTCTCTTGATGGAAAGGTTGAGAATCCCATAGTTGTTCATTCTGTAGGGCTGGTTATCTCTGCAGACTCAATTTGGTTCTGGAGGCCTGG
Organism: Rhynchomys soricoides; assembly: GCA_019843965.1. Classification (NCBI taxonomy): domain Eukaryota; kingdom Metazoa; phylum Chordata; class Mammalia; order Rodentia; family Muridae; genus Rhynchomys; species Rhynchomys soricoides. The sequence continues at coordinate 8,299,400 of JADRCH010000051.1, read as the reverse complement.
AGGAATCCTGGGGAGCAGCTGGTCTTCAGTGTAAGTTGGAATCATGAAGAAGGTAGACTTAATACCAGCCAGAGCAATAGAGTAGATGAACTTGCCAGTGAGAGTGAGGGCAAGCAGGCAAAAGGAACAATTCCTCCTTTCCCTTCTCTGGGCTACCATCCAAAAGTTTGGGCCAAATTTAGTATGTCTTTCTTCTGACTTCGAAATTGTAATCTCATTAAGAAAACTCACAGAAGTACCCAGCAGCTTGGGGGTTGGTTGATTCCAGATGCAGTCAACTTGACAACCAAGATCTTAGCAACCTTGCCTAAAGCCACTTCGACTAGCTTGAGGGAATCTGCCTGGCTCCTTCCTTCTAGAGAGGGTAAATTGTGGTTATCTGCTCTTATTATGGGCTGTGCCTTATCTTATCACTTATCACGATAGCTGACTCAGGAAGGAGGTCAGAGCCTGGGGTGGGTTCTCTGGGCCCCCTTACTAATTTCAAGGAAGAGCAGAAGATCAGAGTTCTAGAGCTGAGATGGAGCTCAGTTGGGAGAGTGCCTGCCCATCACTAACAAACCCCTGGGTTGAGTCTCCAGCATTGTATAACCCAGGCATGGGAGCATACACCTGTAACCCCAATGTGTGGGGAGTAGAGGCAGGAAGATCAGGAGTTCTAAATCATCCTCAAGGACATACTGAGTTTGAGGCCAGCCTGCAATACAGGGGACCCTGCTTAAATAGTAAAATGTCCTCCGGGGACAGTCAGAAAGATAAAGAGCCACAGCAGAGGACCTCGAAGATACTGACAGAACTCTCGAAAAATGGAGACAGGTATCCCAAAAATAAGTCTTCCCTGTTCCTACCAGGATCTCACTATGATGCATTCCAGGCCTTAGCCCCCCAAGCACTGAGATTGCAGGCCTGTGCCACCATGTCCAGCTTGTACCTGTCAGAATGAACATTTCGTGGGAAGCCAGCCAGGTACCCAGGCCAACAGTTATTTAGAGTTCATACTTGGGAATGGCCCCCGTACATCCATAGATACCTATGACTTCTGTAAAAAACATGTAGAGAGATGGGGCTATGATCAAGGGACCCTGGTCCTCAGGCTAGGAAGCCCAAGAAAGTAGGCAAAGGGCCCTATGGCAGGTTGTTTTCTTATTCTTCTGGAGGAAGGGACTTTCTGGCATGCTGGGGTATAGGTTCTTCTGACAGCTGGAGTGGGTAGTGACTGAGAGTTAGTAAATGGGCAGAAAGTCTGCAGTGCCTCCAAGTCAAGATACTCTCCCCCATTCTGAGCATGGGTCCTCCCAAGGAAGGAAGTCAGCCATCAACTGGGGTTGGAGAATATCCCTGAGATTTCTGCTTCCAGAGTATCCCAGTGTGTTGCTTATATACCTTCAAGTAAACCCCAAGTCCTGACAGGGTGTTAGTAGCTGGTCTCCCAGGGATGGCAGAAACCTTTTAAGGTTCATGTAGGGGAATTTCCTCGGGCAGCTAGAGAATCAGCTGGCAGCCTATAGCATGTGAACTTCGATGTAGAACATTCAGTGCGTGAGGGCTGGAGCCTTGAACAATGAGAAGAATACATTCATGCCAATAGCAAGGGGAGAGGTGGCAGTTTGACACAGTCTTGGCTCCACAGCATCATTTAAGACCTACCTCGACTTTGAACTTCTGTTTCCTTTTCTGTGCAAGAACAACAATGAAAATATCTATCTACACCACGGGGCTGATGTGAGGGTCAAAAGAGATGGACGCCTGGCCTTGTTGCTGGGCTTGGTCTCCAGTCACTCCTGATAGGTAGGGTGTTTGCCTGGCAACAGCATCCTTTGATCTCAGCCATCACCTCTCCTTGGAGATGCCTGCTTTCCTTTTTACCTGCTGCCTTCCAGCACAGTGGGCATTTCTCCAGGTGGGCTGCCAGCTGTGTGGTAATGGGAATAGAAACCCCTATTCCCTGGGGGAGGTTTTGTCTAGTAAGGAGCTCAGAACAGTTGCTTGCTAGTGGCATAGCTCTGTGGCCTCCCTCATACTGTGTTCTTTTCTCAGTCATGCCACAGATAGACAGCCAGCTGGTGGAGAAGCTGGGCCAGCGTCTCCTACCTTGGATGGATCGGCTTTCCTCAGAGCAGTTGAACCCCAGCATCTTCGTCGGCCTTCGACTTTCCAGCGTGCAGGCTGGGTCCAAGGAGGGCCTCTACCTTCACAGCCTCAAGCTCCACTACCAGCAGTGCCTCCTTCGGTATCACTACTCTTACCCCCCAGGACTGATCCGTGTTATAGGAGATAGGAGACCGGGCTCTAATTGGGGTATTTCCGGGCAAAGTCTTCTCGGAGCCTTCTCTTCATCTGTAGAGTGCAGGGGGAAGTGGTACTAGATCAGAGATGCTAACACATGCCCTTTGTCCTGAAATGGCATCCCTGATTCCTGAAGCAGCACCTAAGTCTTGCTGTGCTCCCCATTTGTGTCTGAGGCAAAGATCATTAATCCATGATCCCTAAAGCAGCACCTCTTTCTGTCTCCCCACCAGTACCTAAGGCAGACATCACTCACCCATAACCAAACATACGATTGTATATTGATACAAAGAAGCAGTATCTAACTCTGTAGTTTACTAAAGACAGACACTGCTAATTCACAACTATGTTCTTTCACGTAGAGTCTAGAAGCAGCATATTTCTGTGCTCCCTCTCCAAAGAGAGGCCTGCTCTGGGATTTGAGTGAGAGGCAAAGAATAAGAAAAAGCCATCAATCACTAGGCATAGTGGTGCACACCTGCCCTTGGAAGGTAGAGACAGGTGGATCTCTGTGAGTTCGAAGCCAACCTGGTCTACAGATCGAGTTCCAGGACATCTAGGGCAACACAGATAAATCCTGTCTCGAAAACCATAAACAAAACAAATATACACACACACGCACACACACACACACGCACACACACGCGCACACACGCACACACACGCAAAAAGAGCCATGAAGTACCTTCCCCATTCCATTCCTTCTCAAGAATGCAGGGACGGGAGAGAAGGGATAAAGGAGAGAGGTCATGGCCAGACTGGGGTCAAACCGTGTGATCTGGATGTAGGTACCCTTATGTTTTATCCTTGATTTATCTCACCTTTCTTCTTTTTAAGAATCTGTGGCATGCACCTCATGCTGGTGCAGCTGACTGCTAATTCCACTTTGTGACCTCAGTGTGGGCCAAGCCCGGATTCTCAAGGGAGTACCTTCTCATAAAGGTGCTCTTGTCTTGCCTCATCCTAGGTCCACCTCCAGCGATGATAACAGTGGTTGCCAGACCAAGGTTTCTGGGGGCAGCCTGGCCCTCTACCTGCTTGCTCTCAGGGCCAACTGCGAGTTCTTTGGGAGCCGAAAGGGTGACAGGTTGATCTCACAGCTCAAGTGGTTCTTGGAAGATGAGAAGAAGGCCATTGGTAAGGAGAACATCTTAGTGGGTAGGAGCATCTAGAAGTGCTCATCAAATGGCTTCGTTGTTTGTAGTTTTGAGGCAGGCCTGGGTCTCATTGTTCTGTTAGATGAAGTTCTAACTTCAGAACTTTGGGGTTTCTTTCCAGACCTCTTGTAACTCCTCTTTGTCCACATCGGGTCTACCTAGCGGCTCAGGCTGGACTCAGTCGTTAAGCTTGATCCAAGCTTTCCCATACCCCATGCTCAGGCTGTTAGGATGCTCAGCCACCAAGATTGAGCGGTTTTCCACCTGTGGGACCCCGGCACAGCCTCCTCTCCACCTACTCCTTAGCCTCTGTCAACTTTCCAGCCTCCTGACTTGGACCCAATGCCCAACAGCTGAAGCAGGGCTTTTCAGCATAAACCTGTTCTTTATTCAGCTTACACCTTGCAGGACCCCCCCTCCCCACTCTTCCATTCATAAACCTCAGCCCCAGCCTGGCTGGTCTCTTATACTTTCTAGGCATTGCTTGGTTGCTTCTCTAATGTGCTCCAGGCACAATGACCTCTGCAAACAAGTCTAGATATTTATATGTGCCCCACAGAGTTGCTTCCATGAAGAATCCTGTCTCAATTTCCCACCTATTTAAAGACTTCTGTTATTTGGCTCTTGGGACCTCGGGCCACATTTCTGTTACAATTGTGCTGTCCCATGAGTGTGTGTAGAGCTATCATCTATTATGACCTGCAAACATGGAACCTGGCATACACTGGGACCTCCGCCAAGCAGCCTGTGGTCTTGTGAGCTGTAGGGCTTCTTGCTAAAAAGAGACTGGAAGGGAAGCCCACAAGACTGACATGTCTGTCTGCTCCTTACCTTTCTACTCTCAGGGCACAATCACGAAGGCCACCCCCACACCAACTATTACCAGTATAGCCTCAGCATCCTGGCACTGTGTGTCCACCAGAAGCGGGTCCATGACAGCGTGGTGGGCAAGCTCCTGTATGCTGTTGAACACAACTACTTTACCTACCAGGGCCACCTCTCTGTAGGTGAGTGGACAAACCTAGCCTCCCCCAGCCCCAGGGGAAGGGCTGTATGACCTGCCTCTATGCTCACCTTTCCTTGGAAAATCCCCTCCTCAGATCCCTTAGAAGTGAAATGGTGGGGACTGTGAGTCAGCTTTGAAACTGGACTTGCATCCTGACCCCAGCTAGCTCCATCACATGTTCACTGTAGGTCATCACCTCCCCTCGTCCGTCAGTCAGGCTTTTCCTATAAAACAACCTACCAGCAGCATCTCAATGAGAGGTGCTTTACAGACAGAGGTCTTGGCACACACTTGGCACCTGCACTGGCTGGTTGTGTGTGTCAACTTGACACAAGCTGGAGTTATCACAGAGAAAGGAGCCTCAGTTGAGGAAATGCCTCCATGAGATCCAGCTGTAAGGCATTTTCTCAATTAGTGATCAAGGGGGGAGGGTCCCTTGTGGGTGGTACCATCTGTGGGCTGGTAGTCTTGGGTTCTATAAGAAAGCAGGCTGAGCAAGCAAGGGAAGCAAGCCAATAAGAAACATCCCTCCATGACCTCTGCCTCAGCTCCTGCTTCCTGACCTGCTTGAGTTCCAGTCCTGACTTCCTTTAGTGATAAACAGCAATGTGGAAGTACAAGCTGAATAAACCCTTTCTTCCCAAACTTGCTTCTTGGTCATGATGTTTGTGCAGGAATAGAAACCCTGACTAAGACAGCACTATATAATCTGGGATTCTGATGCCTGGATTTTGATCTGATTTCTCACTATGTGATCTTGGGCCACCATATCTATTTTTTAATCATCCTGATTCAAGGTCTCTGCTAGGCCTGGGCTTCTGTGAATGAATAAGGCCTCATGTAGGGTGGACAGGATAGAGTAGGAAGGGGGATGATGGTAGATGATTGTCCAGAGAGAAAAAGGCACAAGGACGTCTGTCAATGAAAGACTTGTCTCAGAGGCTTATGGAGAAACACAGTGGACACATTAATGTTACCTATAGGGAAGAGGAGTTCTTAAAAATTCCCAGGCCCTGACAGCTCCCTTTAGCAATTAAATCAGACTGCCTGAGGGCAGATAAGGTAGGTGTTGGCATCAAACTCTCCAAGGGGGCTGGAGATATAGCCCAATGACAAGTACCTAGTATATCTGAGGTCCTAAATTTAATACTCAACACTACAAAACCAATAGGAATTAATCAATAAAATAAAGCTCCCTCTTTGGTTTCAATGTGCATCCTGGTTTAGGAGCAGGGACTGTAGAATCCATTCTCATGGGACTTTCTTCTTCAGTCTGTCCATCTGACCTGTTGCTCTCAAGCCACTCAGTGACCAACCAACTCAGTTTGTCTAGGTCTGACTTAGTGTGTCCAGTGCTAGGACCAGGGGAGTCCTGGGCAAATCACCTGGATTGGTACTGTATATATATGATCCTGAACTCCCAAACCCCAAGCTATCCAGTTCATACTAGGTCCCATCCCCCTAGACACAGAAGCCATGGCCGGCTTGGCCTTCACCTGTTTGGAGAGATTCAATTTCAACTCTGACCTGACACCACGGATCATCATGGCTATTGAGACAATCCGAGAGAAGATTCTGAAGGCTCAGGCCCCTGAAGGCTTCTTTGGGAATATCTATAGCACCCCACTGGCACTACAGGTAGGAAAGAGACTCTGGAGCCATGACTGCTTAGTGGGTCAATGGAGGGTGGGCTGGTTAGAGGCGGGAGGACCTGGTTCCTTCCCAGTGGCTGATCTATAACCTTCTCTTCCCCACAGATGCTGATGACCTCTCCTGCATCTGGGGTAGGGCTGGGTACAGCATGCCTCAAGGCAGGGGCATCCCTGCTGCTCAGCCTACAGGATGGGGCCTTCCAGAATCCTCTGATGATTTCCCAGCTGCTACCCATCCTGAACCACAAGACCTACTTGGATCTTATTTTCCCAGACTGCCAGGCATCTAGGGGTAGCTGAGTCCTTTCTGTCTCTTGAGAGATAAGGAGGTCCTAATGATGGGTTATGCTTTGCTGAGCCAACATGAGCATGTGGGTCTGCTTAGAACATAGCAGCTAAAATGAGGCCACAGCCTTCTGATGCTCACGGTGTGGACACAGATACCAAATTACTGCTCCAGGTGTGATACCCACTGTGGAAATGTTTGAGCAAATGGATGGAGGAGTGTATTAGCCATGGTCCTCTAAAGGAGCAGCACTGATAGGATGATTTATTGGATTGGCATACACTATATGGTAGAGATAGTTCATCAGTGGCTCTCTCACTCTGGAGAGGCAGAGAATCAGTCTCAGTCTGTGAAGCTGGATGTCTCCGAAGTCCCAGTGTGACACAGGAGGCCTGAAGGATTCTGGAGAGCTGCTAGCCTTCTGTCTGCATTGGAAGTGTGAAGAAATTGGTTTTAATATCAGCAAAGGAATGCTGTAAACAGGGCAGATAAAATAGATAGTTCGAGTGAGGGCAAGCAGCCAAAAAGCAGGTTCCTTCTTCCACGTCCTTTTGTCTGATCTGCCACTGGAAGGTGCTGCCCACATTTACAGAAGGTCTTCCCGGTTTTGAATAATCTGATCAAGAAAATCCATCTCACGAATACCCAGAGACTTACATTTTAGATGATTTTAGATCCAGTCAGGTTGAAAAGTGAGATCATCACAGATGAGTGAATGACTCAATGGGTGGAGAGACAAATTTGGTTAATGTTGATACCCAAGGACTTACCAGGAAATGGGAGGAGAGACAAAAGAGCAGAAAAGGCCAAAGCGGAGGCACAGAGTCCAATAATGCAGGAGCATCATGGGAGAAAGTGGGTCTGGGAAAATGATCAGGTATAGTAGATAAATGCAGAGAAAGAAGATGCATCTGTTAGAAGTGACCAGGACATGACTTGAACAAATGTAGAAAGGGTCCTCTGAGGTGCAGTGTGTCACAGATAGGAGAGAAGCAAGAAGCAGAGACACCAGAAAGGTGCTAAGTTTTGGGCTTCAGGAGGATACAGAGGCTGAGGGCAGAGGAGGGTGGGATGAGAACCAGGTTTCAACCCAGCAGCTGTCCATGCCCTTGACTGAGCTATTTTGAGGGAAGGCTGTCAGCCACTTGGGCAAGGTGTCCATAGGAAGAAAGGAGGACTCATATCCAGGCTCCTGATCCTCATGACAACTGCTTCTTCCTTTCTCCCTGGCATAGTCATGTTGGTGCCAGCTATTGAGGACCCTGTCCACACCTCAGAAGTCATCAGCGTCACACTAAAGGTCTCCAGTGTCCTGCCACCATACGAACAAACAGTTTTTGTGTTTGCTGGGTCCTCCTTAGAAGATGTCTTGAAGATGGCGCAAGACATCGGAGGATTCACGTGAGCCTCCCCATCTCTCATCCTGGCCCTCACTCCCCTCAGACCTCCATGCTTGGAAGGGTATCATGGGAAGGATGAGGAACAGAGGAGTTTCTTGAGAGAAGTTCTGGTTTAATTTCTAAGTCTATCTTCTCCACTCCTGTCTGGCCTGTGGTGGGAGCTATGGCCCACCACTGTCATCAAGAGACCCAGATTTGGAATCCCAGTTCCTCATTCTCCATCAACTCCCCTACAGCCAGGACAGTTAATAAGTGAGGGCATGAGATATTCCTCTTCTTCATAGGGCCACTGTGGGGAGCCTATGATCACTGGTGGGCATGATCTGTATAGGTTTAATGCCTGGCATGTGGTGAGAACTTCAGGAAGATTAATTGTATTGAATAACCTTGATAAAAATCTTGCCATTAATAACCCTGAGAAGGTAGACACTTGTCTATTGAGATTTGACAAGCCTAAGAATGAACACAGCCTAGTTGCTGCTCCTTGCTGTGTCTGGCCATGCGTGGAGATGGATGTACCTCCCCAGGGTTAACTCGGGCTCAGAGCAGCTGAGTCCTCCTACCAGCCTGCTCTCTCCCCTGGATTCTTGCCTCATCTTGAGAAATCCCTGCTTTCTGTTCCCAGCAAGAGTTCCAGGGAGAGCCACCTGGGGGACTGTTTGGTCATTTGGGCCGGGAATTCTTAGAATACAGCTGTGTAAACACCACTGTCTTTTTTGTTTGTTTTACAAGACAGTGTTTCTCTGTGTAGTTCTGGCTATCCTAGAACTCACTCAATAGACCAGGCTGGCCTCAAAAGCTCATAGAGATCAACCTAAATCTGCCTCCCGAGTGCTGGGATCAAAGCTCACTGTCTTTAAGGAACAAGGTTAAGTGACATATCCCACCCACCCACCCACACATACAGAGGATTGAATCTAGAGCCTTCTACAGGCTAAATGAGAGCTCTACTATTGAGCTATTAGATTTTAACTTTTCATTTGGAAACGAGATCTGCATTAGTCAGGTGTCTCATTGCTGCGACAAAAGACGCAAAGTGCAGAGAGAAGCTGGTTTGGACTTGTAGTTCTGGGTGAGGCAGTTCATGGAGGTGGGATGGTGTCATGTTCACAGTTGGGAAAGCACAGTGATGAGAGCCACAGTTCACAGTCTGCTCTCCTTCCTGCTCAGCAAATGACTCAGTCCATGTGATGGGATTCCCCTGATTTGGAGTGGGTCTTTCTTCCTTCAATTAAGCTAATCTAGAAATCCCTTCCCAAACATACCCTGAAATCTGTTTCTGTGGTGACTCTAAATCCCAGTAAACTGATAATCAATCAAGATTAATCATCAAGTGTTTCTATTTCTCAGGCTGGCCTTGAACTTTCAGTCCTGAAATAGTACCAGGCTGATCCTAAGTCGATTCCATAATGTCACGAAGAGGCACTAATGTGTTTATCCAGTGTAAAGTCCCTCCCTCCCTCCCTTCCTCCCTCCCTTCCTCCCTTCCTTCCTTTCTTCTTCTCCTTCATCTCCTCCTCCTCTTCTCCTTCCCCTTCTCCCTCCCCCTCCCAGTATTTGTGTTTAGATACTAAATCAAAATGCAGAAAAGGTAGAATTTCAGGTTTTTTAGTCATGTCTTTGAGGGCCTCTAAGATGGATGCCAATCTGAGAAGTTCTGTTAGAGTGGAGGTCTGCCAGATCGGGAGACTGTGTGGGAGGCACTGGATTTCACAGCAGACAGACAGATGCGGAGAGAAGTGGCCCAGAGCACCCGTGGAGGGCCTCTGAGTTAAGAGATGACTATTGAAAAGGGCTGTTCATGGCGGGGCAGTGGTGGAGCACGCCTTTAATCCCAGTACTCAGGAGGGGGAGGCAGATGGACTTCTGAGTTCGAGGCCAGCCTGGTCTACAGAGTGAGTTCCAGGATAGCCAGGGCTACAACGAGAAACCCTGTCTCGAAAAACTAAGAGAAAAAGAGAAAAGGAAAAGGGCTGTTCATGGGGGTGGACTGCTCAGCAGTTAAGAGCTGTGCTGTTTTTACAGAGCCCAAGTGCAGTTTCCGGCATCCACATAGCAGGGCTCAGATCCAAGGGATCCAAGGCCCTCTTCTGACCTACACACACACACACACACACACACACACACACATGCGCGCGCGTTAAAAAATGAAAAGTGGTGACATAAAACATGCAGGAAGGCGCACACAGGAGCTTGTGTGACTATCCCACCAGTTTATATGACAGACTTGCACGTTCCTGGATTTTAGTGTTTGCCTGGGCCCTTGAACCAATCTTCTGAAGGTGTGAAGGGGTGATTGTACTTTCTTTTTGTCTAAATCACCAAAGTAGCTATCTGGCATCTGTGTCACTTGTGGTACTACACATGGTGGCAATGGTCTACCACTAAGCCACACCCTTAGCCCTATCTTATTTTACTTTTCTATGTAGCTGAGGGTTATTTCAACCATCTAGTCCTGAGATTAGAGGTGTGTGCTACCATAGTTTATACAGTGGATCAAGCCAAGGACTGGGTAAGCTCTTGGGGGTGGGGGAGGCTGGCAGAGGGGGTGAATGCTGCCTAAATCTAGACAATGCCCCAAGGACATGTCCACTGGCCAGTCTGATGGCAGCAATCACTTCCCAGGTAGGTGTCTCTAGTTTGTGTCAAGTTGTTCCAAACTGACCAGCACAGAAGTGCTAGGAGAGAGCCAGCCCTAAGAGAGAGGCAGGATTGACTGCTATGGATGACCCCACTTTCCTTCTTGGGGACAGCAGCTACTTTTCTATTTTCTAGGTATGGGACCCAGGCCTCCTTGTCAGGCCCCTACCTGACATCTGTACTAGGGAAAGAAGCTGGGGATCGAGAATACTGGCAGCTCCTCCGAGCCCCTGAGACCCCCCTGCTGCAAGGTGAGTCTGTAGCCTGCTGCCCTGGATATGCCTACTACTGGAGTCCTGCCCCAGCAGTAAGGCTGCATTAACCCAGCCCAGCCTTTCCCTTGGGCCTTCTTAGGCTACAATGTCAGGAAACCACTCATGCTCAAAGTTGGATCCAAAATATTTAACTGAATTCTTAGAGTTTTTCTGGAAGGTGTTGTGGAGAGTTTAAGACACAGGATAGAATACTACCCAGAAATTAAGTTTGAAATTTTAAAAGAGATTTTTTTCTAAAAATTATTATTATTACTATTTAGATTTATTATTGTCAGTGAGTGCTGTACCTGCATGTATACCTGCATGCCAGAAGAGGGCACCAGACCACATTACAGATGGTTGTGGGCCATCATGTGGTACTCAGGTCCTCTGGAAAAGAGCCAGTGCTCTTAACCACAGAGCCATCTCTCCAGCTCAAGTCTTTTCATTTTTGATACATTTTCTTATAACTACAAGAATATGTACAGTGCTTATTTTCATTTAAAAATGAAATAATATTCTGTCAACACTATCCAACAGATATAAAATGTCAGGTAGATGTGTAAATGTTTCCTAGTTGGTGAAACTAATATTACATGATATATCTTATTTAGCCCACTATATCTCAAAAATTATCATTCCAGGATGTAAGATCCCAATGTAGAATCATTAATGACATGTTTACATGCTTTTATTTCTTTGTTGTTGTTGTTTTAATTAAGTTCATTTTTTGAGCACGTAGCCTAGGTTAGCCTTGTGTGTACCCACCATACTGGCTTTGAAGGCTCCACTTCTTAATTACCTCCCAGTCACCTTCTAATACTGTCACTGTTGGGTTAGATTTAAGCACATGGATCTGGGGAACACAGACATTCATACTGAAGCATGTGTGTTTAAGAGGAAATCTCCCTTGATGGTACAGACTTCAGGCGTCTGCAGAAGGAGGATTGTAGTGAGCTTGTTGCTAGCCTGGTCTACATAGCCAGACCCTGTCTTAGCCACTGTCCCTACCAATTGAAAATGAGTCAGCAAATGGAACTGCCCTTGGACACCTGGCTTCTTAAGGAACCTCTCTAGTTCTTCCAGATTGTTGCTATTTATTACTTCCAAATTGTTAATTTTGTGGAGCTAAGAATGAACTAGGGTCTCAGGCCTACCAGGCAGTGGATCTTCCACTGACCACGCCCAGCCTGGATGCTGATTTATTATCTTCCCTCTTTCTCCAAAGAGAATGTGGGACTTGGAGCCAGGTATTCTCCTGGACTGAAGGGTTGCTTCTGGGACACTCATTCATGACACCCTCTGGACCACACTGAACCAGTCCCTTTGCCTGACAACTCGTTTTGAAGATGTTGACCCTGCCAAGCAGCTACTGCCCTGGTTTCCATTGCTGTTATCCAGCTGTTAGTTCCATATCTACCCACTGGGGGAGCCCTCTCTGCTGTATGAGTCTGTGGCCTGAGGGATCCTACCAAGGCTGGCTCTGAGTCTCTGGCTGGCTCTGGACAACTCCCAGCTTCCCACCACCAATCCCTGCGTGGGTCTTACAGATGTGGCTTCAGGGTGGTGGTCACATGATGTGGTCATGGTGGGACATTGCCTTACTTGCTTTGCTTCACTGTTTTCTACAGGCATTGCTGACTACAAACCCCAGGACGGGGAAACCATTGAGTTGCGGCTAGTTAGATGGTAGTCCCTCCAGATGTCTTCGGACCCTGCTGCCACCTCAAGTGCACTTGGAACAATGTCCCCCAGACAACCTTGACTACCTTCCCAAAGAGGACCTAAGCCACTTCCCACCTGGGAGCAGGAAGGAAATAACCTCCCTTAGAGAGGGTGCTAGCTTGAGTTTGGCCCTGCCTGACTCCACAGCTCTTTCATGAAGACTGCCCCATAATCTGAGAAACGTGCTGCCCTTGACTTCTTCTACATAAAGAAATCTGCTGGCTGTGGGTGTTGTACCATTGCTCTGGGACCGGGGTCCTGCAAGAAGGACCTCCATGACCCCGGGGCTGTGGTTCTGACAAACACACCCTACCTCTGCTCTCTGTTATCAGGGTGGTGGTCCCAGAGCTGGCCATGAGACAGCCTTTGGCCCTCAGCAGGGCCTTCCAACACAATTAAAGCCTTGATTTTCCTTACATGGCTGCAATGTCCTGGTGCCTCATGTTCATTGCATGGGGGAGGGGGGGGGCAGAGACCTCTGGGGAATCCAGCAGGACTTGTGATCACTCTCCTGTTTATCACATGGTGAGCTGGCATAGACAGAGTTGACTACATCTTTCTAACTGTTGTACGAAACAGCCCTGTGGGTGTGAGCATTTTCATCTCTCATTGTAAAGATGAGGAAACCGGGGACTCACCTAAAGTCTCGAGCTGGGCAGTGATGCTATAGTAGGCAAGAGACATGACACAGCTATGGCTACTGAACCTGGTGGACCAAGAGATATTTGCTGGGGACTGAGGCTGTACTGAATAGCAGAACACTTGCCCTGCATGCACAGAGCCTTTGGTTCTGTTCCCAGAACTGCACAAAACAAGAACTAAACACTATTTGATGGGCTAGGGGCATTGTACTATTGTTACAGTGCCTGCCTGGCATGTACAAAGCCCTGAGTTTAGCACCATATAAAGTCAGACTTGATGGCACACATCTGAAATTGCAGTGCTTGGGAGAGAGAGGCAAAAGCATCAGAAGTCAAGGGTTATCCGTTTCTGAAAAGAAATTTGAGGCCAGCCTGAATATCTATCTTTGTCTCCAGATGGGTGGTGGTGGCACACACCTTTAATCCCAGTGCTTGGGAGGTAGAGGCAGGCAGATCTCTGTGAGTTCAAGGCCAACCTGATCTATAGAACAAGTTCCAGGACAGCCAGGGCTACACAAAAAGATCCTGTCTTGAAAAACCAAAATAGCCAGGCAGTGGTGGCACATGCCTTTAATCCCAGCACTTGGGAGGCAGAGACAGGTGGATTTCTGAGTTCGAGGCCAGCCTGGTCTACAGAGTGAGTTCCAGGACAGCCAGGGCTACACAGAGAAACCCTGTCTCGAAAAACCAAAAAAGAAAAAAGAAAAACCAAAACAACAAACCAAAACCAACAACAACAACAACAAAACTATCGCAAAACAAAAAACTAAAACAAACCTATATTTGCCCAAAAGACTCCACCCACTAACCTGTATATAGTCGAGGGCAATCAAAAACAAGTTGGGACTTAGGGTTGTGTCACCTACGTCAGCAGCTTCTCTCCAGCCTGGTTTCTGACTTAGAGCTGTGGGGTGGTACTCTGGTTTATGGTGTGTTTGTGACTGTGGTCTTCTCATAGGTCACATACAGGAGACTAGAACCCAAATATAGAAATGACCTGGTCAGGCTTGAAGCCCTAAGAAAAACAACCCATACCTCAGCATCTGCAACACAGTCACTAAGGATAGGTTCTTTCTTGCTTCCCAGCCTCCCTCAGAAGTGTTTACTGCACTACCTACTTCATAGAGAGCTGAGCCCCTCAAACAGCAGGGCTCAGATTGGAGGGTGCAGTGGGAAGCACAGGCTGCTCTGAGATCTTGAGTAGACCCCAAGGAATGTGAACGAACCCTCTACCCCAGTGATGTATTCCTTGAATCTGGGCATCCTGGCTCTCCATTCACCCACATACAAATACATTCCCATTGAGAGCCCTGGGGCCTGATGTTGAGACAGGTTAAAATGGGCTTCAGAGGCTAGAAAGACGGCTCGGTGGTTAAAAGCACTTACTGCTCTTGCAGAGGACCTGAATTTGGTCTTTAGCACACACATAGTAGTTAACAACCACTAATAACTCCAGATCCAGGAGATCTGATGCCCTTTTGGCTCTGCAGACACCAGTCATACACATGGTGTGCACATGAACATGTAAGCAAATCACTCATCCATATAAAATATGTTTAAAAAAATTGTTCAAGGAGCTGGAGAGGTGGCTCAGCGATAGGAGCACTGGCCGCTCTTACAGAGGACCCTGGTTAATTCCCAGCACCCACAAGGCAGCTCACAACTGTCTGTAACTCCACTTCCAGGGGATCCAACACCCATACATACATGCAAACATACAGGCTAAACACTGATGCACATAAAATTAATCTTTTTAAAATGGGCACAGAAGTGGGCAGTGGCAGTGCTTATAATCTCAGAACTCCTATACAGACACACATGACACTAATAATAAACAAAAAGTTAAATTGAAAGGAATTCTTTTTAATTGAAAGAAGCTTAGTGGTTAATGGATTAAAAAACCCAGAGGAATATGGCTCCCTGGAAGCCCAGATTCCTCTTCTTTAAAAAAGGTGTGTGTATGGGGGTTTGGGGGGCTGATTCAGTTTCCCTTCCCTAACTCTTCTTGGAAAAAGTATCTAAATGTCCCAGATTTTGGTCCCTGGAAGTCTTCTATCTATACTCTTTGCCCTTCAACTTGGGTTACTCAGCAACGATGTACGGGCTCTCGCAGGCATCAGACTCATCGGAGGCAAGAGTGACAAAGTAGATAGATTCCTGGTTCATCTGGGACAGAGATCTGATTTAGGTCTCTGGTGGGACTGGCTTATTTTCACCTGAATTTCATTATGAAGGGATTTGGAACGCTTGCAACCTTGCGGGATCACAACCACTAGAGGGCGCTGCGGGTCGAGCTACCCAGTCTCGCTTTGCGATCTTGTTTCTCTAGGCAGGTTGTCACCCAGGACTTAGTTGACTACAGAACCGGGTGAGGCCTATCCAGGTGGTTGGGAGCCAGAAATCCAATTACCGGAAAGAGGCTAGTCCAGGATGGACCTTGATTCTTGCTCACGCGGAGCAAGCTGGGCTTGGAACCGGCCCCTGGGGTTCAGCTGCTTACCCTAACTTGAATTAAGAGAACATCTATTTTTCGGATGGGAAACCCGAGAACCATCCAGGATTCTGCTGGGTGGGCCCCATGAAATCCAGCTGTGAGTCACCTCGGAATGCCCAGGGAGCCGCATACAAAGCCGGCTAGCTCGGGGTGGATGCCGGCCCTCGGTACCCTGCTTCCCGAAGCTGTGGTTAGCTCTGGTGATTCATTTCCCTTTCTGCTGTCCCAGAGGGGGCGCCGCCCTGGCCTGAGAGAGGGAGAAAAGATCTGGAGGGGAATGGAGGGTGAACAAGATGAGGCAGCCTTAAGGGACCACGTGGTCTAGCTCCATTGAATTCCAAGATCTCAAGGAGACGTTTGTGATCTGGGATCAGGTGATGTGGTGTGTCTCACTTCAACGCCCTGCTTCTCGACGACGACAGATAGCTTTGAGACGGTTCGGCAGGGTGCCCCAGGGTTTCCAGCACTGGATACTGGTCTTTAAGGAAGGCTCTTCCTGGCGCTGGAGACCATCCGGATTCCCGTTGGTGGCTGGTACAGGCCACAATCTCCACTAAGGGACTCTCCGCCGCAGCTGCGCAAGCCGAGCCGGGAGGCGCAAAGGCTGTGGGAGGGGCTAGACGTCCCCGGGGCTCCGGGGCTGGTCCTTGTGGGTGGGGCCCGGGCTGAGCCCAACTTTCCGGGTGGAGAGCAGCTTCAGTAGCGGCGGAGAGGGCGGGGCCGGGAGCGCGGAGGCGCGCGGGCGCGCTGGAGAGGGACTGGAGCCCCGCGCCCGATGCTGCCAGATCCACCGCGGGAGCCGAGCCGCAGCCAGAGCAGCCAGAGCAGCCTGAGAAGCCTGAGCAGCTGCAGCCAGTCCGAGCTCGCGGTTCCGCGTCCGCCGGCCTATCGGCGTCTATTCCCGGCACAGTGAGAGGCGAAGAGGGGCTGGGGAAGGGGGGCGGCGGCTGCGACCTCCATTCCCACGCTCGGAACACTATCGACCCTGCCCGGCCTGGTCACGGCCTGAGCACCAAACATGCAGAAGGCGGGGATCAGTCAGTGTCCTCATCCTGACAGTCTGGGGACCAAAAATGGAAAAAGACAAACGGATTCCTTGTAAAAGCATCGAGTGAGCTCAGCGCGTGGAGGAGAGAGAAGACCTCCCCTGGTGCGGGAAGTGCCCAGGGCTTACGAGGCCTGGCTGGGCACCAGCCAGTCCGGTATCTCAACAGCCACGACCTTCTTCCCTGACGGAACCAGAATTATCGGCTAGCTCAGAGTCTAGCACCTGAAGTGGTGCCCTCTCCTGTCTGAGGAATCAGGACCTGGCTCAGCGAGTCCCTGGAAAGCCTGCCTCCTGCCCCAGCCCCACTGGTGCGGATGTGCCGCTGCCCACTGGAGCACCATGAAGGCAGGATGACCTCAGCCGAAGCAGTAGCTGTGGCTGGAAGTGCCCAGGAGCATGGCCGCCCCAAGTGGCCTCCGGACAAAGCTCAGGTCCTTGGGCAGCCTGCTCCGGCGAGAGTGGTTGTGGCAGTACTGGTGTGGCTGTTGGCAGGAGCCAGCATGTCAAGCCTCAACAAGTGGATCTTCACAGTGCATGGCTTCGGACGTCCCCTGCTACTTTCAGCACTGCACATGCTGGCAGCTGCCCTGGCATGCCACTGGGGGGCCCAGCGACCCGTGCCCCACAACATCCACCGCCGAGTGCTGTTGCTCAGCCTCACCTTCGGTACCTCCATGGCATGCGGCAACGTGGGCCTGAGCACTGTCCCCTTGGACCTCGCACAACTGGCCACCACCACCACACCACTGTTCACACTGGCCTTGTCTGCGTTGCTGCTTGGCCGAAGACACCATCCCCTACAGTTTGCTGCCATGGGCCCGCTCTGCCTAGGGGCTGCATGCAGTCTGGCTGGAGAACTCCGGGCACCTCCAGCCGGTTGTGGCTTCTTGCTGGTGGCCACCTGTCTCCGAGGCTTCAAGTCTGTTCAACAGAGTGAGTGTTTGGGTCTCCATCTGAGGAGGTGGGATGTGTGGCCGGGATGTTCCTGTGAAGGGGGCGGCAGTGATCTTCTTTTACAGACGAGGCTCAGAGAGAGCATTCAGTGAGTTCAGGCCTCAAACTTAAGCCTTAGAGGCATAGTTAATAAGAGTTGTTGGTGAACTGTGTTCTATAATTCGAGAATCCTTTTGTCCCACCCCATCTTCCTACTGCCTCTCGTTGAAGCAAGCACTTTATTATCCTCACTTGACAGACGTGCAGAGTCTGGGCCTTGTGCCAGTGAGCAACAGAGGCAAGATTTGAGTGTGGCATTCAGAATCCATGCTCTCTACGCTGTGTGTCTTAGGATTATGAACCCAGAAGGCCAGGGAGTAAAAACTAGGGAAGAAAATGGAAAGCAGAAAGGCCTTGAGCTTGTTGGGAACACAGGGGTTTATCAGAGCCAGAGAAGCGTTTACCAGGAGCTACAGTGTGATGAACCTGGTTCTGGGTGCTGATCATTGGTTGTCATGGCAATTTCCATCTTTGTCTTTACGTCACAGGTGATGGATCGAATAAGAGAGTAGGGGAGGGAAGGCTGTCCTGCTGTGAAGCTCAGGCTGGCCTCAAACTTGTGATCCTTCTGACTCAGCCTCCCGAGTGCTGCCAAAGAGGTTTTTGATTGGTCCAGGGACAGAAGGCTCCCAAGGACTCCAAGTCTGGTCTGTGTGACTGGGTGATGGCACTGTTGTGAGTGGGGAGCAGCAGGACTCAGGGCAGAAGTAAGGTATCTCTCCTCACCCAGCCCCAGTATGCCTGGGGGTGGAGGCTGACTTCCTGTCTGAGCAGTTGAGGGGCTTTTGAGTCAATAGCTCTACCTCCCCTCCACCTTAACTCAAGGAAGAAGCAGGAGAGTTAGAAAGTAAGGGATCCCCAGGGATGCTGAGCTATAGTTGATGTCTAGTGCAGTGAGGAACAGCAAAGTGAGGCCTTAGCCCTGCCTGGCATCTCCTGTCTGGGACCCAAAGGTCTTGTCACGATCTCCCCAGGCCATGAGCAGGGTGAAAACAGTTCTATTTTAGCCCTCAGGTTACATGAGCTGATTTGGGCCTTGAGGTGGCTCAGAGAAACCTGACTCTGTAGGGCCTTTCTGGGTAGAGACACCAGGCAGAGAAGGCCCGGCTTTCTGCCCCACATTGCACCTGCCAGAGCCAAATACTCTTCATACTGGGGCCTGGGCAGCTCCTGTCT
The DNA here is from genome assembly GCA_019843965.1 of Rhynchomys soricoides. Taxonomy (NCBI): domain Eukaryota; kingdom Metazoa; phylum Chordata; class Mammalia; order Rodentia; family Muridae; genus Rhynchomys; species Rhynchomys soricoides. The sequence continues at coordinate 8,280,642 of JADRCH010000051.1, read as the reverse complement.
GTAGGAGGGGCTGTGGCCAGCCAAGCATTAGGGTGCTCAGGCATGTTCATAGTGGCTCGTGACTGGCAGCCACCTCTTGGCTTCTGCTTGCTTCTCTTCCCTTCTCTCACGACTCAGCTTCTTACACTGAGTGCGTCAGATGCCCTTTACTTCACCAACTGTGGGCCATTCTGTTCATATTGATCACCCATCTGCTTCTGGCCAGGCTGTGTGCTGGGTCATCTCTGTGTCCTCAGCACCTGGCCTGGGGCCTGGTGTAGGGAAGAAATTCAAATGATGTCTCTAATTGATGGGTTTGATGTCAGTTGAAGTCAGATGGGGAAAGAGCACTTAGAGAGCTGGAGGTTCCCCTCAGATACAGGGGCCTAGCAGAGATGAGGAGGAGAGCGGCTGGGTCCAGGATTGGAAATGGATTTTTAAACAGAGGAAGTTTGTTTTGCTAAGGGCTCTTGGACAGGCTAGAGTGTACCGGTGTTGGCTCGCTCCCTCCCTGAAAGCAGATGAAGTGAGATCAGGGGGTAGGTGTCCAGAAAGAGCTCAGGCAGCCACAGATAGCCTCTTCTCTTCTGCTTGGGCCGGCTGCAGGTACAGGGGGATGTACAGAATGGAGCAGCACCACCCTTAGACCCAGAGAGGCAAGGAGATGAGGTGCCAGCCTGTAGAGCCTGTGTCATCTGTACCCACCTGTGTTTCAGACTTTCTTTGAGCCCCCAGAGAGTAGGTCGCTGTACTTAGCAAGACAGAAGTAATGCAGTGCAAGGTGGGCACAGGCATGGTGGAGGCTTGATCAGGCTGCCAAGGGAGCTCTACCGCCACAAGGCTGGTGACAGAGCAGCAAAGGACATCCTTGGATGTGACACAGGCTGGGACAGGGTCCTGTCAGTCATCAGATTCAGAGGATAGTGTCAGCCCCCGTGCTGAGTGTGTACCCTGAGTGTAAGTGTACCCCCTCCCCTGTCCACGAGGAGACCGAGGCGGAGAGATGACTGTTATACAGCTAGGAAAAGGACAAAGTGGGGATAGGCCAAGAGGTCACAGCTTGTGTGTATGGCAGTGTGTTCAGACACTGGCACGAAAGTACTTTTGAGGCAGGCATGGAGGTGCATGCCTGCAACCCTGGCACCCTAGGAGAGTAGTGGGGCCGGAAAGTCAGATTCTTGGGTATAAGCAGAAAAATAGAACACTTTTTCAGCCTGGCATGGTGGCACATGCCTGTAATCCCATCCCTTTAGAAACTGAGGCAGGAGGGCCACATGTCTAGTGTAGGCCAGCCTGGGATCTATAGCGAGTTCTGGGTCAGCATGAGCTACTCAGAAAGTCTTTGTCTCAGGGCTAGTGAGATTGCTCAGTGCGTGAAAGCATTTGCTGCACAGATGACCTGAGTGTGATCTTCAGAACCCACAGTGGAAGGAGGGAACCAGCTCCTGCAAGTTGACCTGTGACCTTCACATAGTCCACATATACACACATACATCACACAAATTGCATGCATGTGACATGCATACACACACATCACACATCCCTGTAATATTTTTTAATGTTACAGAGCCTGTCTCAGCCTCCCATTGCCCCCACTTTGGAGGAGCTGGGGCTGTGTAGCTCAGTGATAGAGCGCTTTCTTGGTACGGCCTCAGCACCAGAAGGAAGCAACAAAATGTCTTGGGTAAAGCAGAGGATGACAGAGAGGGTTTTGGCAAGGGCAGGGTCACCGAGGAGTCAGGACAACAGGCTAATATTTGGGGAGTTAGTCACTTCTGTGACAGAAATCACTGCTCTTTTGTGGGCTACAGGGAGGGGGAGGTTGGGCAGGATGAAGGATAGATTCAGGGGCTACCCCTGAGAGTGAAGTCCACCTGAAACCAGCAGCTTTCCTGTACTGTCTGTCTTTAAAGCCCAAGCCACGGACAGCTTCTCAGGTGCTGCACTTGGAGTGAATGAGCAGGAGGCATCATTTGGAAACTCCCATCTGTTTCTCCAAATGAGCTGGACAGACTGTTGCCTAGAGAACCAAGCCCAAACAGCAAAATGAACTGAGAGAGGAATAAATATCATTTCCTGTTCTAAGCATGGGCTGTGAGTAAGCACTGTGGGTCTCCTTGGAAAGTGTGTATCAGGAAACAGCAAGCTAGGGGCCTGGGAGGGCACCAGTACCAAGTGTTAACTTCCCCCCACTGACTTAGAGAAGGCTCCGGACATTTCTTCTAGGCTGTGTTGGCCTTCGATGGTGGCCATGCTTTTTTTTTTTAATCAGTCAGCTCTATAGAAGCTGGTATGGCCATAGGTACATACAGCCATGCTTGTGCAGGCAGCAGGATCCCCTTTCCTTGAAAACCTAAAAGGTTTTCTTGTACTTCTGGGTTCAACTTGACAAGCCCTACTGTTATTGGTAGTTAGAAGAAGAAGAAGAAGAGAAAGAGGAAGAAGAAGAAGAAGATACTATGCAGATTATCAAGCCAGACACTGGTACACACATGCAATCCCAGCTCTTGGGGGTGGGTAACACCACAGTGGGAGAGCAAGAGGATGAAGAGTTTCAAGGCTAGCCTCAGCTACATGTCGAGATCAAGGCTGCCCTTGGCTACGTGGGAATTTGTTTCAGAAAACAAAAGCAAACAGAGTCCCTGATTCTCACTCATAAACAGTGAGTGACTGCCAAGAGCCAACAATGACTGGCTTGTTGGTCCTTTGTCACCCCGGTGGATGTAAGTGAATGGTGTGACAACTGCTCTCACCATTTTGACTCAAAACTGTTTTCTTAAACGTTTTCCTCTCCCCCCGACCCCCCATGTACACGCTCCTTCCCTCCCTCCCCAGCTTCTTCTCCTTTTCTTGTTATAGCTGGCAGTGGCTGAGCTGGACCCTTTGCTGCTGCCTTCCCCTGCTTCCTGATTGGAGCTGCAAAGAAAGACCTTGTTCTTAAGATTTCCTGAGCATTTACCATGTTAAGGCTTTTTGTATATGCAACCTTTGTAAAAATTTCACATTTTACTCATTAAGGGAGGAATGGGCACAGGTCACAAGCCCTGGTGGCCTGACTTCACCACTTGCAAGTCATACTTCAGAGTGGGGGTGGGGGAAGAGAGGGGGTGGGCAGGGAGGGGGGGCACTAACCCTGCTCAGAGTCAGTACCAGCTTCCGGGAGGTTGGGTCCTGAGGACGGGACTGGCTCAGTGGGTGCTGTCTTCCTGTTTGCAGGTGCTCTGCTGCAGGAAGAGAGGCTGGATGCGGTGACTCTGCTGTACGCCACTTCTTTGCCCAGTTTCTGTCTGCTGGCAGGCGCAGCACTGATGCTGGAGGCTGGCGCGGCCCCACCGCTGCCTCCCACCGACTCTCGCCTCTGGGCCTGTGTCCTGCTCAGCTGCTTCTTGTCTGTGGTCTACAACCTGGCCAGCTTCTCCTTGCTGGCACTCACATCTGCCCTCACCGTCCATGTACTGGGCAACCTCGCGGTTGTGGGCAACCTCATCCTGTCCCGACTCCTTTTCGGCAGTCACCTCAGTGCTCTCAGCTACTCGGGCATCCTTCTCACAATTTCAGGAATGTTTCTTTATCACAACTGTGAGTTGGTGGCTTCCTGGGCTACTCACCGGCGATTGTGGAACAGGGGCCAGCCTGGCAAGGGTCTTTGAGACCTGGGGGAGCCCCGGCCTGACAATTGGCCTTGGACAATGGCCATGAGGAAAGTGGAGAGGTGCGATGTTTGCCAGGTCAGGGGAAGAAGGAACCTTCTGGAAGGGCTGCCTGGGAGGCTACACCAGGGACTTTCAGAAAGACTCACCTCCTGTCCCTGCCTGTCTCACCTCTCACAGGAAACCCTGCCACTGGATGGTGGGTCCAAGTCTGGCACGCGTGCTCGTCAGATGAATTAGTGTCAACTACTATGAAGATTGCTGGGCAAACTTAGGAAACCTCAAAGTGTTATGATAGAGACAATGCCCGGCAGTTGCACAATCTTTCCTTGGGGGGGTGGAGGTTGTGAGGGTCACCAGAGGGGGCTTCTTCATGGCTGGGCTCCCCTAAAGATGGGGTAGTCTCTGCCAACTTCAGGTAGCTACTGTGGCCTCACTCTGGTGTTCCCTCCCCTGGATTTGGGTCTTCCATCCCCATTAAAGTATTTTTTTCTTGGAGCACCTGTGTCATTCTTTGGGGCTCCAACCAAGGGAACATCAAGGGAGTGGTTGGCTACCACATGGTTCTCTCTGGCTCCCTGACCCTGTGTTGGTCTCCAGCCTAGCACTGTTCTCTACAATGCCCCTCCACTGGCCAGGCTACCATAGACCAGCTTCAGGATGGTGGCATTGGTCCCCTCCCTGCCCTGCCTTGCCTTGGTCTGGACCACCTATTTCAGGCACTGTTCTCCTGGAGGGATCTTCCCAAAACACATGTTCTGGAGCTCCACTCTGCTCTGAGGACAAAGTTAGGGAGGGCTTCCTGTTGTGCCTCATGAAGTCCCCCTTACTCTGTGTCCTTGCCAACTACTGTCTCACTTCTCTTGGCCCCAGTCCCATAAGCACAGTGCCAGCACATCCACCAGATCCTTCATTTGTGCCATCCTGCTTGGTTCCTTTCCTGCTCACCCTCCTTCCTTCTCCTGGCTACATCTTTACCTGGAAGAGAATGACCCGACATGCTACTGTCCTTTTAGGGAGGCCTGAGCTGCTTAATGAGGGGCTGAGTTCAAGGTTGTAGGTGCACGGGGCCAGTCACAAGGGCAGCTTGACAGAGGAGCAGGCACCAAGGAAGTACCCAAGGCTAGGCCAGGGCCCTAGGGAACAGGTCTTTCATGCAGTGAACCTAGAGCAAGATCCCTAAAGCTAGCCCAGAGCTCCCCAACTGGCTAACTCCCTTTGTCCACCCCCCACCCCCACCCCCCCACACACATACCTCGGCCTTGATGATAGATAGCTAAGTCCCAGCTAAGTCCCTCTACTTATTAAAACAGATAAGGACCTAGCCTGGGGGCACTGAGGCCTGGCACCTAAACCTATTCTGTCAGCCTAACTGTTCCCCCAGTGTTAGTCAGCCTTTTTATTTTTTTAGATAGGTTTCCATGTAGCCTAGGCTGGCTTCAAAGCCACTATGTAGCTGAGGGTGACTTTGAACTCTGTAACTTTGGCTGTCCTGGAACTCACTCTGTAGATCAGGCTGGCCTCAGACTCAGAGATTTGCCTGCCTCCGGAGGGCTGGGATTACTACAGTCACCTGGTGTGTTCTGCATCCCTGGCAAGCAGCACCTGAACAACTGAGCTATCTTTCCAGCTCCTTCCCTCTTGGGGGGGATGGTGGGGTGATCCTTGGGGTGGGGGTGGGGGTGTTGAATGAGGAGCCCAATGGCAAAGAAGGAGGGGGTGACCAGTACCAAATGACTGTCATTATCTCAGGCAGCTAGTCACCCATCCAGCCCACCACAGCTGCAAACCCACCTGAAAACAGGCTCCTTTCGAGTGACGATAGCATTAGAGCAGGCTGGGGCTGGGAGCCAGAGAGGAACAACCTATTCACTCACTTAGCCATGATTCATAAAGGAACTCCTGTGCCAGGGCATATGGAGGGTAGCTGAGGCTGAGTGGGAGAGGGACAGGGGACGAATGCCAGGGAGAATAGGCAGGCATAGGATTTCCTAGCCTCAGCCTCTACCAGGCTGGCCTTAAAGGCAGCCTTGCTGAGTCACTGCTGCCCCTCTCTGACTCAGAGATGCCACTGTGTGGATCTGTCACACCCTTATGCGGCCTGCCCATCTCTGGATTCCACTCTGGGCTGGGAGGGCCAGATGCTTTGGCTGGGGGAGCCTCCTTAGTGACTCTTGTCTTCCTTAATGGAGAGACTTCCCACTGCCTGTCCTAGGAGCTTCCCTGCCTGGACCTCACCAAGGCTCTTTGGCTTCAGAGATAGATGCCTGCTGCCTGGGGAGTTGGTCCCCCTACACACACACACACACACACACACACACACACACACCCTGGTGGTTTGGGGACAGGACAGGGGTTAAATTGATCTGTTTGACTTGGGTGTTGGCTTGTCATCAGTCACTGAATTGATGCTTCCAGGGCTCTCCAGTCTCCAGCAGGAGCATGGAGACCCACAGCAGAAAGCGTGGCTCTGCCCTAGGCTAGTCTTTCCTGGCCCTGAGGTGTCACTAGGAGTGAGGATCACCAGATAGCTAGTAGGTAGAATCCCATTGCAAGGTCTTTATCTCTGGGGGTGGGGGGGGTGGGGTGGGGATCTGTTGCCTTAGGCAAGTGTCCTCACCTCTGAGGCTTCATCTTTCTTTGATCTTTGTATCCTGGATAACCTATGTGGTCTTACTGGGAAAGCTCTTCTCTCCCCTCACCGCTGCCTGCTGCCATATCAAGTCTGAAGCTCCAGCTGAATGTGACCTTCCACATGGGGCCTTAGTGGCATTCCACCTGACAGCTGATCAGCTTTTCTCTTCTTCCTCACCAGACCCAGCTCCCAGGCCACTGTCTTCAGCATTGGCATAGGGTGTGGCTGGGAGCAGCTGTAACAGCCAGAGGCATCACAAGACTGCTAGAGAAGAGGCTATGTTCTTTACGTGCATTTCATGTGATTTCTGTCTTAACCAAACCCTTGTCACACCCTTAGCCTTAACTTTTGTGGTCTGAGGTACAACAGCGAACTAGCTGGTCTTTCTCACAATACCAGACTTGTTCTTACAAGTCTTGGCCTTAGTCGTCAGTGTTCAATGCCTTTCTTATTAAGGCCAGAGCTTTCATCTTGACCCTTGGAGCAAGCCATTTACAGCTTCTGCTCAGCATATCCAAAATGAAAAGTTCACTCTTCTTGTGTTTGGCAGGTATTGCAAAGTAAAGGAAGAGTAACCTATTACACAACCATGGTGACACTCCATCTGATAACTGTAACTAAGACACTTACTGTGTGCACTGATGGGGTAGCCTATCCTGTGAGGACACATTGGACAAAGAAATACTTCAAGGACCTGGGCAAGCAGGACAGGTGTAGCACCACACCACTACTCAGAATGGCACGTGATATAAAGTGCAGGAATTTATTGATTTCTGGAATTAACCATTTGATATTTCAGACTGTAGCTGACAGTTGCATTATTTTGATGTTGTTGTTGCTAACCCCATACCCCCACAACAAAACCAACTTTTAAGGAAGAAAGGGCTGACTTGTTTGGTATTTGAAGTTCCAGTCCATCTTGTCTGGGAAGTCAAATGCAGGAACCTGAAGTAATTGGTTACATCAAACCCACAGTCAAAAGTCCAAGAGTGATTAATGGGTGTCCTCAGGTCAGTTTCTCCTTTTGAAAATAATCCCGGCCCCCAGCCTAGAGAATGGTGCCGCTCACAGTGGGCAGATCTTCCCACCTCAGTTAACCCACTCAAGATATAATGCACCACAGGCAAACCCAGAGGCACGACCTGGGTAATATTAGGCATTATCTGGTGGACAACCGAGACTGCCCTTCACAAAGATTACTATCAGAAATCGTGGAAAGTGAAAATGGGGGTGGGTGTGGGGGTGTGCTACTACACTGGTGAAAAACAGGAGCTCTGGAGGAAACAAGTAGCTTTGAGTCCTGGCTCTGGCATACCATGACCTGGAGCAAGGGCCTCCAGTCCCCAGGCCTCCCTTCAGTAAATGGGGCAGCAGTGAAACCTGACTCCCTGTGCTCTGGGGAGCAGCTTGGGAAGTACTCAGCACTGAGTGTCCTCAGTGTTACTTATTCAGTGATGCTCCAGAGTTCCTCCCCTCAGCAACTTGGTCTTCTCTCCCCTCCCCCTGCTTCCTCCGGGGCCACCAGCACCCTGACAGCCCCAGGGCATGCTCCTTTGGACAGAACAAGGGTGTAGTCCTGGCCCTCAGGCTCCTTGCCAGGTCTTCGGGAAGCCAGGAAGCTGGAGCACTGCTGGGCATCCTGCATTGTGGACTTCAGGCAAAGCCTTGTCTCACTCAGCCTTAGCTACTACTGTTCCCCTCCTACCCTGCCCTGGCACCCTTGGCTTGCCAGTCTAGGAGGCCGGGGCAAACAAGGACTCCCTTTTTCAGTGCCAGGGGTTGAACCTAAGGGTCTTGTACATGTTAGGCAAGCTCTCTCTCTCTCCAGTTCTAGAAGACTTCTTGGGATTGGGGATATGGCTCCACTGGTAGAATGCACAAAATACTAGGTTCAACCTGCCAGTAATTCACTCAGGAAGGAGAAGCAGGAGGTTCAGAAATTCAGTCACCTTCAGCTACAAAGTAGTTTTGAGACCAGCCTAGGATACACAGGAACAAAACCCAAACCAAATAGACAGTAACAATAAAACAAAAGACTCTTTCTGCTATCCCCCCCCCCCCCCCCCCCCCCCCCCCCCAAACTTCTCCACTTTTCCACCTGCTGAGCCGGTGGCCAGTCCACTTTGTTGAGTCATTAGTCCTTCAGTTTAAGCTCAGGTGGAGGAAATACTGAAGGAGCTGAGCCAGAAGGCCCAGGGCTAGGTGACAGCAGGTGAAAGAGCTGGGGGCAGAGTAGAATAATAGGCTGTTTAAAATGTCTGGAAGTTTCCATGGTGACACACCTTTGGTCCCAGCACTCAGGTGGCAGGTGGATCTCTGTGAGTTTGAGGCCAGCCTGGTCTACAAAGTGAGTTCTAGGACAGCCAGAGCTACACAGAGAAACCCTGTCTTAAAAAACCAAATTCTGGAAGTTCAGTATTTTGAATTAGCTTTTGCACTAGGCCTTAATATGCCAGCTTACAAATAAAACCGCTAAAGTTCCAACTGACTGAAACTACGTTATTATCGTAACGGAAATCAAAGCAGGAAGAAAGGACGGTCCATATTCCCAAATAGGCATCTGTAATTGGCAAGATGATGAGGTTGCCTGGTAGTTCGTTAATTCTTACCAAAATGTAATCTGAAGAACCTGATGTGTCCCTTGCCCTGGCAGGTGGCACACACCAGTAATTCCATCGCGCTGGAAGGTGAGAAAGGATTGCAAGTCCTGGGCTATATAGAAATCACGTCTCATGTCCCCACCCCTACACACACACACACACACACACACACACACCCTTTTACCCCAGCCAACACATAAACTTTGAAATGAGCAGGCAGCTTCTTGTGGTTTTAATTACTTATTTCAAGGTCTTGTCTTCAAACATACCTTTCTGCGTTTGTCAGCCATTTTCTTTAAGTCCAAATTCTTCTGCTCCGTTAGCAGCAAGCACACTTACTCTATTTTGCACAGTGAACTGCTGCCCTTTTCCAGAAACACTGTGCCACACATTTATAGTCACAGCCCTTGGGAGGCTTGGGCAAGATTATTGTGTTTGAGTCTGAGACCAATCTAGGCTACATAGTAAATTTTAGACCAGCCTGGTCTACATATTGAGACTCTGTCTTAAAACACCAAAATCAAGTCTGAGGGGAGACATCTGCAGGTCTCATTCCTACCAACACCGTATGTTTTGACATCTGACCACCCAGAGAGGCTCAGCTCAGCCTGTTTCCAGAGAAATGCTCATCAGCTGCGCCTGAGCACAGGACACTGCTCACCCCATGAGCCCCTGAAAACCTTACTTACCTCTGCTAACTAGTCGAGGCAGGCACCTTTAAAGGCAGAATCCTGTATTAATACACCCTCCCCCAAGTGCTCACATTTATTTTTAGCTAGTTCCTTATGAGGTAAGCTGAGCATGCTGAGACGTTCCTGCCTTCAAGCTTAACCGTGCTTCGTGACCCTCAGCTCAGCATGCACCAAAATGTGTCTACTCTTTTCTCCTTCAATTGTGAAACCCAACTGAGCACACATGTTCAGGAATGGGCCAGCTCCCGTATGAATATGTATAGGCTCCCTGAATATAATCTCCCTGGCTCCTTTGTTCAGTGTCAGAGGCTGTAGTGTAGAAGCATTCTTTGTCTCCCCTCTGCAGCCTGAGGCGTTTCCTTACCTGTTTTAGGGATCTCCATTCAAGCAGAGCTGGATTCTTGGCCTCCAGGTAGAAAAGAATTTTTGAGGATGAGCCAGTTTGAAGCAGAATTAGAGGAGTTTATTTTTAAAAACCAAACATTTTAAGCACAAGTATCTAGAAAAAGAGGACCAGGGGAAGAAAGCAAAGTCTCCAAAACATGTGGCCGGGCATCTCAGAGTCACAGTTAAGTCAGATGCAAACCCCCTTCTCTGTGTGTGTCTTTCTCTGACACACACACACACACACACAACTTCCAGTGGCTTTGGAACTTAGTCTATGTGATCACTGCTAGTTTAGTCTTATTTTTGAAATTCCCAGAAACTATTTAGGAGTAAGGCCACACTTGAATAAGTTTAAGCCTTGAGCATGGTTCACTATTATTTTAACACAAAATATCTATTTAAAAAAAGTGTGACTTCTAGCTGGCAATCTTTATAACAAACACGAATTGTGCTGGAATTCTGCAGGAGGTGTCAACCAGCCTCCAGTTCCTTTTCATGCCCCCAGAGTGGGGGTAATGTGGGTGAGGAGGGGAGAGATGCTGGCTGCTGGCTATCTTAAGGTTGTTGTCGCGTCAACTAGTAGACCTGTGGTTACATACCTATCCACCTGCCCTTGGTGGAGTTGTTACTGGCACTGATGGTTGTGGAGGTCGGGAGGTCACCCTCCTTTGGTAAGGTGCCCAGGCCCTAGCAGATGATCCCACACCCATAAGCAGACAGGCAGCACTAACTGGATTCAGGCTTACTGATGTTAAGAACAAAAAAAAAGGCGGACAGGTTGGGAGGGAGACAGGGCAAGGGCACTAGGAGGAACTGGAGGAACTGGTAAATGGAGATGAGCAAACAGAGGAGGTGTGACTTACTGGGAAAAGGTGTTCAGAAAACATGGGAGGGGATAAGAGAGGACACAGGGATGTGCATGACCAGTGCTCAAGTCTGGTGAGAAGGCAAGATGGCCACTCTGAAAGGTTAGCATCCCCTAAAACTGACAGCTCAAGTATGCTTCATTGAGTCCAGTGTGGCACAGCCACATACAACACCATAGAACAAAGACATGCAGCTGCAGGAAAGGTGTGCTCCAAGCTGCACTGAGCAGCAGCAAACCCATAGGATACACACAGGTACGTGCTCATCAGAGGCTGCAGTAGGGTTGGGTTGGTGTCTAACCACAAAGGGACCCAGGACAGGATTTCTTAGGCAGTAGAACTGCTGGAGTCTTGATCTGTGATAAATATGTGAATCTGTTCACAGGCAGAGGTGGGGTGATTTGAGTTGGAGGCTAGCCTAGACTACATATCAAGTTACAGGGCAGCTACAGTTAAGTAGGGAGACCCCGACCCAAACCAATCTCAAAGAACTGGACTGGGGATTAGCGTGGTGGTAGAGCATCTGCCTAGCATGGGTGAGGCCTTATGTTTGAGTCCCATTAGGGTAAGACAACCCAGAGAACTGGGAGTTTGAGTTAATTTTATGTGCTAATTTAAGAGGCTTTTTAAAGATTTTTTTTTTTTTTTAATTTTCTGTGTATGAGTGTTTTCCCTACATATATGTATGTGTACTGCATGTGTGCCTGGTGTTCTAGGAGACCAGAAAGGGGCAACAGATTCCTTGAGCTGGAGCTATGGACAGTTGTGAGCCACCATGTGGGTGCTGGGAATCAAACCCAGGTCCTCTGCAAGAGCAGTCAGTGCTCATGATCACTGAGCCATTCTCCACCTTCAAATGTTTTCTTTTAATGACTGAAAGACTTGAATAAAGTTCTTTTTTTAAAAAAAAAAAAAAGTTTTTCTACCAGGAGAGTTGGATGGCAGGGGCTCTGTGACACCCGCCTGTTGGGCAGAAGGGCCTGCTTCTTCTGAAAGCTGAGGTGTCAGGGGCTTGGCCACAGCTGCCAGCTTGGGAGGTGGGTGGGGGTGGGGATGCTCTTGCTGAAGGGTGACATTAGTCTAGAGCTGTTAGCTTCCTCCTCTCCTGTCCCTTTGTGAAAATGGGTAGGTCTAGGGAGTGTAGAGGTTTAAAGTTAGCTTGTCACAAATCAGAATCACCAGTAGGGAGCCACACCAGAAGAATTGTCCCAGTTGCCTTTAATGGATGGGAAGACACCTGGAAGCAGCTCGGGTAAGGAGGGAGTGAAGGCCTGAAGACCATTCACACGCTCTTGGCATTCTTGCTTGCCGCTGAGTTGATTTAGCCTCTGCACTGGCATCAAAACCAGTGTTTCCAGGCTGCTCTGGACTAAGGATGAATGACACACACACAGAGGAACACTCAGGCTTATGCTACCAGGTTGGGTTTGCTGAAGTCCCAGCCTCATGGACAGAGCAGCTCCTGGGCTGTGAGCCTCTCCAGTGAGAGACAGCCACTGGGGGATTGCTCCCACTGCTGAGCACCTAGACTCCAGGGTTAAGCAGCTGCTGGGCTCTCAGCCTCTCAGGTATAGACAACTTGGTTACTATTTCACCATACATTAAATTAATACGTTCTTTTCATTTATTTTCATCTTACTGGTTCTGTGCCTTCAGAGAACCTGACTCATACATGGGAGAAAGCCCGCAGTCCCTACGGCTTTTGGGATGCACAGCATTACAGCAAATCCAACAGGGCTGTGGGGCTGTTTGCCTCGTAAACACTCTGAAAAGCTCTAGATTAGGCTGTTAGTGTCTGTCAGTGTAACAAACTAGAGTCACCTGGGACGAGGGACCCTCCACCGAGGTGGGCTTCTTAATGTGAGTAGGCCTAGTCCACTGTGGTTGTGTTGCCTGGGCAGGTGGCACTGAGCAAGCCATGGGGAGCAAGCCACGTTCCTTCATGACAGAGTGTAACATGTAAGTCTTAAAACCCTTTCTTCCCCCAAGCTGCTCTTGGTGAGTGCTGTACCACAGAAAGCACACAGCAGTACTAGGCAAGGTGGCACATACCTGTGAGCCCAGCATTCCTAAAGTGCAGGCAAGGAGACAGGTGCTCAAGGCCAGCCTGGGCTACCTGAGACCAGGGCTTAAACCAAACCAAACCAAGCCAAGCCTTCTTGACTCGGACCCTGACACCAAGGGCTTCTGAGCAGCCCTGAATCTAGGGCCTCCTAGAGACAACTCATTTGTTCTGACCTCTGTCCTCAGTTCCTCAACAGTCAGCCAGCCTGGGACCCTGGATCTCATGGACTGCAAATCTGCATGAGGCCTGTGTCCGGACTCCTAGGTTGCAAAGTGAGAGTTCTGGAAAAGGCTTCTCGGATGAGCCATCTCTTCTCTCTCACACAGAGGCTTCTGAGAACATGTATAAACTAAGGCCTGTATACGGGTAGGATTGCTGATCTGGGCACCACTGTGATCCAAGCACTATGTAAATCTGATCTAGAAAACCAGAATTGGGCCACTGCAGTAAAGGTAGAAGCGGCAGCCTCTGGAATCCTGCTTGAAGGGCCCTAATCTAGTAGGCTGGCACTTACTGTGAGAGACATTGGAGAGCACCACGCTGCTTAAGGCTCTGCCTCTGAATGAAGGAAGTGGGATTTTGGCAGATTCATCTCTGGGTTGGTCATCCCGGGAAGGGCTGCAGGAGCCCAAGCTTGCCATACACACTGGGCATTGGTTTCTATGGCCCAGCACCTCTTGCCCGCTCCACCCTCACCCCCAGCAGCCTACCACTCACAGAAAAGTTACCTTCACTATAAGAAATGAATTTAACCTCTAAAAACACAGATGACAAGAGAGTAATCGTTGTTGTTAATTTTGTTTTTGAGAGAGGGTCTCATATATAGCCTAGGCTGGTCTCCAACTCACCTTGTAATCTTCCTGCTTCAGCAATCTGAGGTTACAGGCATGTACCACCAAACCTGGCTGGATTACGAGGTTAAATGTCATAGCAACACTTTTTTCTTGCCCTTATGAAAAGCACCATCTGGTGTGCTCCTGTGGCAACAAAAGTAGAATGCTTAGACCTTGGTGTACTGCTAATGACAGAGCTGTACGGCTGACCCCAATACAGGAAGGAGCTGGTGGGTTGGCTTACAGTGGAATCATCAAACGGGTCTCCTTCTCGTAGATGTCTGGGATTAGTCCCATCGGAGAGTTAATCATGTGCATGGTATTCTTGCCAAACAACTGGAATTCATAATGGATGAGCTGCTCCCAAAAGCCACTGTTGGGCCGGATGATGGGCCTGCGCGATTTGGTCCAAGTGTGGGCATCTAGGAGGGACATGGCATGGTATTTCATGAGGTAGGCGAGGCACAGGGCAGCTGAGCGGCTCACACCAGCAGCACAGTGCATCAGTGTGCGGCCCTGCTTCATCTCCACGGAATGGATATGGTCGGCAATGGGGTCGAAGAAATCTGAGAGGCGTGCAATGGGTGCATCAACCACAGGCACCTGCACATACTGGATATCTTCATAGAAGGTGTTTGCTACCTCTACCGAGACGTTGATGACTGTAGTGATCTGATTGCTGGACAGGAGGAGCTTGTTGTTGGCAGCCACACCATTGCTGATAAACAGGCTTTTGGTGATCTGTGAGAGGCCACTGATTGAAGGCTGGGGGAACTGAACTGGGAAGGCACTCCAGGGTGAAGTCATCAGGCGAAGGTCAACAGCCCGTGACGTGTTAAGCTTGCATCTTTCTGCTAGGCTGTGCCCACTGAACCCTGCAGGAAGGAGGAGGAAGTTCGGAGGGTAAGAACCCAAAAGACTTGCGGGAAAGGGATGGCTGGGTCTCTAAGGTCAAAGGCAGAGAAGAACAGCAGAGAACTCAGTGATTACACCAACATTCACATCACGGAGGCAGAACTGTTGCCTGAGTGCTGGGGGTCTTTTCACACAGGAAACACTGGAGGAAGGGGGTCAGCCATGGCCAGAGAGACCATGGAAGTGTCGGGCCTTGGGTTTACTGGGGTGGGTTCAGGAGAAAGAGGGTGATTAGGAGCTAAGGAAGCACGGCCGGCCGCTGAAACAACATTAGGATGGATACGTTCCGATTACGTTAAGTAGAACTGGACCCAAAGGTTAAAGGTGACAGGAGGGACAATGATATGCCACATCTTTCCATCTTCTCATAGCCAGTCAGCAAGTCTAGCTGTTTTCAGCAAAAGGGGGCCTGGCCCCTGAAGAATGCCCACACAACTGGTGCCATCTACAGCAGAGCTATTGGGAAACTCGTCACGTTCTCTGCTCAGCTGTGTGACTTCCAACATTAATGACCTCTAAGTCAACTGAAAGCAAGTGGGAAAGAGGCTCAGTGATGGTCACCTGGAACAGGAGCATTCAGGAAGTAGAAGAGAAAGGTGGGGGCCTTGTTTCATCGGCTCCACCCCCCAACAAAGAGCCAAGGAAACAAACTACAGGGAGGTTTTGTTTTGTTTTGTTTTGTTTTTTCTTTTGTCACTGAAACAAAGCTGTTTTCTTAAAATTAGTCTTTGGGAAATAGGGATTTCCCAGGCAGGCCAGTTTCAGCTAGTATAAGGAAACACTGTGTCCCCTCATAATGAAAAGTCATTCAAGGTAACCTCTGGCCAATCAGTTATTTTCTACTGTTCTGTTTCCCTGTTCTTGCCTTCCAAGGAATGTGACTTCCAAGTGACCGATGGTTTTATGACTGCTCTCTTCAGTCCTTTCCTATCCGTAAGACCACAGACCTTCCCTGCTTAGCTCAATGGAACGTTCTATCGTCCAAAGTGAAGTGCTGAGCAAATTTAGAATAGAAAGTAAAGCCAAATGAGATCTTTAAACTATTGATCAATAGGGGCAGCTCGCTTACCTTATAAAGATTGACAAACCAAGGTAATACAAGTGCCTGTAGTAAAGTTAAAATGCAAAACCTTGTGGGAATGACAAATAAAGGCCTTTATTTCAGGCCAGGGGTTATAGAGTTGCAAAGATGGTAGGAAGCAGTCACAGACTGTAGGGCATGGTAGAGCAGACCTGAGGCAAGAAGATGGGGTGTTCCCGACCAGCCTGGACTTCTGAAACTCTTTCAAGACCAAGGGGAAGTAGAGGAGAAGGAGAGGGGGAGGGGGAGGGGAGGAGGAGGGGAAGGAAAAGTAACAGAAACTTCATCACCGCTGTTTTCACACTTTACAACCAACGAGGCTTTTGGCATCTAGTTAATTTGTACCCATGAAACTTGAGACTCGAGGAAAACCAGTTTTGTTCACCATCAGACAGCAAGTTCTGAAGGCTGATATTTCTGGTGGATTACACTTTCTGGAGAAAGTTAGTAAATATAGGTGGGGTGTTGGTTAAATTCTGGGTTATAAACGGGAACAGAGTCCACAAGTAGATGAGTGGGAGTGCCACATCAAACCTAGGAAGCTTCCTAGAGAGTTGGCCTCTCTATGTGGTGACAAGACTCAGACTATCTTACCTCCTTCCCTCAGTACCCCGGAAATCTTTCAGGAAGCAACCGCAGGGCGGAGCCGCGGACGACCCTCACCAAGAAAGAAAGGTCCCTTCATGATTCCGGATCTCGGTAGCAACGGCTTCTCCTCGCGGAACAATGGGCAGTTGTGGGCTTAGGGGGACCCCGCGAATGATTCTGTACCTCGAAGGACTCGCGCAGTTCCCAGACGTCTCCGAAAAGCTAGGTGGGCTGCAGCAGAGCGTATCCGCCCGTCTCCACGGAAACACGCCAAGCAGCCGGAAGGACCATTGCTACGCCCACCACCTTCACGCCCCGCCCACTCGTCAGTCTGTCTCCTAGGCAACACGCCCAGCCGAGCGTCACAAAGAAGGCCAAAAGACTGTCACGAGGTCCGCCTGCAGGTCCCTCCGCTTTGCACGTCTCCCAGGCAACGCGCAGAGCTCCGCCTTAGACTCCAGTGTAAGTAGTCGCTCCGCGTCCGCGCGTCTTTCCACCATGGTTCTCCGCACTGCTAGCTTTCCTGAGTCGTTCTCTAGCCCGTCAAAGACCTCCACACAACCCAAAAGGCCTTCGGTCAAATGGAACTTGGGCTCGGATTTCGAGGACGTTACCGAGACTACTGCTTCTGGCTCGAACGTCCGGCGCGAGAGACTGAACAGCCAGCCAGATCTTGGCCTCCACATCCAACCGCAGATCTACTTCCTGCGGCCGCCGTCCCCAGTCCCCAAGTTGTTATTCAGGTGTGGCTCCGGTATACAAAGCAGTTGTCAGACCCGGGATCCCTAAGGGAATCCCAGCTTTCAGACTCACGTTGCCCTAGCCGTGTCCCCCAACCCCCACCTCTGCCCATAGAGTTCCTCAGATACCAGCAATGTCGGGATTTTTCAGACGGTAGGACCTTCAGAAGCTCGATCTCTGGGCGGAAGGCGCTGTCCCATTTCCAGCCCTCCGAATGAATCCTGACCGGGGCTTACTGTAGGCTTGATGCCTGGCGGTCCGAGCTCACTTTGTCTCAGGCAATTGGTCTCAGGCTCCAATTTACTTGACAACTCCAGGCCTTTCCATTCTCCGGTGCTTTTCCGGTGGAAAAGCCTTCAGTTCCCCATTGTTTGGCTCCAATCCTGTCCCACTTCCTCAACCCCTCTCCCTGCATCAGCCAAAGATGTAATAAGTCCTACAGAGGATTTATTATGGAAACACAGTTTGGTTCAAAAATGACCATTATTTATTACTTGAAAGAGTCTATTTTTTAATCTTTTTCCTGTTTCATTTCCAGTATTGATAAATTTGGTGCATCACTGAGTAAAGAGGATCTTTAAACATTTAGGCTCTTTTTGGTTGGAAATAGGATTTAAACTTGTGTGTAAATTCCTGACCTTTGAATCTTTTTTCCCATCAGCACCTAGTTTGTTGGGTCATCCTGCATAAAATCCAGAAAAATGGAACTAGGTGACTTTTGATGTTTGGTTCTTTGTATTAGTAAGCACACCCAGACGGCAGTTGTTTCTTACTGATAGAAAAACGAGTTGGGAAACATTTTTATAATCCCTCTAAAGGTTCTTTGTTTTCTTCTTAACTGAACAAGGTTGCACAAGCTTGGAATCAAGCACTCTGGTGCTGGAGGCGGGAGGATTGGAAATTCAAGATCACCCCCAGCTTAAGAGGGAGTTCTAGGCCAACCTGGATACATGAGACCCTGTCAAAAAATAGACATCTTTTTGTTTGTTGGGGTTTGTTGTCGTTGGGTTTTTGTTTTGTTTTTGGTCTAATTATAAACGTAGTATATTATATGATGACTTTATTCTGATGTGCTAACCAATAGACTGAGTTTAGTATAAGCTTTCATGTATGTTCCCTCTGTTCCTGTGCATATCAGGCAGCCATTTCTGTTTCAATCAATTCATGTGTGTGTGGTTCTTCCCTTTTTGCTACTGTTTGTTTGGGAATCTGTATTCGGGAACACTTTACCAGCACATTTCTCTGGTTTCCTTTAAAGTGGTTTGTCAATCCTTGCAAAAGTAATGTACACTCAACAACAACAACAAACCAAACAAGTCAGAACAGCAAATCAATCACTGTTAACATTTTGATGTATACCTGTGCTGGTTAGTTTTTGTCAATTTAAAACAAACTAGAGTTACCTGGGATGAAGGAAAATGATTTGGGAAATTGCCTACATCTGATGGCCTGTGGGCTCGATGTGGGACTTGTGGGCGGTGCCACACCTGGGGGGAGGGGGTTTAGACAGTCATGAAGGACAAGCTAGTAAGCAGCCTTCCACAGTGGTCTCTGCTTTAGTTCCTGACTTCAGGTTCCTGCCTTGAGTCCTACCTCAGCCTTACTTGATGAGCTACTGTAACCTGTAAGCTGAAGTAAACACTCTCTTCAAGTTGTTTTTGGTCAGTATTTTATCACAGCAACTGACAGGCTAAGGTAAATCCATATCTAAGTATATGTGTGTTATATTTTTAAAAAATATAACACAAAAATTTGCCCCGCCCAGCGGGACCTCATTATTCGTGGAATCCGAGGAGGACCAAGCCCGAAAAGAAAATGGGTGAAAGAGAAGAGGGAGACCAAGCAGAATTTTGTCAAGGTCTCAGCTTTATTCCAGACACATGCAGCTTTTAAAGAAAAAACGAAATGCAGAAGGGAGGGGGAAAAGGAGCTTATGGCCCCCCGGTTGTCATGGTTGTTTATTAGGCCGGACCATCTGGAGTCAAACTGTTTTATGGTCTATCTATTTCCCGGAGGTGGGAAGGACAGCTTATCTTGAAGAAACACAACTAGTTCTCTGATTCTCAGGGATGGTGTGAAGGCCCTGGCTCCGATGTCTCCAGCTTATCTTGTACAAACACAGCTGGTTCTCAGAAGGTCTCAGATTCCCAAGGACTTCGTGGAGGCTCTGGCTCCTGATATCTCCCCCTTTCTTTTTCAATAATTGAGGAGCAGCTAAGAAGGGTCGGTGGAAGGCCTGTCTTAGGCTATATAGTGGGCACCCATGACTCATGCCCGATTGCTATTAGGGCAGGGATCCTGTCTTAGGCTATGTGGATGGCCTCCATCCCCAGCATCGTCCCTTTATGGTTTCGATGTGCACCCGGGTAATGGATCCACACTAAATCCCGTCATTGGGTTACCCTGCAGCCTTTAAGGGTAACCCCTTAAAGGCACGAGAGTCATGGCACTATAATACATTCCCGTCATTGGCTTTTCCACAGCTTATGGCCCAAAAGCTACTCCTGTTGACTAAGGGTTGTCAGGAGCCAGAAGGCTGTCTAGGAGAGCCTCCACAACCTGCGATACCAGGGAGTTTCTGTCTCTGCTGCTAGGGCCGTAAACTGTAGGCCGTCAGAAGAAGCATCAGGGGGGAGGTCCTCGGTGGATTCTTGAGCACTGAGTCGATGGTAATGAACAGCAACCGACTTCTGGTGGGCAGAATCAATCTGTGACTTAACAAAGTTAGTTAGTTTATTAAAAGCCCAAGGGCCAAATGTCAGAAGTAGTAGGAGGCCCACAAGGGGTCCCACGAGGCTAGGGAGTAATGTAGAAAGCCAGGGAGAAGTGGAGAACCAGTTTTGATACCAAGCCTCAGCTTGTTCTCTCTTTCTCTTTCTGTCTTCTAAGCTCTTTTTTATCTTTTCTATGCTGTCATCAACTAACCCTGTCTTGTCTGCATAAAAGCAGCATTCCTCTTTGAGGGCAGCACATAGACCACCCTCCTGTAAAAAGATGAGGTCTAGCCCTCTTCTGTTTTGTAATACTACCTCTGATAGGGATGCTACAGATTCTTTGAGATATTTTAAGCCTTGTTGTAGTTCATGGATATCATTAGCAATAGCTATGCAAAGTTGATTATACTGTTGAGTAGAAGAAATCAAGGAGGCTATACCTGTTCCGGCTCCTGTGGCAGTTAGGCCCAAAAGGACGGCCAGTGTAATGGCTGTAATGGGCTCTCTTTTGGTACGGGTTGTACCCCGCTCCCAAAATGTAAGTAGGTCTTCTGCATGGTAAAAGGTAATTTTTGGAATGAGAATGACCAAGACACAGTAATCTCTGTGTGTCAATAAAGAAGCTGAAACTACATAAGGAGTGATCCCGGTGGAACAAATGAAATAAGAGCTATCGGGTGCCTGAATGTACTGAAAGGTGGAGTTGACAGTAACTGTTTGATTACAAATTTCGCTCAACTGACAAGGGGGGAGCATATTAGGGGCTAATAAGCAGAGGCCCAATCCGGAGACCTGGGAAAGGGTCAACCCATGGCTCTCGGTACTGCCCCACCTTAACTGATTGGGGTCATTAGTAAAAAGAGGTTCACCAATAATAGCCACTCCCTCATAGAAGGGAGGCCGAGGAGAGCAGCAGACCCAACACTCCAAATAGTCTGTCTGATTGTTGTGTCTCAAGGTCTTAATGGAGGCGTTGACTAGATTGAGAATAATGTTAGATGACGAGGGGGGTCCCACAGGGAGGGTCGGTTGGAAAAGGGTGCTGGGGGGGGGCTTAAGGTCGGCCTTATAATAACTGAGGGAGCTCCTGTTTTGATTTTTGGGCTCATCTGTCCAGGATGTAGGGCTGCGTTAGGTCCAATAGCTATTGTAGGGCCCTGTGGAAGTGTCTTAATAAGTTTGACTTTAAATGTGAGGCCCATGTCATATCCCTGTATGTGAAGCTTTAATCCCCATTCATAGCCTCTGGAATTGTCCCAGGAGGCCTTTTTCCCAGCGTCAGTGAAGGTGATGGAAAGGGGGTTGCACCATTTATCTTTGTACTCGTTAGACAGGGGGGCAGGTCCGCCGGCAAGGCTGTGTGGGGAGGGGTTTTTTCTCTTTACTGTAATATAATCAGCTCTGGCACCGTAATAATTATAAAAAAAATTATAATGTAAATAGCCAAGGAATGAGCAAGGCAATAAGCAAAAGTCCGGGATCCTCCATGTTTCTCAGGGTGTGTCAGGATGACTAAAATATCCCAGAGACCTGCCAATGGAGTCTGGTGGTGGACCTCAGGTCAGATGCTCCTTACCTTGTCTGGGGGGGGGGGATTCTTCATTCTCAGAGCATTCTTTTTTTTTCAGATAGTCAGCATCTGTAAGGCAAGAATCTTGGGAAAAGAAAGGTCTTTATCTATGAGGGGGTGAGGGATCTTTTACTAGATTTTTTTCTCTCCTTGTCTGTCTCTGTCCCCACTCTAAAACTCTCAACCTGCCTCTTTTTCTTTTTCTACCAAATCACAGACTCTAGCCTTATTTTTTTACCTGCCTATAGACAGCTCCTTTTTGTCCAATTAAAAGGCTCTTTTCTCTCAGATATAAATAGAGCACAATCATTAATATTCTGTAATTTATAAAGTATAAGATATACCTAACACCCAGTCCATCTGTCATAATTTTACACCTGTTATGTCCTGGTTTAGTTTGTATACTATCTGGAAACAATCCTCTCAAGTCTATACCATCTTTTTAATATTAAACAGCTTGGGTTGGCTATGAGACTATAATCAGTCTTTAATCCCGTCAGAATTCTGAGCATAATCTGTGGAATTCTGACATTATTGAAAGCTATTTATGCACAGTGATCTACACTGTTGTCTTTTAACCATTTTAAGCTATTTTTAATTAAAATATCTCGAATATATCTTAACAATTAACTCAGAGCTATGAATTTGTCATCTGGTCTTTAGCTCGTATGCTTAATAATCTAAAATCAGTTTGTAAAGGCATTCTCTTTTTATGAATCAATTTTAATAATAACCAATAAGTCTTTATTTTTGCCATGTAAAGGATGGCACAAGAATGTTTACCTCTTTTAACTAGGAAAACTCTTAGCTTGACCTCTGGGAATACTGTCAGCGGCTGGCAGCAGGCCAGAGTGCTGTGCTACGCTCAGCCCCGCCCCCTTTCTCTCTGGGCACCACCTCCTCAGCGGCTGCTCTCTGCTCTGTGTCTGCCCTCTGTGGGCGGGGATGCGCTGCGGGCCCCCACCACTGCTCCACGGCCCTTGCCCAGCACTAAACGCACATCGCTCAGCAGCTCCGAGTTGAAGAGGAAGGCGAAGCGCTCCTTTAGTGACGCCTTGGTGGCCTGCCAGTTGTACAGCGGCTCATGCTGCAGAGGCAACAGTGGTCCGAGAGTGGATGGCGAGGGAGTCGGTGGCCGTGGGGGAGGCGGCGGCAGGACCGGAGGACCTGGCTCTGTCTCAGCTCTGGTCGCCTGGGCTCGCCACCGCCCTCCCCACCCGCCCCCGCTCTTGATCCCGCCTTGCTGCCCCATCAGGCTCGTGGGCACCAGCTGTGGGCCTCGGCCTTGGGTCGGCACCACAGGCTCGAAGCGACCCGCACTGCTGGTAGCGCTCGATTGGCCTCGGCCTCCAGCACTCAGTCTCCTCTGCTAGTCGAGCTCCTGTTTTTTCCTCTAAGGCCACCTGCCTTGGCCTCTATTGTGTTTTAACTTCAGTGGCTCCTGTCTATCCCCCTCAGCCACAGGATTTGGCGAGCACTGTTGTCAGGGCTGTCACACCACCACAGTGCATGCCGGACCCAGACAGAAAGGGCGACAAACGGTCCGGTCCTCAGGGAGGAGGGAGGGCAGCCCCGGGTGGGCTGAAAGGAGGCGGTCTTTCAGCTGAGGAGCGTGCCCAACCCAGCTCCCCCGCCCTAACTTCTCTAAAGTCTAAATAAACAGAAACCCATAGTAAGGACACAGAAAAAAAAAACCCAAAACAACAGAAAGCAACAGTTTGTCCCCAGCCCGCCCCTGCCACAGGCAGCCGCGTCCCTGCCACAGACGCAGAGCAGACTTTTCCAGCAGCTCTTGTTGTGCCATAACCAGAGCCAGGTGGCCCTGCCGAATTGGCAGAAGCCAGATCACAGAGCTTGCGAGCAAGACTTTTAAACAGACTTCCCCAATGACAACAGTCCTTATCTCCTACTACTTCGGTCAAAATCCTGGTCAAATTCCTCTCCTGCCTACGATCTCTCTGATTCTCCCTTTGTCTCTGTTTCCCGCCTCTCTCTCTCTCCTTTCTTCCTCAGTCTCCTCCCTCTTATGAAGCACTTTCTCAGCTTCCTTAACCAAATCCTGCAAGGACAGGTTCTGCAATCCTTCTAAACGCTGTAACTTTGTAAGAGAAAGGAAAAAAAAAAAGGAAGGGGGCTGATCCTGGGAAAGAGGGTGGTTTATTTTATTTCTTAATTGGTTCTGGCAGGGAGGACCTGTTTTTAGATCGGGAAGTCCTGGGGAAAGTCCGCTGAACAGAGGAAGGTTGTTTTTTGGGAGGGATGGATAAAGAGACTTTGGAGGGGGAAAGCCTCTGCCCCCAGAGGCTTGGACTCCGAGGAAGGGATGTCTGAATCTGAGGACCTGGACATATCTATAATTACAGAGGGAGACTTGGCGGGGACCTGGGTGTCGGATTGTTTATCCGGGAGGGAGGCTAAAGACTCTGCAAGGTGAAAGAGGGCGAAGACAATACTCCGCAACTGATAGTAATTGTTGTTTGTCTGGATCGGAGGAAGCAGCCTGGACTATATCTCTGATTAAGCCCCAATATGTAAAGACTGTGTCGGGGACAGCATCGGGTCCCTCGAGACTTAATTTTTCATTAAGATCTCGTCCCACCTTTTGCCATTTTCCCCGGTGAAATTCTGGCCCATTCACTATGAACCAGGGACAGGCTTTATCTATAAAAATGAAGAACTTAATTAAATCTTTCTTTTTAACTTTAACTCATCTCTCTCTGAGTGATCCCTTTAAGTCTTTAATGAAGACTGCTTCTTTAGTCAACTTTTGGCCCATTTTTATGAGACGGACGAAAATCACTTACCGAGGATGAAAACTCTTCACGAGCTGAGGGGTCCTCAAACTTCCTGGGGCTGCAGCGACACTCTCTTTTTGGGGTCCGTCTGACAAGGTCCATGCCTCGAGCCCCACGTTTGGGCGCCACGTGTCCCGTCCAGCAGGACCCCGTTATTCGTAGGGTGCGAGGAGGACTGAGCCTGAAAAGAAAATGGGTGAGAGAGAGGAGGGAGGTTGAGCAAGGTTTCGTCAAGGTTTCAGCTTTATTCCAGACACATGCAGCTTTTAAAGAAAAAACGAAATGCAGAAGGGAGGGGAAAAAGGAGCTTATGGCCCCCCGGTTGTCATGGTTATTTATTAGGCCGGACCATCTGGCGTCAAACTGTTTTATGGTCTATCTATTTCCCGGAGGTGGGAAGGACAGCTTATCTTGAAGAAACACAACTAGTTCTCTGATTCTCAGGGATGGTGTGAAGGCCCTGGCTCCGATGTCTCCAGCTTATTTTGTACAAACACAGCTGGTTCTCAGAAGGTCTCAGATTCCCAAGGACTTCCTGGAGGCCCCAGCTCCTGACAAAAATTCACTGTTTAGTAATCACTGTTTAGTTGCGGCGGCCACAACTTTTTTCTCTATCTCGTTATTATACCAAGATATTTATACTTGATTATATGTATTCTATCAACTGACTCAGCACAATTATCCACTTGGCTTCCAAGTTTTAGAATGTATGAACAATTTTTTTAATGAGAACAAAAACATTGAAAAATACTTCATAATGTAACTAAATTATCAAAAAATGAGAACCCACGGGCTAGCAACATCATCTGTTATTTGGGCTTTTTGTTTGTTTGTTTGGTTGGATGGTTTTTTTGTTTTGGTTTGGTTTTTTTTTTTTTTGGTTTTTCGAGACAGGGTTTCTCTGTGTAGCCCTGGCTGTTCTGGAACTCACTCTGTAGACCAGGCTAGCCTCAAACTCAGAAATCCACCAACTTCTGCCTCCCAAGTGCTGGGATTAAAGGCGTATGCCACCACTGCCTGGCATCTGTTATTTGTTGAGACATGTAGCCCAGGTTGGCTTGAACTTATAATGTAACTAAGAATGACCTTGAACTTCTGATCCTCCTGCTTCTGCCTCCCAAGTGCTGGGATTATAGGTGAGTTTTCATTGACGCTGGAGATTACCAGGACCATGTGTGTGCTGAGCACATTCCACCAACTCATTGCCATTTGCCCCTCCTGCTCATATTGCTCCACACTACCTCACCCGTGTAGATGTCTCCAACCCACGGATGCCACGGCCCAGGATGCCTATGGATACCCACATCCAACACAGCCTGTTTTCCTTTCCTTCCCCTTTATTTGTTTCTATCCGTGCTGTGCCCCCCTCCGGGATCCCCCTTCGATCTAGGCTGTGAAGGAAGAGCTCCCTACCTCTTCCTCCCAACATTTATTCCTCAAAGACCCCCACCTTTGCTCTTACCTGGCATTTTCTCACTGAGATGACCACTCAGCGTTTGGGGGGTTGTTCATCTGGAGAGTGCTGGACTAGCGTTTGCAGCCCTAGGCTCCACCCCAGCACCTCCATGGAGAGACAGTAATAAAGAGCTGCTAGGGAAAGCATTGGCTCAGGACCCCCAAGACCAAGTTTTCAGCGCAAAGATTTATTTGCCCCAGAGTGACAGAAGGCAGGAAATAAGGGACAAAGACAGGAGGTAGAGGATGAGGGAGAAGGGGGAGGGAACTGGAGATGGGGCAGGGTATTTGTTTGAAGGCAAAGGCCTGCCTCTGGGTAGGGAGGAGACAGACTTGGCACATAGGAAATAGCTGTTTATAAAGATACAATGGGAATCCTATGTTAGGATGAGGGCTTTAACTTTAATTGGGCATGTTAATATTAGGTGAGCCAAAGGGGACTTTTAATTGTTGGACTTCAATATTTTGATAGCTAGACCTTGGTAGTCAGCCTTAGTAGGAGGAAGTGGCCAAGTAAGGGACCAGGTCTTGGGGGCTAGCATAGGGATGAGATCTGTTTTTAGCAAGGCAGAGGAAATGAGGGAGAAAGGCAAAGCCTGCCAGAGCCACACCCTACATCTGGAGCTAGCCAGCATCCCTTCACTAACAACATAATAATTCTGAGGACTCTCTCTGCCACCACCTCTCTTGTGGACTGCTCTGGAGCTTTCTGTGTCCTCTGTGTTCAGGAGACAGCCTTTTAGCATATCGTGTCTACAGGCAAAACTTGGAATGGTTTCCTCCTCTGAAAATGAGAAAGCTACTTCTCTTGAAACCCAGGTGTGGTGGCACATGCCTTTTGTCCCTGTCCTTGGGAAGCAGAGATAGGTGAATCTCAATGAGTTCTAGGCTAGCCTGGTCTACAGTGAGTTCCAGAGCAGCCAGAGCTACGTAGCAAGATCCTGTCTCCAAAAGAAAACTAAATAAACCCAAAGAGGTATCTTCCACTATTCTAGTACCTATCAAATGGGGCCTCGAGCCGCTCGATGTCTCTAACCTGCCTCGTCTTCCCCTCTCTCCTCTAGCTTAATGAATACCAACGATGCAAATGTGAAGAAGCTGTTACCCAAGAGCCATTTATCTCGGGTCATTATTCGTGACAACCTCAATGCGCAGCGCATCTACGAGATGGAGGTAAAGTACCTGCCAGGTTCTGGGCTGAAGCCTGTTAGTGGCCTGACCATTCCACACTCCCCTCCCTCCTTCCTTCCTTGCTGGTTACCTGTGTAGCCTGGGGTGGAAGCGGAGCTCACAGAGGGGCATGAAAGTATTTGAAGTCAGGCTCCATCTTTACAGAGGAGACAGGTGACAAATGGGGTTGGTGTCTTACCCAAGGTATCACACTTGCTCTGCATGGCTGAAGAGACTCAGAGGGAAAGACCATGCCCCTTAGCTCATGTCTTGTTTCCTCAAAACACGTTATTGTCCATGCAGAACTTCAGGTTTGCAGTTTGAATTGACACCAGCACTATATGGTTACTTTTTTCCTCCTCCTCCTCCTCCTCCTCCTCCTCCTCCTCCTCCTCCTCCTCCTCCTCCTCCTCTTCTTCTTCTTCTTCTTCTTCTTCTTCTTTTGAAAACTTATCCCATTTCAGAGGGAAAGACCATGCCCCTTAGCTCATGTCTTGTTTCCTCAAAACACGTTATTGTCCATGCAGAACTTCAGGCTTGCAGTTTGAATTGACACCAGCACTATATGGTTACTTTTTTCCTCCTCCTCCTCCTCCTCCTCCTCCTCCTCCTCGTCTTCTTCTTCTTCTTCTTCTTCTTCTTCTTCTTCTTCTTCTTCTTCTTAAAACTTATCCCATTTCCAGAGGAGAACTGAGGCTAGCAACAGCAGCAGCAACCCCACAGGACACAAACCAAGACGGGCTTCATGTATGTTCTCTGTGTTAAACTTCTCATGCTACGGTCTGGCACGATAGGCTAGGACTCAGAGATAGGCCAGTTTTCTACACTTTCTTTATTTGCAAAACAGGATTTGAAACTCTTTTAGTTCTGGGTTCTGTAACATAAATCTGAACTAGTTTAAGCAAAATGGAGAACCTGAGTTCATGTGACAGGATGGGGAGAAAAGGGCGGCCGGTGCTTCCCAGCTTCCTTGGTAGCTCTTGCTATCTGCCCTTTAAAGTCTGGATTTCTTTTAGGGATGTATCACTTTCTACCCGGCTTAGAGATAGTTGAGCATTATCTTACACCCTGATTACACTGTATCAAGGGGGTGATCACCTGCACTTGGCTCCACATCCCCTCGAGAAGCCCGGTCTTTGTAATGT
The DNA here is from genome assembly GCA_019843965.1 of Rhynchomys soricoides. Lineage (NCBI taxonomy): Eukaryota > Metazoa > Chordata > Mammalia > Rodentia > Muridae > Rhynchomys > Rhynchomys soricoides. Next base: position 8,252,761 of record JADRCH010000051.1, on the reverse strand, counting down.
TCCACTAAATGAGTAAGCTGAGGATTTGTCCTCCCAGACCCAACAGTGTTGTTGAGACAGCACAGGAGTTATGAAATGGATGAAGTTAGAACTCCCTGTGATGACAGCTGTGACAGGTAAAGTGTAGACATAGATTAGGGAGATGTGGAGCTAGAAGTCACAGGTAGTATGAAAGCATCACAGTGAGTAATAGGGACACAGTGAGAGGAATTTTGGAAGGAGAAAGAAGTTGGAAGCCAGGCAGTGGCGGCACACACCTTTAATCCCAGCACTTAGGAGACATAGAATCTCAATCTCTGAGTTTGAGGCCAGGCTGATCTACAGAATAAGTCCCAGGATAGCCAGGGTAACTGTCTTGAAAAGGTGTCTTAGAAAACAAACTCCAAACCAAGATGAACCTCTTTGCTCCTGTGACCACCATTTCTTCATTCCCTTAGGATTTTCATGTATTTATTATTTATTTTATGGTGCTGGGAATTGAACCCAGGGCTTCACACATGCTAGGCCAGTTCTGGATGACTGAGCTACATTCCTGGCCCCTAAAATACCTATTTCCTTAGAAACAATCTGATCAGTCATCAGATTGTTAAGGTCGAAATCAGGCCCCTCAGCTGCAGTGCATCAGAGGACCCCACAGCCTGATGCCCACGCTTTACAGATAGGGAGACTAAGGTTCTCTGTAGTCCAAAGCTGTTTTGTGGGATGAAAATTGGGTCCAACAGCCTCAGATGTCTCTTGCTACGAAGTGACTTGTTTATCCTAAATCCACCTCTATTTTTCATAAGATGAAAGCCTCTGACAAGACCAAGAGGAAGATGAGCTTCTTGTATGACCACCTGAAAAAGAAGTTCATAACGGACCAGCTGAGAAAGATGATGCGCTGGAGGCGGGAGTCCCTGAGCACCCAGCAGTACTTGGACAAGGAGCGGGACTGAAGGAGCATCTCGACTGAGATGGCAAGGCAGCCACCGTGAACCGTGGCAGAATGATCTGCCCCAAGAACACAGAACCAGCCTGGTGAGAGTGGAGGAGCCCCGGAGCATGCTGGTCTCCACCATGGTAGAGCAATAAAAGGAAAGCCGCGAATAGGATAGGAGTGCAAAACACACCGGTTCTAACCTGCTTTGCTCCACGCCAGCCCCCCATCCCCGTGAAAGCCCTACAGCCACCGATGCTTAGTGGAAGAGGCAGAGGAAATCCATGGTTTGCTCAAACATGGAAACTTATGCCTGTATCTCCTTCTCTTGTTCCTACGTCTGTCTTTCTCCCCACATTGTCCATCCCTGATACCCACCCACCCACGCATGTCCGTTTTTCTTTCCTTCCCTCCTCATTTTGGTCTGAAAACTGAAGCCAGAGCCTTGCATATATATGCTCAGCACATGCTCTGTCCCCAGCTGTACACACACACCTGAGGTGACACATCTGATACACATCTGATGGCTGCTCCAGGGCTGTTGACATCTGGATGGAAAGGATTGAGTAATGTCCTGTGTGTGCATCACCGAGTGGTAGGGAGGTCAGGGTGAGGTACCAGGCAGTGCTGCTATTTCAGCAGCCTACCAGTTCTGTGATCTTGAAACCTCTCTGGGCTCTGGTTCCTTACCTGAGTGAGACAGTAGAAGGTGACCTGCCTCTGGGGGCTGGCCTGCGGCAAGCACCACACCCATTGCTCTTTCTTTACAGCCACAGTCACAATGGCGATGCCCATTGGCTCCCAGTCAGCTAATTGGATCCCCTGTCTGTGTCTGCCCCTCCCCCTCCCCTGCTTAACTTGAGGTTGCTTTTCTCCTTGATCTTGGGTTCTCCTGGTGGCTTCATTCCGCCCGCAATGTAGGGGCTCGGGTCTTGGTCCTAAGCCCTGATTAAACTGCGTACCTTAAGGGCAGGAAGCATGCCTCTCTCAGATTTGATACAAGTCTCCTCTTTGGGTGCATCTTTACCTAGCCCTGATGATAGGCCACTCTTGTACCCTAGTACCCACAGCTACGTCTGTCCCAGTGTTTGATTGCTTTGACTTGTCTGTACACTTTCTTCTTAATCAGGCTGTCATGTTGGCATCTCTAACCATAATTTCTAGGAAATGAGCAGGTACTTGGTTTTCCATTAGAGAATGTCACACAGTGTCTGTTGATCTCACCTGCCCCACTGTCTTCCATGTCTTTAAGGAAAGACATCTTGAAGAGGATGTCCTGGTCTTCCGGCTTTGGCTCCTCCTCCTATGATGCTCCTCCCCACCCCACCCCCAGCCTTGAGAATAGGAGCTGTGTCTCTTGAGGTCAGATACCTCGTGGTCAGTTGATCTCTGCATTTTGACCAGTTGTGGCTTTTTATGTGTTATGTTTGCATGCGTATCTCTCTGTGTACCATGTGCATGCCTAGTGCCTGCAGAGGCCAGAGGCAGCATTAGATTCTCTGACACTGGACCTATAAAGGCTTGGGAGCACCATGTGGGTGTAGGAATCAAACTCAGCTCCTCTGCAAGAATAGATAGTGTTCTTACAGCCAAACTACTTCAGCCCCGATGATGATGATGATGGTGGTGGTGGTGGTGGTGGTGGTGGTGATGGTGATAGTTTTTGAGAGAGGGTCTTAGTAGATTTATCTGGCCTTGAGCTTGCTGTGTAGCTGAGGATGGCCTTGAACCCCTGGTCCTCCTGCCTCTGCCTCCTGGATACTGGGATTGTAGGTATGTGCTAGAACACTCAGTCCTTCCTCACCAACCCCTTCCTGCTACACTCATGAGCGTGCATGTTACATGTGTATCACTTACTCTGCCTCAGAGGATGATATCCAATTACATTTACCTTCCTGCAAATATCATAAGGTCACTTTCCCCTTTTTTTCTGAATAAAATTCCATTTTATATGTGTATTTTAAAAAGCCATCTGTTGATAGACATCTAGCCTGGTTCTATTTCCTGGCAATTGAATATCATATCAATAAACATGCATGTGTAGATATATCTCTGTCTTATGTTGCCTTACTGTCTCTTGGGTAGATACTCAAGAGTGGGTGAGATAGTAGTTTGTTTTATTTATTTATTTATTTATTATTTATTTATTTATTTTGTTGTTGAGGAACCTGTAAGCTCTGTAGTGGTGACAGTAGTGTTATTGTGACTGGCAATGTGTCCTTGCCAGCATTTGCTGCTGTTGGTTCTCGGGATCACAACCATTCTGACTCTAGCGAGATGGAATCTCGGAGCAGTTTTAATTGGCATTTCCCTGATAAATAATTTATCCATTTTTCTAGATTTTATATTTCTAAACTATTTATGGTTAAAATGTATGTGTATAAGGGTTTGCCTGCACAGAAGTGTATATACCATGTGTGTGCCTAGTGCCTGAGGTGGCCAGAAGATGGTGTTAGATCCCCATAACTAGAGTTACAGGTGGTGTTAGACTCCTGACGTGGGTTCTGTGAATGGAACCTAGGTCCACTGTGTTTGGTTTCAGATTTGGAACAAGGGACAGAGATGCATATTTTACCTATCAAAGCAGACCTGGCCTCCAGGTTCTCCCAGCATCCCTCAGTCCCTACCTGACATAACCTGCCCTCAACCATGAACTTTTTCAGCCCAGAGCCTGGGCTGCCCTTCCCCCAAGGCTCCTCCCTATATAATCCAGACATTTTGGTCCATCTCTCTCTCCCCTCTCCCCTCTCCCCTCTCCCCTCTCCCCTCTCCCCTCTCCCTCCCTCTCTGTCCTCCTTTGTCTCCCCTCCCATCCCCCCTCCCACCTCTCTCCTCATGGCCATTCCCCTCGCCTCTTCCTTGGAGCCAGTGAACTCACCCACCCAAGAGCAGCTTCCCAACAAACCTGCCTTTAATGTATTTTACTCTGGCTTGAGTTGGCTCATTTCACCGGCGGAAAAATAGCCTATCACACTACAAGCACAGTAAGTGCTCTTAACTGATGAGCTATGTCTCTAGCCCCTAGACTTACAATGTTTTAAATTTATTTTATTTATTGTCTTGGTCAAGGTTCTCTAAAGGAGCAGAACTGATAGAACGAATATCGATATATATCAAAAGAGAATGATTAGGATTTATTAGAGTGGTCCACTGGCCATGGGCTGAGTAGTCTGACATAGATGTTTCCTAACAGCAAGGCCAAGAGGTGGTTCAGTCCACAAGACTGAATGTCTTGTGGTGGCCTTTAATCCCAGCACTTGGGAGGCAGAGACAGGTGGATTTCTGAGTTTGAGGCCAGCCTGGTCTACAGAGTGAGTTCCAGGACAGCCAGGGCTACACAGAGAAACCCTGTCTCGAAAAAGACTGGATGTCTCAGCAGTTTCCATCTGGTGCTGGAGCCCAGGGGATTCCTAGAGAGCTGCCGGTCTTCAGGCTACATTAGGATCCCAAAGAAGTTCTAATACCAGTCAGGGGGTGCCTTATCAACAGAGTAGATGACCTTGCCAGCAAGGTCAAAGGCAAAACAGGCAAAGAGCAAAAGCATCCTCTTTCATGTCCTTTGATGTGGGCTGCCACCAGAATGTGTGGCCCAGATTTAGGGTGGGTCTTCTCACCTCAAATGGAGATATAGGGACAGAGAACAAGTTCATGGATCTAGTTCTTTCCTGTCACCTTTACATGGATTCTAGAGATAGAACTTGGTTGTCAGGCCTGCATGGCAAGTGCCTTTACTCCTGAGCCATCTCACTGGGCTGGCTTCCCCAGTTTTTAAAATGTAACTTTTCAAAGTATTCCCAAGCAATCCTCTGGATTTCACTGAAGTCTGTGTAAGATTCCTTTCTATATTTCAATTCTATTAATTTGAGTTTTCTCCTTCTTTGGGTTAGGCTAACTAGAAGTCTATCAATTATTTCCTTTAAAAATCTTTAAATTTTATTTATTCACATGCATGATTGTGTGTGTGTGTGTGTGTGTGTGTGTGTGTGTGTGTATGTGTGCAAGTGAACATGTAGAGGTCAGAGGACAACTATTAGGAGTTGGTTCTCTCCTTCCACCATGTGGATTGAACCCGCGTGCTGTCAGGCTTGGTAGCAAGAGTCATATTGCCAGCCCTGCCTTTTTACCTCAGGCCCTGGGCTCATGCTCCTCTTACTCTGAGTGCTGGGACTACAGGTGTGAGCCACTGTTGTGTGAACTCTCCTGAGGAGGTGCAACTCACATTTGTCTACACACCCCATGCAGAGAACCCATGTCTTTCAAGTGTCAGCTTTCCCATGCATATGACGATTGTTTCTCTCTGAGCCTGGTGAGTCTTCCCACCCCCTCATGCTTCAGTTGGGGAACTGCTATCTACCTGTCACAGCAGCTGCCTATGTCTTTTTCTTTTAGTCTTCATCTGTTTACACCGGGATACTGGCTCTTTCTTGCCATCCCCGGCTCATGGTGCTCTTTGTCTAATACCTCCAGGTGCATCGGGTGCATGTTAGGTTATTTATTGTCAGTCCTCTGACCTTCTAATGTAAACCCAGCTGTGAGCGATCCTTTAGAACTGCCTGAGCTGTGTGTATCGCAGAGGCTGGGGAAAGCCGTGCTTTCGCTTGATTCTAGTAACATTTTAATTTTCTCCCTCGTTTCTTCAGTGGACCATAGCTCATTCAAGTGAGTATGTTTAGTCTACATATATTCATGTGGTTTCTGTTGCCATTGATGTCTATCTAGTTTTACTGACTTGATAATATAAATTATTTGATATTTGTTAAATACACTTGCTTTGCAACTAGAATGTGACCTACTTTAAAGAAGGCCTCATAGGCTGCTGAGAAGAATGCCCGGTAGGCATCTGTGGTGTTGTATCAGGATGTGCCTGGTCTTTCATGCCCTGAAGTGTTTGTGTGACATATGCCATTATGTAATTACCGTTGCCTGTCTCTGCTTCCTAAGTGCTGGGATTAAAGTTGTGCACCAGCGTTCTTTTTCTTTTTCTACTTTGTTGCCCCTTTCTCTCCTTCATAACATTCTTCTCTGCTCTTCCTTTGCTTTAGTTTTTCCCAGCTTCTCTTGAATTCCTTGAGTCTACCCTTTCCTGGCTGCTTTAATTGGTGAGGCCACACTGCAGCCTTTATTGGTTCTAGCACTCTCTGTTCTGTGGTGATTGGTGTAGTCATGCACCTTGTGTGCTTTGCGGCCATTGTTCCCTCAAGTAGTAGTGGTGATTTAACCCTTGAGAGCAAGCTGCTTGCTAAGATGTCCTGATGATGTCTGAAGAGCTACCCAAACCAACCAATGCACAAACCACAACATGGAAACCCAAGAGCCATGCAAGAGCAAGGCAGTAGGGCTCCTCTAAAAAGTCACAACTCCTGAATTCAGAGATACTGAAATGGGTCAAAGGAATGTAAGCAGAAATTATCAGTGACCTCAGGAGGACTTGAAGTGGGCAGATGAATGGAGTAATCAACCCAGGGCCTGGAGAAGGCCAGCATCACAAAGAAGAGGCAGCAAGATGGAAGGGAAGGCAGCTGCATGGAGCCCGCAAGACAACATAGTGGGTTAAGGTACTGTCTGCCACACTGGCCATATGCATTTAAAGCCCTGAGACCCACATGGTGGAATGAGAGAACCAACTTCCATGAATCATTCTCTACCTCCACAAACGCACTGTGGCACAAGTGTGTGTACACACACATAAAAATAAGCAAAGGTGATGTCTAAGTTACCTTTAGATTGTGATCAAGGCAACTTATAAAACAAAGTACTTAATTTGGTTTATGGCTTTAGAGCTTTTCAGCCCATGATGGTAGAGCAAAGGAACAGCCGAGAGCTCACATCTTGATCCATCACCATGAAGAGGGGGGAGGGACTGCTGCTGAGAGATGGGGGAAGGAGGAGGAGAGAAGAGAGGCAGACAGACACTGGGAATGACAGTCTTTGGAAACCTTGAAGCCTGCCCCTGATGACTCACCAACAAGAGCACCCAAAGATTGGGAGACCCCAGAAATGGAGTGGGGGGATAGGACCTGGAATGTCAACCTAGTGAGGCATTTAGTAAGCCACCTCTGGTCACCTGGATATCTTTTCATTTTTTTTTCTTTTGCAGAGGTTACTGCATTTAAGTGGGACAAAGGGAGGGTTATACTCAGGAGAGGCTGCCTGGGCACCGGAAAGGAAGAAGGGCCAAAGGAAGAAAAGGATGACAGAAGAAGGGAGAGGTATTATGTGGGAAAATAGAGAGGCTCAAAGATTCCACAGGCCAGTGGATACACACGTGAGTACATGTGCACATAGAACTCAGATCGAGTGAGAAAACCTAGAAACCCTTTTCAATAATAAAAACGCAACATATCCTGGACTGGGGATATAGCTTCAAGGGAAAGCAATTGACTAGTATGTGCAAGCATGGGTCCTGAGTTCCATCTCCAACACTGTAAATCAAACAAAACACTTCCTGAGCATTCTCGTGACAGGCACCAAGGCTCCACTTGTTTCAAACATGACCCCACTGAATACTTGAAACAATGAAATAGGTGATTTTACAGTTCCCATTTATGGGTGAGAACTGAAGCTCAGAGACTGGATCCCATCCAAACATATATATTTAGGAGCTGTCAAGGTCAAGCCTAAGGCTGTCTTGTGCTGAAGTTCATCTCTCAAGCTTGATCCCTGGCTCCCTGGCTCATCACTGCAGGTGCAGGTGGAGGGCTGAGAGATGACGCCGGGAGCACAGCTCACCTTGATCTCATCTCCATGATTTCACGGTCTCAGTTGTTACACCATGTCAGCTGATCCAAACTTAAACACAGGAGCCTCTTCTACCAGCTGGCTGAGGACCTTGTCAACCATTCTAGGGAAATGGGAGAAGTTAGTTATGGAGATGTGGGTGATGGGGGTGTTTGTCTAGAAATCAAAGGACACGGGGCACAGGAGTTCTGGTTACTGCCCCGAGCTGTTAAAGGGGTTCTGAGCATCACCATCGGGGACTCTGCAAAATACACCTTTGCCTAAAGCCCTACCAGAAAGAAATCCATTCATTCCCTCCACCACTGCCCTCAAATGCACTTCATTACCTCAAAGGACTTAGGACAAAACTGAAACAAAACGGCCATGTCCTTCCATCTCCAGAATTTCTCCATGATCAGGGACAAAAGGAAGGGACCTTCCATTTACTGCCCGTTTGCCTGGTGTCACCTATTTACAGGTGGAGAAACCCAGACAGAGCTAAAGGAGATTACCAGCACAGTACATGCTTGTCACACACCAGCCCACACCCCAGGTCCTGAACTTACTTTGTAGCAGAGTTTATTCTCAGCCATGGTTGGCCGAAAAAGCTGCTATCTGAAGAATGCCCATTTGCAGCCTGCTGCTTGTATCCCCAAGTCCCTTGGTGGCACCTGTTGAGCCCAGTGGTAGACAACAGCAAAGGCAGGAAGCTATCCTCAGTCACAAAACTGCTTATCACAGCTGCCAGACAGGGACAGTGGGTTCAGAACTTGATCCAGCTTGGATCCACAGCAGCTTGAAAAAGGGGCCAAGGTTGCTGGAATCAGAATGCAGTCTATGGAACAGGGAATGAGTCAGCTTCCAGTTGCTAAGAAGGATTTCAAAGTTCTTAGGTTTCTGTCTCTTTCACCACCCACCCTTATCATCCATCCACCCACCCATCCACCCACCCATCCATCCACCTGTCCACCCATCCATCCATCCACCCACCCACCCATCCATCGGTCCAGCCTACTATACAACTATCTACCCACCCACCCATCCATCCACCTGTCCACCCACCTACCCAACCATCCACCCACCCACCCATCCATCCACCCACCCACCCATCCGTCCATCTGTCCATCCATCGGTCCAGCCTACTATACAACTATCCACCCACCCACCTAGCCCTGCACCCTCCTACTCACCTCCTACCCACCCACTTACCTGTCTATCCATCTGTTTATCCACCTTCCAATCTGTCCATCCACCCTCACACCTATCCACCCATATATATGACCCTTCAACACAAAGGACAGAGGTAGAGGGATTAGTTTTACGTTTGCTGTGACACTAACTTTTTCTGATCTGTGTTGGCAAATGAGGTGGCCTCCAGCTTGGGAGTGTCTATCCTAATACATTGTGATCCTGGGGAAGTGATCTCTCCACTGAGAAAATGGGACACAGAAGAAACCACTCTGCTGTCTTGTGCATTCCTGTTTAATTTCTGTTAAGAGGTTAAAGACAGGTTGGGAGCTGGGGGTTGACTTGCCAAGCTCAGAAAAGGGGTGGATTCAAGAATGCTTCCTGATGCTGCCACTCACTTGTAAAGTAGGAATAAGGTCACTGGCTCTCCTTGTCCCTCATAATTGTAGCGAGGACTCCACACAGTAAATGATGCAGAATGTCTTGAGAAAAGAGGTCATAAGCTAGAATATTTCAGACCCAACGGCCCAGGCTCTAGCTCAGGACAGATCTTGTAATGACCACCAGGGGGCAGCACACACTTACCCTAAATGCTTGTATGGGTAACTCGGCTTTGCAGGAGGTACCATTCCTGCTGTTTGCAGGGAATGTGGTCGGGGCCAAATCACTCAGTTCCCTGGGTCTTTAAGTAAGAATAGGAGACATATATGTCCTAGGCAAGCCGTCTCTTTTACATTTTTATCATTTAATGTGGGTATGAAGTGGTGAGGGTGTGGAGCGGAGTGGGCAAGTTGTGGGAACTGGTTCTCACCTTCCACCATGCGGGTCCTGAGGATCAAACGCAGATCATCTGTCAGATTTGGCAGCAAGCTTCTTTACCGACTGAGCCATCTCACAGTCCCTCCTGTCCTTCTTTTTGAGACAAGGTCTCAGATGGAAGTGTAGATTGTTTCTGTGCTCTCTTCTGTCTACCAAGGAGGGTGTTGGTGAGACCAGTCATATGACAGCTAGTTAGAGGCCAGGTGCTGACAGTGCTTGTGAATCCCATGGTGGCTCCTGATAGGCACTGCAGAGGATGTGCTGCTGGTCATCTCCATCATGGAGACAGAATGTAACAGCCAAAGTGTTGCTGGGGGGACAGCCATCTAGGCTGTGAGAGTGCTACCTCCCCTTCACTATTAGATCACTAAGAAAGTATGCAGCTTGCTGGCTTTTCCATATAGCCATCTCTGCCTTTGGTAGCCTGGATTTGTGCACTGCTTCTGTATTTCTCTGCTGATGCAGCTATACCTGGCTGCATAGCAGAATCACAGCAGGAACAATTCAAGGGCACCCTTCCCAGCTTTTCATCTCTATTGTTTGAGATAGGCCATCCTGGATCTCCTTATGTAGACCAGGCTGGCCTCTGTCCACTGACTGCTGGGATTAAAAGCATGTGCCACGAGGCCTGGCTCTCTAGAAAAACCTAGGCAGTGATCTTCTTTTTTAATTTCGCACAAGATTCTTCTTGGACAAACTGATAAAAATTGGGTCCTAATGAAGCCAGCTAGCTCAAATCAGATGAGTCAGGATTATCAAGAGAGTCAGAGACTAGTCAACAAATCTAAGCTCTGCTCTTTACTCTGGCAGGATGGCAGAATAGCTGGCTTAGACATCTTCATTTATTCTATTTGGTTCTTCCTGGGAGCTAAGATACAGTGTGAGGCTGTGTGTGTGTGTGTGTGTGTGTGTGTGTGTGTGTGTGAGAGAGAGAGAGAGAGAGAGAGAGAGAGAGAGAGACATACTGATGTCTCAGCTGGCCTAGAACTTTCTAAGTAGCCCAGGAATGCCCCACACACAAGGCAATCCTCCTGTGTCAGCTTCCTGAGTACTCAGATTGAATGAGTGAACCTTGAGCCTGGCTTACAACATAAGGTTTTAGAAGTCTAGTCAAGATAAGTGTCAAAATTCTTGGAAAATGCTGACCTGCCAACTTCAAAGGTCTTCATTTTAAAGCAAGCAGGGGTGTATGGTGGTGACACTTCTAATCCCAGTGTTCAGTAGGCAGAGACTGGAGGGAAGTTAAACCAGTATGGGCTATATAGGAAGGTCTAGGTTAGCCCAGGCTAAGTAGAAAGTGGGGGGAGAGAGACAGACAGAGAGCACAGGGTGGGGGTGGGGCAGTAGGGGCACAACATTGGTGTCAACAGAAAAACATTGCAGCCACTAAGCCCTAGTCTCTTCTAGTGGCTGCCATAGTATACTGGGTCAGCACACCAGGATGGGAAGGGTGGAGCCAGAGGAGTCATTGCACATCTTAGCAGGCACACAGAGCAGAGGAACATCACTCAGCTCATGGTCGGGGGGAGGGAATGTGCAGAAAGGGTTTTACCATGCTGCTCTAGGGGCCTTCAGTGTCCCAAAGGCCTCTCCAACCTTTAAAAGATTTGAGCATCTCCCTATTGCACCTCCATCTGCGCACCAATCTTTTATAACACACAGTGCTTTGATGGGTCCTTGAGACCCTGCTCTGAGCATCCCTTGGCCCTTTATGAGATGTGAAGGCAGAAGATGGGAATAGAGCCCTTCCTTGGCAACAAGGCCCCTCACGGTTGCCTCTGGAATAAAGGAAAGGTTCTCCAGACATCAAAATCTGCAACTAAATATCTGTGCTCTATTGGTGCCGTTTCTCAGAGTACCTGCTATGTTCTGCCTGCCTTATGGTCAATTCTCCCATAGACTCTTTAACCACAACCCTGGCTTGTATGTAGTAGATTTTTATTAAGGCACTGTCTTCTGGATGCTCATCTGTGACCAAGTGAGGCTGGAGAGATGGTTCAGTTGTTAAAAGCACTTGCTGCTCTCCCAGAGCACTGGAGCTTGGTTCCCAACATCCATATCTATTTGGTGGGTCACGTGGTGGACCACAACCACATACAGTTCCAGGTCCAGGGATCCAATGACTCTGATTTGCATGGGCAACTGCATTTGTGTGTGCACACCCACGCAGAGACACATGCAAATTATTTAAAATAATATTAACAAATTAAAAAATATGTACCAGATATTGATGTAGCTATTGAAGGTCATCAGTGGACAAAAGAGACTCAGATTCTTTGTTGTTGTGGAGTTTACTGGGCATTCCCTAGGACATGAATCAAGTGAAAACCCTTGGCTGGTGGTGTCCAGGGTCCTGCATCCAAAGGCTTTGGATGCTGTAAAGAGCATCTGGGTACCATCTGCTCCTGTCAACCCACTGGCTGCAGGAAGCACTGCCTGTTGCTGCGTTAGGGAACTTGGTGTATCTGATGTGTGTGGGCTCTGTAGCCATCTGTGTGGATGATTCTGAGTAGGAATCCCAGCTCTGACTTGTATGAGAAAATTTTACCCTTCAACGCTTCATCTTCATCTGGAACTTGAGAATAATTATACTGTAATTACTCTTTAGCATCCACAACACTTGGTTCCATTGACATAAAAAAAAAATCCATGGACGCTCAAATCCCTAATAAAAAGCGTCACTGAAGAAGATAACTTACTCAGTTTCTTGTGTATTTCTAGAGAAATCAAACTCAGGGCCTCAAGCACCATCATCAAGGATTCTGCATGTGAGCTCTACCCACAAGCCCCCCTGTGTGCTTTGAATCTTCTCTGGATGACTTTTTCAAACTTGATACAATGTAAGCTTGCTACAAGCATTGTGGATCAAAAAAAGTTCTGATTTGTTTTCAATGTTGGAGCTTAACCAAATATTATTTATGTTAATAGTTCTTTCCTTTAAAAAATTTTGATGATCTATTTCTATTTTATATGCGTTGGTGTTTTGCCTGCGTGTGTTTTTGTGTAAAGGTATCAGATCCCCTGGAACTGGAGTTATAGTCAGTTGTGAGCCACCACATGGGAGCTAAGAATTGAACCTGAGTCCTCTGGAAGAGCAGCTAGTACTTTTAACCACTGAGGTATCTCTCCAGCTCCTATTTCATTGTTTTAAATCTATTTTTGTGTGTGCATGCCTGTGTGAGTTTAGGCAGAGGCCGAGGCCAGGAGAGAACCTAAAGCTACCAGTGTTTGGGAGACACCTGGCTTCTATACACCTGCTAGTCCTCATGGTCGGGCAGTCCGTGCTCCCAACAGTAGAGCCATCTCTCTGGCCCCAGCTGCACAAGTTTTCAAAAGCATTTTCAATCCACAATTGGTTGACTCTGTGGATGATTCCTCTGAGTCACTGAACAGCCTTTGTGTCCTTTGGTGGACCTCTTTCCTCATGTCCAGCTAACTTCTTAGGACATACCCTTATTTCCTAAGGCCTTGGGCTCCCCTAGTCAGTGATGTCTACTGATGTCCTGGGAACCAATGATGGGTTTCTAGAATTCAAACTAAGCTTTTTCTCAGGATATTCTCATAGCAGACAGCATAGATTCCACAAAATTCAACAGCTACAAGGAAGAACCATGCCTCCCCTCTGTTCAAACGGCACTAAGCAGATGGGACGGAGAATGAGCGAACCACAGTCCACATAAACCCCCCAGCCCCCACAGGTTGAATCCTAAGAATCCTCAGCTCAAGGAGCATTTTGATTTTCCACCTTGAAACATTCCAAAAATTATTTATTTATTTAATGTTTTGTCTTCATGTAAGTCATGAACCGCATGTGTGCCTGGTACTCACGGAAGCCAGAAGAGGGATCGGATATGCCAGAACTGAAGTTACATGTAGTTGTGAGCCACTGTGTGGGTGCTGAAACCAAACCTGGGCCTTTGAGAGAGCAGCCAATGCTCTTAACCACTGAGCCACCTCTGCAGCCTCTCATCTCAGAACTGTTGATCTCATGCTGTTCATGTGTCAGGAGAGGGAAGGTGGGCTCTTCCTTTCTTTGGGAATATGGCCCCATGTATACCTGGTTGTTCTTGACAGCCAGCACACTGATCATGTCCATGGTGTGTGTTTCTTCCTCTGCTGCTTCAGAGACTCCATGCTCCACTCATGAGGACTGTTTCCCCAGGAAGCTTTGCAAACAAATCCATGGCTTCTAGCACTCTACACATAGGCTGCTACAGTCTTGCAGCCTATAGTCAGGAAACTGATTTGATCAAAGCATGGTATTGGATTTGAGCGCTTTTGATGGACCACGAAAACTTACAGGATTTAACCCCAGTTGACCATAGCCACCACCGTTGTCATCATCCTACACCCAGTATGGTTAAAACCAAGGCGATCAGGACAGGCAATCACTCCAAGGGGTTGGGACAAAAATTTCTTTAAATACCTAACTAGAAGCCGAGCACAGGTGCAGGTGCCTATAGTTCCAGCTACTCACAAGGCTGAGGCAGGATTGTTGCTTGAGGTGAGCCTGAAATCCTGACTTAAGTATATACATGATAGCTATCACAGCTGAATCAGAAATGCCCCGTCCCCCTTAGTCTGAAGTGAGTTACTGTGGTCCCCTCCCGAGGGAATGGCTTTTAGAGGCTGTGGGCATGTGGGAGGTGGGGTCTAGTTTGTGGAAGTAGGCCATTAGGGATGTCATCAGCCATCTGGGTGTCCTTCCGCATTGCTCAGACCGAAATTATGACTCGGGGAGGAAGCTCTTCAAATGCTTGTCTGTGGTAGCCTTTGCTTTCCTTAGGGGTCAGCAGCAGAAAGCAGCAGTGGTAGGCGGATGGAATCAGCACAGGGGATGCCCTATGGTACTGCATCTCTGCTATTGGGCCCTTAGCCCTATGAGTTTTATAGTTCTATGGAGACCTAAGAAGTTGAGACTTCTCAGACCTGGCCACGGTAGTCACAGCAACTCTCAGGCACCAGGATTCCTCAGACCTTGATGATAGCCAGCAATATAGCTCTGAGACGGACCTACAAAGTCAGGATTCATTAGCATTCAGCACTGGTCAGTGTTAACTGCTCTTTGCCCAGGGTGCGAGCCCCTTGGCTCTGACTGTTCAATAGTTCTCTGGAAGTCTGCTGGTGACCAGGGCCTGTAGTTTGCCTTCTCTGGCTCCTTATGGCTTTTACCTTCCCTCAGCTTTGTCTCTATGCCTTCTCTTGCCGTATCTGCCCTGCCCTTCTGCCTGCCCTCGCTGTTTTGGAATTGTCCAACTGCTTATTCTTCAGCCACCAGACAGCTAAGTGGCTGCCTTGCCCCCTCGGCTGCCAACTGCTCAGCTGCCCTTGCTGCTTCTGCTGTTGCCAACTGCCTCTTTCTCTGTATAAGCAGCTTGGCACGCATGGCTGGAAGTGTGCAAGAAAAGACCATCTAAGAGCAGATCTTTATTGGCCCTAACAATGCAGCATTAGAGAAGACATCTTCAGGCTGACTCACTGAATGAGTGCGTGTCGGGTGCTGGAACCAATCACAGCTTGCCTCTTAGTACCAGTCTCAGTTATCCATCTGCTAGGCCACCAAGGCACCCCACACCCTGTTTCTCTAGGTGGAAGTAGTTTCAGGGTCATCTAGAATTGATTGCTGCTATACCTGGGCTCACACACACTGACACACACATATATACACACATACATACATACACACACATGCACACATGTATACACATGCACACATACATACATACTTTTCTTTTAAAATATTTCTAAATTTTATTTATTTTTATGGTATATGTGTATATGTGGATGTCTTGCCTACATGTATGTCTGTGCAGCTTCTGAGTACCTGGTGCCTGTGGAGACCAGATGAGGGCATCAGATCCCTTTGAATTGGTATTACAGAAGGTTGTGAGCTGCTGTGTGGGTGCTGGGAATGGAAACATGGGTCCTTTTGAAGCTTAGCCTGTACTCTTAATCACTGAGCCATCTCTCCAGCCTCAATAGAATACTTTTCTAAAGATATTGAATTATGGGTTGAGATAGCTAAGTAGGTAAAGTACCCGACTCACAAGCACAAAGATTTGAGTTTGATTCCCAGAACTCGTGTAAAGAGAGCATGTGGTGACCTGTACTTGCAATTCTAGCCCCTGGGAGGTAGACACAGGTGGACCCCTGTGGCTTGATTGGCCAGCCAGCCTAGTTTACTTGACTAGGTCGTTTAGAGATTCTATCTCAAAAAATGGTAGATTTGGAGTTACTCCCAGGTTGTCCTCTGTCTCCTACACACAGGTGCACACATATGCACGAGCAGATATGTGCATACACACACAAAGGAAAAAATAATGCATGCTGGTACACATCTGTAATATCAGCACTGGGAGCAGGGCAGATGTGACAGAGACAAGAGAATCCCCAGAAGCTTGCTAGCCAGCCTGTGTAGCATATGCCATAGAAAACAAAGAAACCAGTCTCAAACAAGGCTGAAGGCAAAGAGTGACACCAGAGCTGTCCTCTGGCATGTGCATAACCACGGGTGATTGCATATACATACACTGTACACACATGCATATACACAAATTAAAAAAGAATCATTATCCAGTCAGTATAACAGAAAAGAGGAGCCCAGGGAGCAGACAAAAGGGTGCCTTCAGGCTGGGCAGATGTTGCAGGAAGTGAAATTGGGGCATGCAAACCTGACAGCCAACCAGAATTCAAGCCCAGAACCACAGAAAGGCCAGATGTGGTGCTGTGTATCTGTAACCAAGATGGAAGGCAGAGACTGGAGAGTTGTCTGGGAACTTGAGGGGCATCTAGCCTGGAATATACAGCTCAGAAGCAAAATCAATGAGAGACCCTGATGGGAAGAAGGAACTGATTCCTGAAAGTTGTCCTCTGACACCCCCACTCCTGCCACCCATCACACTATATATGCATCTGCACTCATTCACACGCCTAAAGAATAATTAATATTTTAAAGAAATAAAAGATGACTTCCCAGGTGTGGACAGTAATGAAACCAGGAGATGAGCAATGTGGTAGTTTTTTTTTCTTCAAAGATTTATTTATTTATTATATGTAAGTACACTGTAGCTGTCTGTCTTCAGACACCCCAAAAGAGGGTGTCAGATCTCATTACGTATGGTTATGAGCAATCATGTGGTTGCTGGGATTTGAACTCATGACCTCCGGAAGAGCAGTTGATGCTCTTAACCACTGAGCCATCTTTCCAGCCCCAATGTGGTAGTTTTAAAGAATGGCCCCCATAGGATCACATATTTGAATGCTTAGTCAGCACAGAACTCTTTGATAAGATTAGAAGAATTAGGAGGAGTGGCCTTGTTGGAATAAATGGAGAGTTATAACTGGGTACCCACGTGCTGGCATGGATCATAGCAGTTATCTGGGGAGGCCAAGGTGAGGAAGACCTTCTGTTTGTTTCCCTTGAGACTAGCTATCCTTGAACCACGAACCCTTCCTGCCTCTGTCTCCCAAGTGCTAGGGATACACATGTGTGCTACCATGCTTGGTAGAATGGGGCATATTTAAAAGGAAAATAAAGGCTACATAATGTTTAAAAAAAATAAACAGCAATCATCCTTGGATGGTGCCAGTCCAAGATTGAATAGGGCGTTGCAGAAATTCTTTATGTAAGCTTGCGGTTTTAGATGCACCACGTAGTAGCTGTTAATTAGACTTATGTGTACCTCATAGCCTTTGCTTTTTTGACTTTCTGCTTCTACTTCGTTTTGGATTTGGCATCCATAACTCCATTTTGATTCTGACAATATTTACACAACAGACAGACTAATGAAAGTAATAATAATTTCATCATGTATACTTTATTAGTCTGATCAGGCTGCCATAACAAAATACCACAGACTAATGACTTAAAAACAGAAATTTGGGAGACCTGGACCTGGGGTCTTGAAAGCAGGAGAGCTGGCCCTGCCCCTCACTTGGGAGAGCAGGCCCTGTATCTCACCTGGGCAGCAGGGTAGAGCTGGGCCTGCTTGCCGGGGTTGCTGGCAAGCAGCGGCAAGGGCATGAGAGCCCAGGCTGAGCAGCTCAGAAACCCCTCAGGCTCAGATCCAGGGCTTTGAATTGTCCCACCTAACACCTACCTGTCACCGAACTGTGTGCATGAAGGGGCTGGTCCTACAGACCCAAAACTACAGGATCTCCACAACGCAGGGCAGCAACAGGACATCTGAGAGGAGTCCCAGTGAGGTTCAGTATCGATAGAGTAGCAGAAGCCAGAGGCCTCACAGCAGACCAAGTCATTGCAGTGGACATTTGTAAGCAGAGAAGTGTGGCCAAAAGGGCACACCGTGGGACACACTGCGACACACTGCAGCTTCCACAAGGTCTGTTTTCTCTGTTGGAGTGGAGGTTGCAAGGGTAGAGGGCAGGTACAAGGGGAGGGGACATGAGTAGGACTGGGGCACATGATGTGACATTCATAAAGAACCAATCCAAACTTCAAAAAAAAAAAAAAAAAACCAAAAATTATTTTTATAGTTTTGGAGGTTAGGAAGTCCAAAATCAAGGTGCTAACCTAGAGGGTTTCTAATGAGCGCCCACAGGGGCTGCTTTCTCTCAGTCCTTATATTGTGAAGATAGAGCAGACCTTTTGGTGTCTCTGATTGGTTTTGTTTTGCTTTGTTTGTTTTGTGGGTGTGTGTTCTTTTAATAGGGTCTCACTATGTTGCCATGGCTGGCCTAGAACACACAGAGATCTTCTTTCCTCTGCCCGAGCATTAAAGGCATGTGCCACCATACCTAGCCTTCTAGTATCTCCTCTTATAACAATATAAATTCTATTGAATTAGGGTCCCATCATATATGCTCAATTAACCTCAATTATTTGCTTACTTCAAATACAGTTACACTGAAGATAAGATGAGAATTTGGGGTACACGTTAGGGAATTCAGCATTCCCTAAACTCTGATCTGTGTTCAATATTGTCCAGATGTTCCCAAAATATATCTTTATGCTTGGTTTATTTGAGTCAAGATCTGAACAAAATTTGTACACTGCATCTGGTTAAAATGTCTTTTTTAAAATTGCTAATAGTTTGTAAGCTATGGTATCACATTCTTATAATCTCAGTACTCCAGAAGCTGAGATAGAAGGCTCATGATTTCAAAATCAGCCTGGGCTATGTAGCAAGTCCCAAGCAAGTCTACAGTGAGGCTCTGTCTCAAGACAGAACAACAACAAAAATTGATGACAGTTTGTTATTTCCATAAGTTTTTAGGCTGTGAACTTATTGAACAAACTGGTTTCTTGGTTGTAGATTTCCCAGTATTTTCTGGGTAAGTTGTCCATGCAGCCACTGGCGAGCAATAAAGGCTTTCTTTCCAGTGATAAGAGTGTCCTGCTGGGCTTACCTTGCAACACTGTAAGCTCCGAATAAACTCATTCCTCTCCAACTTTTATTGAAGCATTAGAAAAGAAGTGAAGACAAGCTTCTTGGGAGAATGAGCATGTTTCTCTATCTTAAACCATTTAAAACTAACTTATGATTATGATTATGATTATTGCTGTGTGTGTGTTGTGTATGAAGATATGGACATGTGTGGAGTGTTATGTGCTCCACATCATGCAAGTAGAGGTCAGAAGATGACTTTCCAGAACCGGTTCTCTCTTTACACTAGACTGCACTTAGGTTGTCAGGTGTGTGAGGAAGTACGTTTATCTGCTGAGCCATCTTGCTGGGCCCTGCACTTCTTTTATACTGAGCCACATAGATACTTGATGAAATTCAAATTTAGTATTTTGCATTGTGGAAGGAGGTTATAGAAACAAATAATCATAGATGGGACTCAGTTGACAGTTGTACTTCCATAGGACCCGGGTTCTAGTCCCAATACTCACAACCATCTGTAACTCCAGTCCTAGGAGTCTGATGCCCTCTTCCGGCCTCTGCACACATGTGGCACAACACATACGTGTAGACAAAACAGCCATACACGTAAAATAAATACATACATACATAAAGTTCAGAAAAAATACTCATAGACGGTACTGCTTCCCTCTGGCTCTTACCAGGCTACATGCACTGTTCTGTGAATCTTCTCTGTTGTTAAGATTGATGAGCATGCACTTCATGCCATCTGGACACTTAATGACACTCTCCATGATCTTGTCACTTAGTAGCTACGGATCATATTTACCTGCCTTGATTTATTCACAAGGAGCTGCCCAAGGTGATGAATGGTTCTAATTCCATTGTTCTCTTTATAGTTATTGGGCAATACTTTGGTTAGTAAAAGACTAGTTTTACAACAAAGGTAATTTATCAGTTTTCAGAATAATGATGAAGTGACACCAAAGTGACCTATAAAGTATTTGTTTGTTTTTAAATAACTTTAGGGACTCATGGGTTTAATGTATGACTTTACAACCCATTGCAATAGTGATTATTCTTACTGATGCTCAAATTGTTTCATTTGGATTGTAAGGGTCATGCTTGAATTGGCTCCTGAGTTCCTTGGATAAAACGGTTGTTAGTACATAGTCCTGAATGGCCCTTGGCTCCCAACTATGGCAAGAACTTCCAGGTAAGTTTGTCTAGTCTTTCCTCCACTTATTCATTCATTCATTCATTCATTCATTTATGTTCATGGCTGTTTTGCCTGCCCATGTATGCCCATACACCACATGTGTATCTGCAGAGGCCATAAAAGGGCATTGGTTCCCCTGGGACTGGAGTTGTGGATGGTGTGAGCTGCTGTGTGAGTTCTGAGAACTGAATCCCAGGTCCTTAGCAAGATTGGTCATCACTCCTGCGCCAGGCGGGTCTGTCTATCTTGTGCATTTCCTGCTCCAGACTTGGAGTTGACATTTCTTTGGGAAAGATCAGACATTTTAAAGTTTTTCTTCTTTTGTTCAGAATATTAAAAGTAAAAGTTCTGGGCCAGGTTTGATGTAATCCCAGAACTCTGGTGCTGAGAAACAAACATTTGCAAGTGGAGACCAGCCTGGACTATGTATAAAGACCTTGTTTCAATGAGTGTGTGTGTGTGCGCGCACACACACACACACACACACACACACACTTTAAAAGTGAAAATAAATTCCCCTTATTTCTAGAAGTCCTGGTTTCTCTAGGACAAAGGGCATTCCTTGTGGTGGGGTGAGGGCCAGCTGTTCTGTGTCCTGCCCTACTCTTGTCAAAACACTGAACTGTTAGCCATTTGCTAGGTAAGCTGTTCTCTCTGATTTGGGCCTTTGTACACACTGGTTTCTCCTTGAAGGTCTTTCTTGTTTCTCCAACTCTGCAGACATTGTCTCTTCTGTGACTCTTACCCAACTTTGGTAGAACTAATCCCAGGCCTGTCATTTTAGGGAGCTTGGCAATTTGTTTCAGGAGTCGAAACATATCGTTAAGAATTTATTAGTTAGATTCCTTCCCTGAGGGCTGCACTTATATCTGACACGTGCATGCACAGTGGCTGCTTCCCAAGCTTGTCAACATTGCTCTCATCTCCTGCTCTGGTCGCTGACAAAATGTACCACAGAGTTCTCTAGTTAATAACTCAATGATGCTCATGTATCATCTACTATGCCAAATGTGCCTCATATGCACCACCTTATTACAACCTTTGAAGGAGGTATTATCTTCATTAGACAGACGAGCCAAAGGAAGCTTGTGGAGTGGGTACAGTTTCCACAACTAGAGATTGGGCCTAGGATAGATTTCCTCAGAAGATCGGACTCCCAAGGTTTGAGATTTGCTGTCCACGCCCCACCCATTGCCCAGAGTTGCATGGCGAGTGTGGCCTTCATTCACCATTGTTCTCCCAGCGCCTGGCACAGGAGGGACAGAAGCCTGAAGCGTGAGGTGCCTTTCATGTCGTCTGCCCAACTCTTGGCCCACGGTATTCCACCTTAACCAGAGCGGCGGAGGGACCCACGCGCGCCCCCGACTCTGCCGCTCACGTGAGGGCCCCACCTATCCTGCCCACGGCTCCACTAACCCCGCCCGGCCCCGCCCCGCCCCTCCCTCCGAACAGTCTCCACCCACTCCCGCCCCACCCCGCCCCCACTCCGCGCTCCGCCGCGCTCGGGTCCACAGCTCTATGGGGAAAGCGGCCGCTCTGAGCCGAGGCGGCGGCTGCGCTGGCCGCTCCCGCGGGCTCTCGTCGCTCTTCACGGTTGTGCCCTGCCTGTCCTGCCACACGGCGGCGCCGGGCATGAACTCGTCCACGTTGGGCTCAGGGCCGGCGCCAAAGCCTCAGCTCCAGCCTGTGCAGGCACCAGAGCGGGAGCTGCTGTCGGAACAGGTGTGCCAGCTAATTTCTGAGCCGGTGTCGAGATCCGAACCTGGGTCCCAGGCGACGTCTGTGCCAAGGCCCTCAGAGGCCGGGCAGGAATCGGAACCACAAGGCTTGTGGCCGGGGTCAGAGGCCGGCTCAAGAGCAGAGTCTGTGCCTCTCACCAAAGCTTCACCAGAGCTGCCATCCTCGCTGTGGTCCACAGCAGGGAGTTTGCCCATCGCCAAACCTGAGTCCAAGCCGTTGTCGAAGTCCCAGCCTCTTCTGCGACCAGGACAGGCGAAGACTTCTGCCGGGAGTCCAGTGTCAGGGACTGGTGTTCAAATGGTCTCACCACCTCTGGACAGCTACAAGGGTTGGCTCCTCAAGTGGACTAACTACCTGAAGGGCTACCAGCGCCGCTGGTTCGTGCTCGGCAATGGCCTGCTGTCCTACTACAGGTATGGAAGTACCGAGGTGGGACATCTGAGGTTGGAGGGTGGTGATGGCTGGCCTCGACTGTGGGCTGTCACCATAACCCTTCTGAGATGTTTGCATGAACTTCTGTAGAAGTACTGCCTGGCAACTGCCAAGGGAAGATGTGACCTGTTGACATGGCCTCTGGCAAGCTTGAGTTTAAAAGGATGGGTAAGGAGATGATAGAGTGGAGTAGGTCCTTTGTTCCCCTCCTGTTTTTGGTAGCTGTGGAGCCTGGGAGGACAGCCAAAGCCAACCGTACAGAGTCCTTGCTGCATCTGGATCATTGTGTTCATGGAGGGAGGCAGCTAGTGAACTCCACTCTTGGGAAGGGCTGCGGGTCCCTCCTCACA
The DNA here is from genome assembly GCA_019843965.1 of Rhynchomys soricoides. Lineage (NCBI taxonomy): Eukaryota > Metazoa > Chordata > Mammalia > Rodentia > Muridae > Rhynchomys > Rhynchomys soricoides. The sequence continues at coordinate 8,230,054 of JADRCH010000051.1, read as the reverse complement.
AGGTTACTACCTTATTAACTACCTTTGCTGACACCTGCTGGTTGCCAGGCCTTGGGCTGGGACTAAACCGACTCACAGATATAGCAGACACAGTGTGTACCCTTTGGGACCCCAAGTTGACATTTTTGTGCAAAGCAGATAATGCTTTCCTGTTACCTTTCTCATCCCAGAAGCAGCATGGGTTTCAGGGCTGCAGCCCAGCAGAGACAGAGCTAACACTACCTCCCGCTAAGGCTGTATTGAAGGGGGAACTTCCTTCCCTTTCACATTAGCTGTTTCCTGGGAGTTTAAGCTTTGAAATCTCAGGTTGCTCTAGGCAGGTAGTTCTCAAACTCGGTGGGATTACTGCAACAATGTCTAGGCCTCCCACCGAATCCCTCCTGCCGTAGGCCTGAGGAAAGTGCCTGAGAGATGGCTTTTCTAAAAGTTCCCACGTGAGGACTGTGAGGCTGGTTGGTCCAGGGTCACTCTCCAAGAAGGTCTTCTCCACTGTTAGACAGATTTCCCTGCCATGCTGTTTGCCAAAGCTTCGGCTTCCTCTGGCAGTTGTACTTCAGGTTCTTGCTGAGCCCTTCGGAGACAAGGCACCTGGTTCAGAGGCTTGCTAAGTGTGCTATGGCTGAGAATTTTTGTGCTCCACTGGGTAGATGTGGCCCTTGTGCCAAGTTGAGGGTCACCACCGACCGTGTTTACTTTCAGGTGGATGGAGGAGAAGCCAAGATGAGTCTGAGTGTGCTCTACTGGCATAGTGTCTCAGTCACCCGGCTGTGACCGAGAACCGCCCTGAGAGTTAGCATACCAAGCAAGCAATAGGAGACCCTTTCCAATGGCAGTTTTATCTATGTTAACCCACACTCCAGCTATGCAATGACAAGGACCTCTCTGTGAATTGCTGCGTTACTTTTCATTTGGAGGCAAGGGGGCAGTAGCTGTGGTCGCATACTTTGTTTTACATTTCATTCATTCATTTCATCCCTCTGGCCGTGGTGGGAGGTAGGTTCCATTGTCATTTTGTTTCACATGGGAGTATTCTGAGGCTTGAGAAGAGGAGAAAGCTTTGTTATCTGGTCACCTGCCCAGAGATTTTTGCTCTGGGCCTGCAGCTCCTCAGTGATCTCACCTCTAAAGAGCCGACTCTTCTGGAAGCTTGAGTACTGAGAAATGTCAGTTTGGAAAAAAGTGTCCTGAAACAAGAAGTTGGTCACTGGAGACTAACAGGCCCATTCCACATTCGTACCAGTGTGTACGCATCCTGGGTTCTAGCCTCCAGTATTGTCTGTGTTTAGTGGGAGTGCTGTGGAGGTCAACATAGGACGTATGGCCTCTCCTCACACTGGACTGTTGTGTTTGCATTAGAAGAGCAAAGGTTTCTCACATTCTCCGTTCTTCCAATAACTGTATATAGAGAGTTGGCCTGTGAAGGTAATCCAAGGATGCAGATTCTTATCACTTGCTTGATAAGACGCTGGGACAGCCTCTGCTCTGCTGTCTAGAATTTCCAGCTTCCTCCACAGCCTCTCTGCTTTGCTATCCCTCCTGGTCTGTTGTTCTCGTTGAGACAGTCTCCCTGCATAGTCCAGGCTGACCTTTAAACTCATGACCTTTGTGCCTCAGTCTCCCCAGTGCTGGAATTACAAGGCTGTGCCACTCTCCCTGGCTTCCCGTCCCCACTTCTGATCTGAATCCCATTTTCTAGTCCAAGCACGACCATCCCGCCACTGGGCCCAAGGCCTGAGCCTCTTCCAGACCTGTGGCTTGCCATCCTGTCAGTAGCAGGGCACCTTCCTGAGGGCTTTGCTGTAGCCAGTGGTGTGTGTGTGTGTGTGTGTGTGTGTGTCCGTCCTTAGCCTCCTTCACAATGCTGCGTTTCTGTTTGTATTCAACAGCCACTGTCTCAGTAGTTCTTCATAGGACAAGATCACAGTGCCTGAACCAACTCAGTGGGAAAAGACAAGCCCTTCTCTTACCTCTTTCCCTTAGGGCTGTGAGGGGCAAGGTTCCCTGTCCCAGTGATGTGGCTGAGAAAGAAACAGAGCATTTCTCTTGCAAGCTTCTCTTGGGCATGGTGGTCAGTTCCTTACTTCCAGTATCTGGGAGGAAGAGGCAGGCAGATCTTTATGAATTCAAGGCTAGACTGATCTATGTAGCAAGTTCCAGGCCAGCCAGGACTACATAATGAGACTGTGTCTCAGAAGAATAGAACCAAATAAAAAATTTAAAACTCTTAACTAGGTAAAGCTGAGTGGTAGGAGAAATTACAGGATCATCTTTTTCTTTTGAATAACAGAAATATTTTGCTAAGACACGAGGTTTATAGAAATGTATTTCTATACACAAGAAAGACAAGCTGTACAAAATGGTTGTAAGGGATGATTGGTTGAAGTCAGGAAATGTACTGTTGGCACCAAACCACATTAGTTGTGAGGCTTGTGATTTTTAACTCTCGTTATGGTTCAGACAGTTGAGCTTATTCATATATACATCTAAATAAAGATGGACCTGGCTAAAAAACATACTCTAAAGAACGAATTAGCTATTGGTTTTTTACTGGGCGAAGGGGAATGCATGCCAGGCCTGACATCCACATGGAAGTCAGAGGACAACTCTCAGGAGTCAGTTCTCTCCTTTCACCATGTGGTTTCACCCAATTGACCTCAGGTCACCTGGCTTGGCAACAGGTGCCTTTATCAACTCAATCATGTCACTGATCCTGTTTTTAAAAAAAACATATTTTTAGATTAATTTAATTTTTATATATGTTTTACCTATATGTATGTCCACTCACCACATGTTTGCCTGGTACCCTTGGAGGTCAGAAGAGGGCATTGGATCTCCTGGAACAGGAGCTACAGACGGTTGTGAACCACTGTGTGGGTACTGGGACTTGAATCCGGGCCCTCTGCAAGAGCTGTCAGTACAGCCATGCTCCTAACACTGCCATGAGATCCTCATAAAAAAGGAGAGGGGAAACAGCCCATGAATTTAAAACAAAACCAACCTTTCTCTAAAAATGTGAAATAAAGATACCCACACCCCTTCAGTTGGCCCTGACAACTACCTTTATTCTTAGTCCATTATACCTAAGTCATGATGCAGAAACAAACAAAAATAGATGCCATTGCTTTTAGACATTTCACGGTAATCCAGACAATGGGATAGCCTTTGCCTCTGCTTTACAGCAGTGAGTCAGAACAAGACAGATTTGCTCATATGCATGTCATAACCAAAGGACTGAAGATGCTTGGTCTTTTACTTTGAACTGTTTCTAAGACAGTATTTATTAAATGCAAACAAAAAAGAAGGCAGTCTTGGCAGAACAGAGGTGGCACACATTTGGTCAGACTGACTTACATACGACTCATAGTGTGGAGCCTGGTCCATGCTCCTGCTTCTACTGTTTGGCATCATTGGCCTTCCACAGATCTGCTAATTAATCATCTGGGTTAAGAGCAGTGAACAAAGGGATCAGTAGTAGAATTTGTGTAGATCTTCAGGGTTGGGGATCACTTATCTTTCAAAACATCTCAACGTATTCTTCCCAATTTAACTAAGTTAGTCTGCTAATCTATGGCACAGCCATACCTAATGGGTACAGGTAATGTCATAAAGTCATTGCAGCTGCTTGAAAAAGATCCAGCAAAGCTGAGCCATAGGATGCAATCATGGTCATGGCATCTTTCACTTTTGCTCTTGATCTCCACGTGCTGCATGCTTTGGGAGCTTTTAGTATTTGTACAACTTGGGGATATTGGGTTGATGGAAATTTCTTTCCTCCTCCTCCTCCTTCTTTTGGGGTCTTTCGAGACAGGGTTTCTCTGTGTAGCCCTGGCTGTCCTGGAACTCACTGTATAGACCAGGCTGGCCTCGAACTCAGAAATCCGCCTGCCTCTGCCTCCCGAGTGCTGGGATTAAAGGCATGCGCCACCACTGCCCAGGGATGGGGAATTTCTTATGAATCCTTTATTCACTCACCCATGAGTACTGCTTCTAAGCTTCCTCAGGAAAGTCTGGAGCAGGCCCCCGCTTTTAGGGGGGTAACATTACCTAGCCCTACTTGAAGGTCCTCCTTATGACGCCCGTAGGTTGTAGCTCAAAGATGCCAGAGATCTCCTTGTAAGGCTCTGACTCCAAGAGACTGTACTTATTCAGGACAAAATATTCAGAACAAAGTAAACTTATAAAGGTAAGCAAGATTTGATGGGCTATAGAAGTTGGCAGCAGAGCCGGGCAGTGGTGGGGCACACCTTTAATCCCAGCACTCGGAAGGCAGAGGCAGGCAGATTTCTGAGTTCAAGGCCAGCCTGGTCTACAGAGTGAGTTCTAGGACAGCCAGGGCTACACAGAGAAACCCTGTCTTGAAAGACAAAAAAGAAGAAGAAGAAGAGGAGGAGGAGGAGGAGGAGGAGGAGGAGGAGGAGGAGGAGAAGGAGAAGGAGAAGGAGGAGAAGAGAAGAAGAAGAAGAAGAAGCAGCAGCAGCAGCAGGCAGCTGGCAGCAGATCAGATTAAAAGTCTCTTCTTCTTGTACACTTAGGCAATTACTCGGCTTGTAAGATTGGGGGCGGAGTCTGGTATGTCCCTTGAAGAAAACATGCAACAACAAAGTTAGATTGGTTTGAGGGGTCTTTGCCCCACACAGGGGCTTATCCTGATGGACAAAGAATGATGTGGATAAATGAAAAAAGAATAAATTTAGAAAAGTTAGCTCGTACAGGACTACTGTGGTATCATATGACCAAAGAACAAAAGAATACCAAGATTAGACATATAAATAAATTCTACAAAGGTATAAACATTCATTATGCCAAAAACTGAATAATAACTGCAACAGCTTTGGCCTGAAGATTTCTTTTCTTGGGCCTAATGACAATTAGCACTCTGACCATTAAAAGTTGAAAATACATTGCTCGGGACGTGGCAATCTACCCAGGCTGGCTTGGAGACTTTTTGTCTAGTGCCCTTGAAACTGCAAGAGCTACCAGCCTGAGAATGGGCTGTCATGCTTTGGCAAAGTATGCCTCTAGATTCTTAACGGTTGGACTCTGGGGTTGACGATGGAAAATGATTGTAGAAGATGGCTCTGCTCTGTCACTGTTTACCAACGGTGACTCAACTTATGACCAAGAGGACATTATGACACGTGTCTAGGGATAAAAGTGATATGATCTATGTTTTGGAACAACATGAATGTATCCCTGCCTACTGAGTTCTGTTTAAATAAGGAAGCACGGACAGCCGGTCAGTCAAGCTTCAAGATTCCCCCGGCTCCCATGCCTGACTCATTGCTCCCTCGATGACTTCTTATCTCCTCTGTGGGACCTGACCATGACTGGGACTAGCCCCCTGCAAATTTGAGGTCATAAAATATCTTCCAGGTGCCTCCATTGGGTATTCAGAAAGGAAGATCCCAACTTCAAAAGTCTCTGCCCCCAAAGAGGGAATCTTGGGGACCAACAATGACAACATGAAAATAGGGGTGCTGTTCTCACCGGGCGTGGCTTTAATGCCAGGGATTGGTTCCAACAGCAAATATTGGCTTTTCCCACGGGCCTGTGAGGCAGCCTGGTCATCCCATCAGCCTGTTTTTTACCTCACAGCGCCTAAGTCAACAGATGGTCGCAGTGACATTCCTGTTACCGGGAGTCAAAGGATGCTGCTTGTAAATACTGCCACGTATAAGTGGTATTTCTGAGAGGTATGGGTCACTGTGCACAGTTTTACTTCTTTCCAACAATGTGGTAAGATAAAGAAAGAGGGTAGGGAATTCTCCATTGCCTAGTAGCCCTAATTATGTGTTTGCTCAGATACCCAGGAATACAGCTCCACGTGCCAGGTTGTTGTTGGTGTTAGTTCCCATTGTAAACATTTCGTTCCTACTTCTTGTCTCACAGAGAACATTTAATGAAATGAAATTAGGGGAGAATTCATAAGTGATACAGAATTTTCAAAGGTATTTGTCCCAACAAGTCATAATAGAAAAATAAAATTACCAACGTGACCTTTTTCATATTCACAAAATTGACGAAGTGAGGCAGAATCCTGTGTTGTGTGACAGTTATTTGCTTGGCCCCATAAATGACATTTGTTTCTCAGGGGACAATTTCAGACAGAAACATTTAAAAAAAATTTTTATTGCCCATTCTTGTCTATCCTTAGAAATGGCTAAGCTAGTTAACAAGAAAGACCTCAAAGCATTAGTCTAGACCCGTGTTTTTCAACCTGTGGGTTGTAACACCACCCCCAGGGGTTGCCTACCAGATGTTTACATTGCGATTCACAATAGTAGCAAAATTACATTTGTGAAGTAGCAACAAATAATTTTATGATTGGGGATTACAATATGAGGAACTGTATTAAATGGTTCCAGTATTAGAAAGGTTGAGAACCACTGGTCTACATCTTAGAGAAAAAAGGCGGCGTTTAAGTGAGAATGTAATTTAAATTCTCTGGCCGAAGATCATTGCATATTTGATGAGCCAGACACATTTCAGAGTGAGTTCAGGTAACAAAAAGGTTCAATATGCATGGTAGCCCCCAGATGAATCATGTGCGCAGTTATCTCTCCAGTGAGCTCAACCTTCCAGAGCCAACTCCTGTGGAGGTTGGGCCCCCAAAAGAGTATCATTTTTGATAATACTTAATTGATGAGAAATGAAGAGCCAAAAGCCCATCCACAGCAGAGCGCCTCTGGAACTGTAACACTTGCATGTCTGTGGTTGAGGCATCGAGGCCCCATCATGTTGGATGCAACTGGAATCAGTATGAAATGCTCAGAGTTTCATGCCTTAAGAGGCTGAGAAGGAATGCATAGACATGTATGCGTATGACCCTGACGATGTGTGCATGTCTGTTTGAAGTGGTTTTGTGTGACATTTAGCATAAGCATACTGCAGAGAATGATAAATGGACAGGGTGTGCTGCGCATGCCAACATTCTGAACAAGTTCTGGTGACAGGAACTGTAATTTTCTCCATGCAACCTCTTCTGAACTTTCCTCTTTCCATGAATAGCTGAAAACCTGAGTCATGCCGTTGCCTCCTCCCTCCCTCCTCCCTCCATACCAGATGGAATGAATTCCAGGCCTGTGTGTCTCTCCTGTCGTCCCCGTCTCCACCCTGATGCTGTATCCTGGCTTTAGTGTGCTTTCTGCTTAACTAGCACCCTGGCTTCCAGCCGCTGTCCTGGTCAGTGCCTCCCTGCCATGGTGCTCATTTCCCTGACCCAGTGGCCCTGGGGTTTGTATGAAGAACACATCCTGCATTGAACCTCTCTAAAGTACCCACCATGGCTTCTGATAACACCAAGAAATGAGCCTTCATCCTCTAAGAACTTACGGGGTGTGACAACTCTGTCTGTCACAAGGACACCATGACCAAGCTTGGCGTCTTTCTAGCCTGTGCTTTGCCACTGTAATCATATCTTAGCTTGGCTAGTCTATGAGTGGCTGTGAATTGGTGGGTTTTTAAAAAGACAAGTGTGGGTTTTTTTTGTTTTGTTTTGTTTTTTTTAAAAAAACGTGTTTCCTATGTAAGAAGCTTGTTTATTGAAATAAGATTGGGCAGATACCTGGAGAATGCAGGCTTAAGCCAGGAGCACTGGAAAAATGACAGGAAACATGGATACAATATGTCAGCAGGCTTAAAGGTGTTGTAACCAGTCACTTGGTGAACATGTAGCTTATTTTTGTGGCCTATTGTTTTAGACAATATTCTCTCTCTCTCTCTCTCTCTCTCTCTGTGTGTGTGTGTGTGTGTGTGTGTGTGTGTGTGCGCGCCGATACCTGTGGAGGCCAGAAGAGGTATCAGGTGGAGCCAAAGTTACAATTGTGAGCTGGATGTGGGTTCTGGAAACTGAACTCTGATCCTCTACAAGAGCAGCAAGTGCTCTTAACTACTGAGCCCTCTCTCCAGTCTCTGGGCTATTGGTATTTCTGTAGAGTCATGAGTGTTTATGTGTATGTAGTCTGTATGCACAGGGTGACTTGTCACTTTGTGAAGTTGTCCATGAATAAAGGGATAAAATGCAGAATTTAAGTTTTTAAAAGGATGTTTATCACAAGCGTTTAGCTCTTGAAACCAGCCTTGGGCTTGTTTGCCTTCTGTGTGGTATGTAAGGACTCATGGGAAGCAGACCACAGGCAGAGATGAGGCCTCTCCCTTCCACTCCTCCTGGCTAACAGGGCCCTTCCTTTCATCTGTGAGATCTTCTGTAGGAAAGGTGCATGGCTTTGACTTCCCTGTGCATAGTAGGAAGTGCGGCTCAGGAGCAATACCAGGACTCAACCCTGCAGGTGTCTCCCCACTCCCATCCTCACTGGGCTCTTGGGTCCATCTAACCCTAGGTTTGGTGAGTTGTGAGACAGACTTAGTAAGCTGCAGAACACCATTAGCCTTACAGTAACGATGCATAGGAAGTATGTAGATCTGAAAAACAAACAAAGGGAAGGAGGAGTAGGGCGGAGTCCAGGGAGCACACACCTGTGGTTCAGGCTTCTTCGGACTCAGTGGAGTCATAGGAGACACAGCCAACTCTGCAGTGATGCTTGGCAACAGGAGTGAAATGCTGCCACCACAGGAGGCTCCTTTCTCAGCCCAAGGTCTGGGCCATGGGCTGCACATATTCAAAACCCCTGTCTAGCATGTGTCTAAATTCCAGATTCCCATAGGGTATCAATGTATACCACATTGTATCAACAGCATGAGCATCACTGTCAATTAAATAACAGCAGGAAGCTCCCCCCACTCCCACTGTAGCTTTAATTTTTCAAAGCTGACTTTTAATGATGGGTTCTTAACTGCCTTAACCTCCCTTTAGCCCACCACCCACCAGAGGTGGTGGAAAAGGAAGGATGGGGGGTATGGGGGGGGGGGTGGACCTGTTTACAAAGGTTCTTTGGAGCAAATCCCATCCGTGTTGTCAGGAAAGCAGCAGTCCAGTTCAAGGTCGGCAGGGGCAGCTCCATCCACTCACAAATACTTCACCAATACACCAGCAGTCCAGTTCAGTAGAGTCAGGGTAGCAAACAGAATCAGCAGCAATAGCACGACCTAGAAGAGACAGGTCTCAGCCTCTGCACGAGTCAGCAGGAAGGACCAGGGTCAACAGGGACACCAGGAGTTCTTTGCTGTGCCTCTCTCAGTGAAGCAAAGATCATCTAGACCAAGAAACACTGCAGAGCTAGCTCTACAAGCAAGCCCTTCTCACAGTCTGTTGTGTCTGGTTTATACTCCCCCCCCAAACATCACGTGCTTCAGCATGTGAGTCTGTCTTAGCAAAACTCCACGTGAGTTTGTATCAGCTGACATCACTCTGCCAATCAGCCCGAGTCCACAGAAGCGGCAAGAAGCCACCAGCACACACCAGAAGTTTATTTGGTGTGTTTCTCTGTACGGAGTCACAACAAATAGAGCTCAACTACACAGTGTAAGGCCAACCAATACATTCAGATTGTTAGCAGAGAATCCTTCATCACGTCTCCTTTCACGTGCTTGCTTTGGCAAAACATCCCTTCACCTGTGTCTGCTTCAGGAAAACACTCCTTCACATGGTTGCTTTCCAGAGAACCCTTAAATTTCCAGTTTACTCCGCCTCCAAATCCAAAGCTCCAATCCAGGGCTGGTTATAGAAGCAGGCCCGTGGAAGGGTGAGCAGCCTCGAGCCTGTGTGTGAATCCTTGTCAGCTCATGTGTGGAAGGCCTCCTCCTTACAAACCTCAGTGATACCAGGCATGGTGAGGGCTAACCTCCACTCTGCTTCAAGGACAGTGAATGCTTCCTCTCGGCTTTGAGTGATGGGATGTCCCCTTGCTTCTGATCAGATCAACACATATGCCAAACTATATTAGTGACTCTTCTGTTGCTATGACCAAAAGCAACTTTCAGAAAAAGCCTTTATTTTGGTTAATGGTTCCAGAGGGAGGGTCCAGATTGTGTGTGTACATGGGGACAGCACGGCAGCAGGAGTGGGAAGCTAGCTCCTTACATCTTTATCTACATACTGGAAATGGAGAGAGCAAACTGGAAGAGGGGCGTGGCCATAAACGTCCACTGACTTGCTTCCTTCAGCAAGGCTCCAGGTCCTAAACTTTCCGTAATCTCCCCAAGTACCACGGCCAACTGGAGGCCCAGTGCTCAGATACAGGAATGTTCAGGAGTGCATTTCTCATCCACTGTACCAACTTAGTAGGGGCCACACATGGTCTATCTAGTCTGCAGCTCTCTGTCTGCCTCTCTCCCTACAGAAACAAAACAAAACAAAAAACAAAAACAAAACAAAAAAAAAAAAAACAAGGAAGGATAAGAAGGAGAGACAGAGGAGGGGGAGGGAAGAGGTAGAAGAGAAGGTGAGTGAGGTTGCCAGGTTGTTTATCTCAAGTGGAAAACCAGCAGGGGAAACAGAGGGGGCTGGAAACTGACAGCCCTGAGCCCAACAGGCAGCTTGATCACAGACAGAGCAGGTGCCACCACAGAGATGTGGCTTCAGGAGTCTGGGGCCACGCTGGGTAATTTTTATACTTGATGCCTCCCCATGTCTCCATTAAACTATTTTTTCCTGCGAATTCTGATCATTCAGCAATGCTTGCTCCTCCCGGATCATACCTCTGCATATTTCACACTGATACCACTCCTCCCATTTTGACTGTAATCTTGGCCCACTGCCTGAAACCAAACAGGAGCAGATGGCCTTGCAGAGCTGGCAGGGGACACTGCCTGCCACACTGTGTTGTCCTCTGATGGAGCTGTGGGCACTGCTCTGATATGGGCTGTGCTTTCCTGAGTTCACCAGGTACACACAGCACTCACTGCCCACCTGAGCCAGCTGTCCCCCTCCAACTCTTCCTGGGCCTGACCTGCCTCAAATCTACTCCACAACTGTCTGTCTTTTCTTATTCTCCTAGGACTTCACACCAGCCATTGCCTAGGATGGACAGAGGGTGCTTTGTACTCAATGCCAAAATCTTGGCCTGGCGATAACAAGGTCATCTGGGTGTTCCTGGGTTGGATCTATCCGGTTCCTTAGCAATGATCCAGAGGAATCATGCTCGGGATGCCATTCCCTGTAGTGGCATTTGGCCATGCTTCCTCCCCTCCCCCTACCAGAGCAGAGGCTGTGTCTTTACCATGTAGGATCCTCTGGGATGCCTAGCACTTCAGAGACTCTCAAATGTCAGAGAAGTGTTTTATAGAGAACACACTTCATAGGCTAGTGGTGCAACTTAGCAATAGTATGTGTGCTTAGCATCTGTGATTCCCTGGGCTCAATCTCCTGGGTAAAATAGCAATCAAGCAAGGAAAAAGTGCTTTGTGAGATTCACCTCTACTGTGCTGTTAAGACCCAATACTTGGAGGCCGAGGAGAGAGGGAGGTGGTTCAGTCAGTAAAGTGCTATTTGATTCCCCAGAACCCCCATTTTAAAAAGTCTGTGCACGGTGACACGGGTTTGTAATCCCAGCACTAGGTGGGTAAGACAGGTAGATCCTTCGCTAGCCAGATTACCTAGGCTGCCTGGTGAACTCCAGGTCAACCGAAGAGGGAGATCCTTTACCCTCAAAGTAGACGACAGCACCTAAGGATGACCTCGTCCTTACATGCGTGTGCACATATATGTACCCATACTAACACATGTGGAGGGAGGGGGAGAAGGAAAGAGAGAAAAAAGGACTCAATATTCAGCCTGAACAACTTCAGTAGCTCGGGAGGACCACTGCAGTGGTCCAGGGGGGAGTCATGGGGTTTCTGGGGGAATAAGGTACACCATCTGGGAGAGGATGAAGTCCAGGGTGAAAAAGAGGGGTCCAGGGTGGAAGAGAGGGGTCCAGAATAGAGAAGAGAAATCCAGGGTTGCTGGGAGGGCACCAGTATGGCGGAGAGGAGTTCAAGATGAAGGGGAAGGGTCCAGGATGGAGCATGTGTGTATGGGGGCCAGCAGGAATGGAGGAAGGGTCCAGGATGGGTGTGTTTAATGAAGGCCACTTGAACCCTTGACAGAGGGAGAGAGGAAGGTTCTTTAGTCAAGGCTGGGTTGTCAGTGAATCATAGGGCACGGGGGAGGAGGAGGAGGAGGAGGAGGAGGAGAACTTTCACCTCATGATAGACAGGAGGCAGAGGAAGGGCCTCCCCCAGCGACCTACATCTTCCACACCTTACCCCATACTCCAGTAAAGCCATCACGAATGCATCTCAGGCCTCAGTTGTGAGACTGCATGGTTGACTTGTGTTAAGATGGAGCCCGTGGAGGTGGGATTTTGTTTTTTAATATTTGTTGTATTTCATGGTTGTAAGAACCTTTGAAAAGCAGAGGAACAGAGGTTCCAAATCTTCCTTCCATCTTTAGGGGCCAGGCAAAAATCTGTCCTGCCTTTGGCTTTTGGAAGAAAACTCCAATGTATTACAGGAAACTTTGGACTGATCCAGCCCCCCCCCCCGAGCCTCCCTTCTTGTAGCACATTGGATTTAATAAGGACCAAATCTGAGCGTCCTGTAATGGAGTCCATGGTGCTCACGCACGTGTTACTCCCATTTGATGACCATCCAGAGAGAAAGATGGTGATATAGATGAGAAAGCTGACACAGGTCCTGGAGCAGCAGCCCTGTGAGTGGGTGTCTGAGCTGAGAGCTGATGCCAGGGCTGTGTGATGCACACCCCCTGCTCAGAGCCTCACCTTAGCGATGGAGACAGCCCTTGTCCTCCCAACTCAAGAGATCTATCTCCCTCTGCCTCCTGAGTGCTGGAATTCAATGTTTGCACCATCACTGCCCAGTTATTTTTGCCCATTTTTAAAATCAGTTGTTTGTTCTGGGTGGTGGGTAGGACTGCAGCCTCCATCAGGTTTGAAGATGTTCTCTCCTGCTTTGTGGGTGGTCTTTGCAGTTTTTGTGTGCTGTGGTCCACCTCTCTGCTTCCTGCTGCTGCTTCTGTGTTACGTCCTGGAAAAGTCAAGTCTCAAGCCAGCCCTTTACCCTGCATTTTCTTCTAAGAATTTTGTAGTTCTAGATTTTTTTTTGAAAAAAACTATTTATTTTATGTATGTGAGTACACTTGTTGCTCTCTTCAGACACACCAGAAGAGGGCATTGGATACCATTACAAATGGTTGTGAGCCAATATGTGGTTGCTGGGAATTGAACTCAGAACCTCTGCAAGAACAGTCAGTGCTCTTAACCTCTGAGCCATCTCTCCAGCCCCTAGTTTTAGATCTTAAATTTAGGTCTTTATTCCATTTTGAGTTGAAAAAATTGGAAGCCTTAGAATTAGATGCAGGGCCTTAAGCATTTGCTCTCCCCCTGAGCCACACCCAGCTTCTGAGTTAATTTTTGCAGATGACCAGATAAGGCTCCAGACCCATTGTGGGGATGCCAAGAGTCCCAGCACTGTTTTCTGAGACCCCCTTTGGCACTGGCACATCAGAGGTCCCTAGAGCACATACTTGGGGTTAAAAGCCTCCTGAAAATCACCATGCTGGTTAGAACCACGCACTGCTGCTCTTGGGGCTCAGCTGCTCTTTTGTCCTCTGGGACAGTGAGTTGGGGTGGGGCATAAATCCAAGGAAACAGATCTCTAAGGTCTGTTCTCAAGTCTCTCTGTTTCTCTATCTCTGTCTGTCTCTCTCTGTCTCTCTGTCTGCCTGTCTGTCTCCTCACCCCTCTCATGTGTTTGTATGTGTCGGGTGTGTACTTATGCATGTGGAGGCCTGGGGTTGACCTCAAGTGTCTTCCTTGATCATGCTCTATAGTAAGGCTGGGTTGCTCACTGAGCCTGAAACTCACCTATTTGATCTAGCAAGCCATCTTGCCCTAGGGTCCCCCGGTGTCTACTCTGCACCACTACACCCACCCAGCATGTAAGTGGGTGCTAGAGAGATCCGAACTCCAGTCCAAACTCCGTGCAGCAGGAGCTTTACCTCCTGTAAATCTCTCTTCATGATGTTTATCCCTCTTTTTTTCAGTGCTGGGGACCAAATTCAGGGTGGTGCATTTGATGGGCAAATTCTCTCCACTCAGCCGCATCTTCACTCCCCGTGTGAGTGAGCGTGTGGGTGGCAGCTGGTGAGAAGGCGGGCGACATCAGTGGCAGACTCCCGAGTCCTTGGAACATGGCTGACAGAGGTGTGCACTTCGTGTTGCTTAGGTCGCCTTTTCATCTCGTGCATCAGTGTTTATGTAACCATGGCTGACCTTAAGCCTCTTGTCTCTCTCTAGCATCATACCCTGGGGACCTCTTCCTCCACCACCATGCTCCAGTGACAATGGACTGTGTGTGCACCCTGACAAAAGACAGCACTGAATCCTCAGCTTGCTGTGCTCCTAGATCAGTCAGCTTTATGGTTTAAACTCAGTTTTAGAGCAGCAATGGGTTAGTCTTGAGTACCTGCAGGGGGCTGAGGCAAAGAGGGGGTTGGTGAGGTGTATCATTCCATCATGGTGACAGAGTAGGGGAGGAAGAGTAGAGGTCACAGCAGGCATGCAGCCATCATTCTGGTCCACATTTCATTCTGACGAATCACAGCTGACAGCCTTAGCCTTTTCAGATGGGTAGGGAAGGCATCTACTCTGCTCCAGGAGTTGATCCTGCAATGCTCAGTGACAGATGCACAACTGTGGATTGCACACCAGTCACACAGGGTGTCAGGCGCTGCAGAGAACTCTCACTCACGGGTTCTACTCTCCCTTCTGGGGACTGCATGCCATATAGTCTCTGCATCAGATTTACCTTGACTGTGTACCATGTACCCTGATGATATCCAGGCCAGCTTCCACCAGCACGAGCACTCTGACGTGAGCCCCTGTCCCTCGTGTGCCATTCTTCCTTAAGTGCAGCTAGAGTTGCCTGCTTATCATGGGCAAACCCAGCAGCAGCCACACCCCGAGGAAGAACGCCCCTCCCCTAGTAACCCTCAGCTGCCCAAAGCTCCTCTGCTGGGGTGGAGCCTCATGGGCCCCTCCCACACTCACACCAGAGTCACCGACGGACTGGCTTGATCTTGTGCGACTCTTGTGCAGATGACCACAGCTGCTATGTGTTCACGAGTGCAGTAGCCCCTTTGTAGCATCTCACCGTCTCTCCCACCCCCTCTTCTGTGATGTTCCCTGGGGCGGGTGTGGTGTAGGTGTCCCACTGGGGTAAGTACTCAGCAGTCACTTGGGCTCAGTACTGTAACGAGTTATGAGTCTCTGCACTGACTGCTGCATACTGCCTAAGAAACTTCTCTGATCAAGGTTGAAAGCAACGCTAGCCTATGAGCATTGACATAAATGTTTAGAAGCCAGTTTGATCCCTTGTAAGTAGCGTAACAGTAGCCGTGCTTGCCCCCGGGCCTGCGACCTCCCCAGCCACGGGCTTCTGCCCAGGTTTACAGTACTAGGCTCGAATTCCCTCCTATGAGAGTGCCTCAAATTCATTAGCAAGGCAACAGGTTACCCCTGTAATAGTGATGCCAGCTTGTGCCTGTGGACACACCTTGCCTTGAAGCAGGTCAGGACTGCTGAGTATGCCCCTTGATGAAATCCCATGGTGCCTGTACGACATCTTCTAGTGCCACGAAAGCTAGCCAACAGGAAGGAAGTTTCCAGGTTGATTCTCTATGCTTGCAACCAACGTATGTGGTGTCTTTAGCAATTGAGGCTTACGGTAAAATCCAAGCATGGTGGCAACAGCCTGTGCTGTTTTAGAGGCCTCCTTAGCATGTAGGGAAATATGTCACACCTGGCACTGAAATTTTCACTTTAGTTTTTGTAAAGGTTTATTTATTTTTATTTTATATGTATCAGTGTTTTCTATATATCAGTATGTCTGTGCACCATGAGCATGAGGTGCCCGCCGAGGCCAGAAGAGGGTGTCTGATCCCTTGGAACTAGAATAATGGATGATCGTGTTCTACCATGTGGGTGCTGGGAATTGAACCTGGGTCCTCTGCAAGAGCAAGTGCACTTAATCTCTGAGCCATCTCTCCAGCCCCAGATTTTCATGTATTAACCCCTGTTTTCTGGGAGAAGCTTGCATGCTTATGCAGATGTCTTTATCTAAATTCCTGAGTCAGATGGGGGGGGGGGGGGGAGAAGAGAAGAAAGAGGCTTGGGGCTTGCTTGGTTAGACCAGGCTAGCCCCAGACTTACACAGAGCTTCCTGCTGCTGCCTCCCATGAAGAACACTGGGATCAAAGGCGTGCACTACCACTCCTGTCTTAAATTGTATTTTTAGTTTGCTTGCAAATTATTGTGTTTCCATACGGCTGTTCCAGAATCCCCCATCCCCGGAATTCCCGCTCCCTCCTTTCATCTCACCTGTACTCCACCACCCCCTCCCTCAGTTCACCTGCTCCCATGACAGCTTTCTAGCTTCCGGGCTTCCACGTGTGCTCCAAGCCACCTCATCACTCCAAGCCATCAGCCACACACTGCACAGAGGTGTCATCGGTCTTGGGAAGCTGATGAGATTTTCCAGGTCCCTGGTATGGGGCAAAAGAATGTCTTGGTAGGAAAGTGTGTGTGTGTGTGTGTGTGTGTGTGTGTGTGTGTATCTGCACGTGTGCACACATGCTGGGACCAAACCCCGAGCTTCTTGTGTGATAGGCACGTGCTGCATCCCTGAGCTACTGCTCCTGCCTGAAAGAGTCATCAAACCAACCATACTTTTGCTTATCCCCATTGACACCAGCCTCTGAGCACAATAGTGGCTCATGTGACAGAGAAGCCTCTACTCTCTAGGACAAGCCAGCGTTCCCTCCACAGTGCTGGGTGTTGAGCTGAGCTAGGAACCTGTCCTGGGATGTTGCTGTCCTATCACAAGGCTGGACTGCCTCAGAGAAGTTCTTTCAGTGTCTCTGTGGCTTACCCATGGATGCATGACAAGTTACCTCAAAATCTAGAGGCTGAAGGCAAAAAGCATTATCTCCTGGTTTCTGTGAGTCAGAAATTCATGAGTGGGTGGATAGTTGGATTGCTTCTGGCTTGGACTCTGTCATAAGGCTGCTTCATCCAAAGGCTTGACTGAGACTGGAGGCCCCACTTCTAAGGGCAGTGACTCACATGCTGCAGAGAGTGTGAGTGGCTGGCAGGAGGCCTCTGGCTCTTTCCCTGTGGTCTCTAAAGGGTTGTTTGAGTCTCCCCTCAACATAGCCACTAGCTTTCCTAGGGGAAAGGAAATACAACAGAGCAAGGCAGGAACCATGAGATGCCTACCCAGTGTGTGCAGGATCCTCGTGATCACACACAGAGGTCTTGCTCAGAGAGAAGGAAGACCGCAAGACTCCACCTTCTTCTCTCCTCACTGGTGAACAGCCCTGCTTTGCAGATTGGAAAAACAAAAGACACACACCCCCACCCCCATCGCAAAGTACTTGGTAACTGTTTTACCAGTGAAAAGGATGCTTCGGAGTGCTAGGGATGAGCCTGTCCGGCTCTTCAGAGCCTGACTGCCACCCTCATTCCTCTTAGCTGCCACAGACAGCTCTGGAAAACAGAGTTGGTGAAGGATGAGAAGGCACACTGGAGGCTTCTTTGGGAAGTGGCCACATTGTACACTGACCTATTGTAGTTTAGGGATCTTGTCACGGGGAGACCCTTGTCTGTGGCAGACTTCCAATCCTTTCTTCTTTCAGTCCACGTGGTGGAGGGAGGTGACGCTCACAGGTGTGCAGTGCCATGGGAACCCAAGACAGTGGCCTCCCCAGAGGCTTGGTCCCTGCTCTAGACGAGGGCTTAGCCCAGGCTTCAGCAGCCCTCAGGAAATGCCATGCTGACTGGGAGTAGATCATTCAAATGCACACTGTGCCTGCCCACCCTTATGGGGCCTTTGGTTTACAGTTGCTCCTGTATTTTGACAGTTTAACTGTCATTTGTGTTTCAATTAAAGCTTCACGGGGGTCAGCTTTATATTAGATAATTTCAACCAATATTAATGTCAGTACCTGCGGTACTAGAGGCCACCGTGTGTGTGTGTGTGTGTGTGTGTGTGTGTGTGTGTGTGTGTGAATTCCTGATAGATTATCCGTCTGTAAGCTCATGGTGTAACATAAACATATGTGTGTCCTTGGTGTGTTCAATTTGGAATTAAGCGTTTCCTTGATTGATCCTAGTTGTGGCGTTTCTACCCTCTGGCTGGTAAGTGATTCTTTCCCCATTTTCTTCTCTTGGTATAGGATTTTCTCTGGTTTGTTTTCACGATGCTGGAGTCTAACAGGAAAGGACATAAGAAGAGCAGAGCTTCAGGGCTCTGTAGGTGGTGACTGCCACTACCAGGGTTATGTGATAACTTAAAAAAAGAAAATCTGTTCAAATATCCTGAAATGTTCTGTGTAGGAGAACCAAAGTCACAGACCCACGGCTGCACTCAAAATAGAGGCAGCCCGTGCCCTGGGGACCTTGCTGGTGCCTTGTTTCTCATCCTGAGATGCTTAGTGAGCAGAGCCTGGGACTCTGGAGGATCCCATTGTCACGAGAGTCACTTGGCACCACTGTTATTCGAGCAAAGAAGGTTTGAAACATTATACTTATTTTTAATATGGAGATTTTTTCAAACACGGAGGTGGTATGTTATATAATGACCCCTTGTTCCCATCCCCCACTGCCCGTAGGTCTCAGCTGTTCTCCCAAGCTGTGGCTTCCATGCCTCCCGACTTGAAGCAAATCTCAGACATTTTAACTTTCATTGATAGTTGTTTCCCTGTGTCTATTTATTTATTTTTAAATAAAATAAATAAATGTAACTAACATTGTAAGGTTGTCATATATCCTGTTAACATTAAATTTCATCATTACTTTATAATTTTTATTTTTTTTCCTTTTTTCCTTTTCCTGTGTGTGGGTGTGGTGTGCACATGTGTATACACATGTACACGCACGTGCATGTGATGGCGGATGTCAGGAGCCAGCCTTAATCACCTTCCTACCTTATTACTTGAACAGGGTCAAGCCCAGAGCTCACTCTGACATAGCTAGCCTTAGTGGCCAGCGTGCTCGGGAGATGCCCTCGTCTGCCTTTGTGAAGCTGGGATTACGTGAATTCTGGGCTCTGCACTACAGGCCTCAGTCCTTCACAGCAAGCTGTTTGATGGCTGAGCCATCTCCCCAGCCCCCAATTCATTCATTCTTTCTTTCTTTCTATCTATCTATCTATCTATCTATCTATCTATTACAATTTCTAAATAAGTCCACACACTTGCAATTCATTAATGCTTATCTTCAGATTTGGAGATGATACCTTTTAAAATTGAAAATAGACTTTTTAATACCATATACTCTGCTCATGGTTTCCCCTCCCCAAACCCCACCCAGATCCTGTCCTCCTTCCCGGATCTAGATACTTCCTTTCTCTCATTAGGATACAAACAGGCAGTTAAAAAATAACAATAAGATAAAATAAGAACAAACCAGAAAAGTAGAAGATACTTTTAACTGATTCTTTACAATTATTCTTATCTTATGTGCATTTATGTTTTGCCTGAATGTAAGTCTGTGTGAGGGTGTCAGATCCCCTGGAACTGAGGTTATGGACAGTTGTGAGCTGCCGTACGTGTGGAGGGAATTGAACCCAGGTCCTCTGGAAGAGCAGTCAGTGCTCTTAACCACTGAGCCATCTCTCCAGCCCCAAGGAAGATACTTTCAAAGTTGATATAATTTTAAATTTGGAGGAAAGTTAGAGAAATAATGTGAAGAACTCCCGTGCCTTTGATTTAGTTCCCAAATGGCTAACATGCTGCTTACCTTATGCCTGTGTTGATTTTACATGCATTACTATTTAAGAGTAAGAAACACAATGGGATTCATCATCCTTTCTCCTTCCTTCCTTCCTTCCTTCCTTCCTTCCTTCCTTCCTTCCAAGACAAGTTCTGACTATGTAGTCTGTGCTGGCTCTGAATTTCCGATCCTCCTGCCTTAACTTCCTGAGGGCTGAGATTATAGCCTGCATCACTGTATGGGGTTCCATGATTATTTACTCTTTCGGTGCATATTTTTAAAAGTAGGGCCATCCTTCCATGCCACAGCCCAAGGCATGAAACAGTGCTCTAACTCCCCCTCAGGCCACCTTGCATCCACCTCCTACCCCAGGGTCCTGAGAGGCATGGAATCTAGCACAGGGCTGTACAGTGCACATTGATTTTAAGCAGATCCATTTTTCCTGTTTCTCTATTCTTCACGATTTTGACATCCGTGTTAAGTACACAGCAGTGACTGTAGAGACCCTGCTGTGGGGTCTCTTGCCTGTCTCCATGTGTTTAGATATGGGTCCTGAGTTTTGTGGCAGGAACACTGCAGAACACAGTGCTGTGCCCTCCTTGGGATACCCTGTCAGGAGGCATGTGACACTGATTTCCTGTTCTATTATTAGCATGTAACTTTTATCACTTGGCCAGGATGGTGCTTGGCAGGTTTCTCTGCTGCAGACTTAATGAGTTTTGTGATTTTTAATTGCTAAGTAATTAGTGTTTTTTAAAAGTTTAGGGTTTTTTTTTTTTAAATCAAATGTATGCTGTGTGTCTGTGTGAGTGTATACTACATATATATGAATGCTGCAGGTGTCAGATGCTCTGCAGCTGGAGTTACAGGCAGCTGTCAGCTCTGTGGGTGCTGGGGATCAAACTTGCACCCTTTGGAAGAGCAGTACATGCTCTTAACTGCTTGTTGGTCAGTGTTCCGAAGGCCTCAGGGCATGAATGCTGGGAGGCAGAAATGCTTGGGGAGTTTGAGCTTCCATGCCACCACCAGGCAGGTGCTAAGCACTGAGACTCCACTCCAGAGGTGGGAAAGCACAGTCTGAGATGTGGGAATGCCAGAGCTGGTTTGGGGGAATGGGGGTCCCTGGTGATTGTTCTTAGCTTGGCAGTGGTTGTCTGGGAGTGCAGATGGGCCTTCTGTGGGAGATTTGGCTGCTGCTCTGTTGTGGTTCTGTAGGTGAAGACCTTCTGCATGGTGGTGGTAGATGAAAGAGACAGTCCATGTTTATCCATATCATTTATTGGATGTTCATTGTGGAAAATGGGTGCATACCATACCGAATCAACTTCTCAGGGTGAACCCGAGATTAAAGACCTTTTGCAGGGAGGAATGTCTGGGAAGGGAAGCTTATTGGCTAAGCCCTCCGGGCCTCTAGGTACCTCATTAGCATGGAGAACTCTGTTCTGGGCCTATGTGACCACAGGTCACATTTCCTTATGTGGAGAATGCAGCATGTGTTCCAGGCCAGGAATCTGGTAGGGAGCGGGGAGTCAACCTAAATCTCAGGTATGTGCCTACCTCTAGGTCTCCACTTGCTCTATCCAGCAAGTTTCCTGGCATGGTTTTACTGTCCCACAACTGCTGAGTGTCTCTTCAGCCCAGTAGGTGTTTTCATGAGCCGACACATGGCTGTGTGAACTCCCATTCCTTGACAAGCTTTTCATCAAAGGCATTCGGATCCATCAACCATTGCTTTGATGACTGTCAGTATGTGATTTTTTCAGTTAGCACCCCCCTTCCACATGTCTCAGTAGCCATTGTCCTGTATCCTATATTTATTTATTTACCTATTAATTTGTATGTATCAACATGAGCCCGTGGGGCTCACATTTATTATGTATTTTGATGTGCAGATGCCCAGCTTGAGGTATGCTTACATTTTAACGTTATTATTACTGTTTTATATGTGTGGATATTTTGCCTGAATGTGTGTCTATGCCCCACATATATGCCTGGGTGCCTGTGGAAACCAGCAGAAGCCATCAGATCCTGTGGAAATGGAGTCACAGACAGTTGTGAGCTACCATATAGGTGCTAGGAATGGAACCCAGGTCCTCTGGAAGAGCAGCCAGTGCTCTTACCCGCTGATCCACCTATCTATCTGCATGCATCAGGGAATCTTTTGTTACAAATATTGGTAATTTTCTCTTTCTATTATGAATTCTACAATGGTGCTACCCGATCACTGTTTTCACAGTTATTAGCAGGGATAAGTGTGTAAACTCAGCTTCCCCTTTACAGCCATTTGGTCCCCTAATGTTATAGTTTATTCACTATTAATTAAATACATGAGTTGAATCTCCAAGGGAACTCTATACACGGAATTAGAATTTGATACAGGCTTAGCAGTGATGGGAGAAGCCCAGCGTGAGGGAGTTGCCGGGTAACGTGACAGTTCCACTGGCCTGCTGGATGGGGCCTGTGGGAGGGAAATGCCTAAATAGAAGGACTATGTGAAGGCAGGGCAGGGGGACACGGGGCGGGGCAACAGCACATAGGTAAAGAGAACCGTCTGTGTACAGGGCACACACGGCCAGGAAAGGGGCAGGCTGCAGTATAGAAGCAGCAGTCAGGAGAATGAAAAGCAGGACTGAAAACATCTGGGAGCAGGGCTCAAGCAGGACTGAAAACATCTGGGAGCAGGGTCTATGGTAAGAGAAGAGGAAGATAAGGGATAGGGCCTCAGATGGAGCTCAGTGGCAGAATGCTCACCAGGCTTCGAATGTTCAGAAAATGCAGTTCAGAAAGGAATTGTCTAGGACAGGCAGTGGGGTACACAGGTAGCTAAGGAGGCTGTGGGTGCTTCTAGATGAGGTTACTGTGGCCTCGTGCAGGGGAGGAAGGGCCTCTGGGGCAGGGTGGATCTGACAGACAGCAAGGGGCATGCGGGAAGGACTTGGATTCAGCCTGTTGAAGCTCAGGGCTGAGGCTCAACCCAGCTTACAACTATAATGATGTGGAAAGGCACTGTGGGCTTTTTTTTTTTTTTTTTGCATTGGCAAATAAATATAAGTCATATGTTTCACTCGTATTCTACTTGGCAAGACATCTCAGTGAAAAACGGACAGCTGGAACATTGGCTGCTATTCTGTGGCAGGCTTCTGACCTGATCTCTGGCGGTGCGGAGTCATCACCCGGCTGTAATGGTCCTCTGGTATCTCAGTGGAATCACAAAGGTGGATGTGATGGCTGCTCAGTGAGTGGTACTGATGGAGTGGACTGAGGTGCCCTGGGTCTGTTCCCCTGTGACTGTGTAATACCCCAGCATTGGTTCACTCTGTCCAGAGAACAACAGACACAGGGTAGCTCCATAGAGACCCCAGGAGACAGAGGCGCGAGTTCATCATCAGCTTTGCCCACAGACGTCCACAGACTTGCCTCCCCATAACCTCCACTTAACCTCCAGATCCATCAGAGCTGTCTGCATGCAGCTCTGTAATTGTCATGTGGAGCCAGCACACAGAAGCCACCGCTTAGATTCAATCCAAAAAGTTGAGTGTCACTGTGAGACCTGGCCTGGTTCATTTTCCCTGGCCTCGTTTTTTTGGCATTTAAAGTCTCCCTTGAGAAGGGCCAAACTACAAGGACACTCCAAATATATGTACATTTTAATGAAAGTGTAACAGGAGGCTTGCAAGGCTGACTCCTCTTCCGGAAGCTCATCGTGTGAAATTACTTCCCAGGATATGACAGATACATTGTATAGGGCACAGCATTTTATCAGTTCAGCTTACATCCACACAGTACCTCTGTTCCTACTGGGACTGTCAGCAACATGACTCCTGATCTTCACACGGCCCTCAAAGTGGGCGATGAAGACATTGCTTAACATGGGTATTTATCACGTGTGCCCACATATTGGTTAGAATCAACCCCACTTTACCAAAAGGGGAGGGTCCAGTGAAAGATAAATCTACTTTTAGCCTGTAGAACTGGTTGACCTCAGAGCAGAGCTAGGAGCGTGGTATGTGATAGCTCCACAAGCTTAATTTAGAACCATCTGGTAGACTGGTGAGACACAGCCTACCACATTCAGGATGGGTGTCCCTCAGAGTCCCACCAGTGCATGTGTGTTCATGTGTGCATGCATGTGTGAAGTACATGCATACATTCATGTGCGTGCGTGTGTGTGCGTGTGCGTATGTGTGTGTGTGTGTGTGTGTGTGTGTGTGTGAGTGAATGAATTCGTGTATGCAGAAGTCAGAGGAAAGCTTCTCAGGAATCAGTTTTCTCCTTCTATGGTAAAATCCAGGGATCCTACACAGTTGTCAGGTTTGCTTGGTAAATAAATGCTTTTACCCACTGAGCTGTCTCACTGGCTCTGGCTTTTAAATCTTTCTACTTTTAAATTGGGTTGCTCTCCAGTATGGAGGCGCCTCAAAAAATTAAAAGTGAAATGTCTCTATATATGATCCAGGATCCCAATCTTGGGAATTCGTCCAAAAGAATTGAAGGTAGGACCTCAAAATAATGTCAGCACTCCCGTGCCCAGCATTGTTCAGAGCAGCCAAAACCACAGGAAATAAACCGTATCCATCAGCAAATGGAGGCTTAAAAAGAAGGTGTGTATCCCGATGATGGAATGTCAGTCAGCCATACAAAGGAAGGGGCCTCCCTACCATCTCTGTCAGTCATAGATAAACCTGGAGTGAAATAAGCAGTCATGGGAAGACACATACTGCGCAATCCACTTGCAAAAGATATCTAAACTAGTTGAGCCAACCAGAGCAAAGATTACAACTGGTTGCCAAGGGCTGGAGACAGACATTAACCAACAGGTCTAAGACTTCAGGCATGCAAGAAGAATGGGTGCTGGTCCCTGCTGCACAGCACTGCCTGTCAGTGATGATGCTGAGTTTTGCTCCTAAATATGCGTTGAGGATAGATTCCCTGTTAGGTTCTCATGTTAATCCCTCGAAGAGCCTGGCTGGAGAGATGGCTCAGTGGTTAAGAGCACTGGCTGCTCTTCCAGAGGACCTGGGTTCTGTTCCTGACACCCACATGGTGGCTCACAGCCATTCATAACTCCAGTTCCGGAGGATGCAGCATCCTCTTCTGGCCTCTGTAGGTACCAGGCATGCACATAGGACATAGACATAGCCGTAGGCAACATGCATGCACCTGCACACACACACACACACACACACACACACACACACACACACACACACAATTAAAAACACCTTTAAAACCTTGAAGTAAGAGATTAATCTTATACTGGTTTTAGTTACTCCTCCATTCCTTTCATTTTCTTATTGTGAGTTTTTTGAGACAGAGCTTCAAGTAGCCCAGGCTAGCCTGAAACTCCTGTGACTTTGAGCTCCAACTCCCCCTGCTGGGTTGAAGGTATGTGCTACCATACTTGGGTTCTCTCCCTCGCCCTTGCCCTCTCCCTCTCCCTCTCTCTCTCCCTCTCTCCCCCCAATCCCCATCCCCACCCCCCTCCCCCCTAGTCCTTTCTCTATATTGGATAGACTCATTGTAACTCTGTCCCTCAGCTGGTGGCCTCCCCCCCCATGCTTTTGTATCCATTTGAGATTAAGACACCTCTATAATACGTTAGTCTGTGCATGCCAGGTGTCCAGGATCCAGAATAGGCAGCACGGGGCCTTTTGAGGCTCTATGCTGTTATTTACATTTCAGTCTAGCAGAACCTGGCAGTATTAGCCACACGGCATTGGTTTCATGTGCATGAACTATGCAAGATTAAAGGTATCGCAGGGTATCGTGCCAGTCAGTGTGCGCTAGGGTTTGATTCTCCGGCAAAAGCTACCGAAAAGTTGCAGTGGAGCCCCCAGCATGATAGAGCCATAGGATGTTGACCAGGGAAAGCTGCAGACATGGAATGGACCTGACCCGAGAGCGAGACTACTGTGCTGCAAGCAGCAAAAGAAGAAAGGAAGGGCTCCCCCAAATCTTTAGGAGCCCAGATGATTCTGCCATGAGCTGAAGATGCCAGACATGATGCTGCAGAATTCTGTGTTTGCCTGCTGGGTTTCAGTCCTGCTTTAATCTGACCACCCTTGCTGTGTTCCCATTCTTCTCTTCTGGATCCGGACTGTTCATCCTGTGTCATCAGACATTGCAAGAACGTAACTTGCATTTGGTTGTATAAGATGCCACAGTTTTAGAGTTTGCTCTGAATCTCAGATGAGACTTGGACTTTTAAATAATGTTAGAATTGCTAGGTTGTAAGGACTTTTGAAGTTGGACCAAATGCATTTTGTATTACAAGATGGCAGTGGAGCCCACAGGGAAGGGAAGGATGCTCTGATTTAAGAGTGACTTGCTTGGTTGTCAAGTTGACAAGGGATAGAGATGTGATGGTTAATATTGTCAGCTTTTCCAAACTCACATCCTTGGTCTGGTTCACCCATGCCCCTGCCTCAGGGCCAGCTCCGCTGTGCTGCCTGCATGAGGCACAGGGTCCACTCTCCTGAATGCTGCCACTGGGGAGAGATAGGGCAACTCTCCAGAGTACCACATCCAGTGAGAGGTGGGTCCAGTTATCACAGCTGCTGGACATCCATGTGGTCCCCAGCAGGTACCCCAATCAGGGACATCCAAGTGTCCTGTAGTGGTAATATGGGGCATAAACATCGACACTGACCCCTGCTGCTATACAGCCCAGATCTAGACATGGCCCTCAGCAGCAGCTGGGGCTGGGACCTCACCATGGCCCCAGTTGGCAGGGATGAGCACTCACAACAGGCTACCCTTCTCTACCCTGAGTCTCCAGTTCCATCTCTCTTCATGATGCTCAAGCTGCTCCACTTCTCTTTCTTGCCCATCTGACCATCACACACTTGCACACTGTGGTGGCTCCTGCTGCAGGCTGGCCATGTGGCTGCCGGGCTCCTGGGTGTTATCTTCCATCCATGCTGTATAGTGTGGTGGCAAACAGGTATCTATGGGCTGGAGGGCAGGTCTGTGGGTGGCATGGCAGTCAGCAGGTCTCTGTCTTCCTCATCTTGAGCTGCCTGCCTGGATTTGATTTGATTTTTATGTGTCCATAAGACAGCTTTGGCCACCAAGCCAGATATCAAGCTAGGATGAACAAAGGACTGCCATCTGCTCTGCCCCTGACTGATATAAGAACACCACCACCAACAAAATGTCTCTTTGCCCACTGCCAGGGGGTCTGAGTGTTTTTTAAAAGTGGTTTTTCTTAAGACATAACATTTAGGCAGTGAGATAGGTAAAGTATAAGGCTTTACTTTATACCCAATAATTTTTTATAAGGTGGAGGCCTCATTTATTCTGAATTTACTTACCTTGTTTATTTAGCTTTTAAATGCAATAAATGTTTTGGGAGGCTTTGTCTTTTACAGTACTGGGGATTGAGCCTCGGCCCTTGCACATGCTAGACAAAAGCTTTACCACAACCACACCCCTCCCTAAATATTTTATCTTATTTTAAAAATTTCAGATTTTCAGATCAGGCCATTATTGAATAAATCTGACTTTTTTGGATTTAAAAAGCATACGAGTATTTACCTGTGTGAAGGTCTGTATCCCATGTGTATGTCTAGTGCCCGAGGAGGCAGAGGAGGCTAATCCCTTGGACCTGGAGTTACAGCAGTTTGAGTCTCCATGTGGAAGCTGGGAACTGAACCAATTCTCTGTACGATCAGCCGATGCTCTTAACCACTGAGCCATCTCTCCAGCTCTTAGATATAATGCTTAATTAGTTAATTAATATTATTAGTATTTATTTTTTGGACACTGGCAATCAGACCAGGGTGTCACCACACATGCTTTGCTCTCTCCTTCTTGTTTAAACAGTGGTTTGCAATCTGTAGGCCTACCTCCTTACAAGATAGAACGTACTTTGAGGCCACTCTGTTTTCTGGCTTATTTCTTTTTTATAGGTGCATTCACGATGACATTACTTGGCAGATAGGTTGGGTGGGATTAACAAGTGAGTCACAGTCTGCTTCAGCCCACATAGAGAGAAGAACATAAGTCAGGATGTAATCTGGATTCAAACTGGCTACCTTTCAATATTCTTTTCCTTTAAAAAAAAATTTGTTTATTTTTAAAATGAGAACTCTGTCTGCACGTAAACCTACAGGCCAGAAGAAGGCAATCGGTCCCTTTGTACATGGTTATGAGCCAACATGCGGTTGCTGGGAATTGAACTTATGACCTCTGGAAGAGCAGCCAGTGCTCTTAACCACTGAGCCATCTTACCAGCCCCAACTTTCTTTTCTTTTTTTTAAAAAAAAGACTTATTTATTTATTTATTTATTTATTTATTTTATGTGAGTACACTGCCCTTCTCTTCAGACACATCAGAAGAGGGCATCAGATCCCATTACAGATGGTTGTGAACCACCATGTGGTTGCTGGGAATTGAACTCAGGACCTCTGGAAGAGCAGTCAGTGCTCTTAACTACAGAGCCAGCCCACCAACTTACTTACTTTCTTTCTTTCTTTTTCTTTTTCTTTCTTTTTCTTTTTTTGGTTTTGTGAGACAGGGTTTCTCTGTATAGCCCTGGCTGTCCTGGAACTCACTCTGTAGACCAGGCTGGCCTCAAACTCAGAAGTCTGTCTTCCTCTGCCTCCCAAGTGCTGGGATTAAAGGCGTGCGCCACCACTGCCCGGATCCAACTTTCTTTTCTTATCCTGAACTTTTCTTGTGAAGTGAGAGACTGTTGGGAGCTGCAGTACCAGAGCCATAAGCAAGAGGGCGCCACATCATAGCTAACTATAGGCATTATAGTTAATTTGTCCGCCGGCCACACGGACTGTTCTAGAAAATACACAATGAGAAAACATACTATTGAGCAGTCCATAGAGGGAGAGTTTTGTGTCCTGTTCCCTTTTATCTCCTGCTCCATTGTGACATTTTTATGTAAGGGACAACTTGATGTGGCTTAAGGCATCAGCCAAGAGGCTCAAAGGCAGTAGCTAAAGAGAGCATAGGAGGCTGAGCCAGTTGCAGGCCCAGTACAGCCTTGTGCTGCTCAGGTCTGCTCATGCCATCCCCATAAACTCAGCTCCACCGTACCATGGGGACCTCTGTTTCTCTGAGAGGCCTAAGGGCTGCCATCTCTTCCTCAGGCAGGACACACCAACAGTTCATTCGGTGACAAAGGCCACCCCTGTTGGTGGCCACTTACCTGGAAGAAGAGAGGAAGAGGTTTGAGAAAGAAGCATTTCCACAGTGGTGTAGCCGTGCCCTCATCCTCACGGGCTTCCTCTGTACTCACTCTGGAACCAAGTTGCTCTCCGCGAGCACTGCAGCTGCTCAGTGACAGGTACCCTGTGCACGACCAGCCACTGCGTATTTAGAGAGCCCCAGGGAGTCCTCCAGACTCTAGTGGAGACATTGTTCTTCCACGTCCACCTGGGCACTAGCCTAACTCCTCACAAGAATTAGGATCAATTGTCTGGCAGGACAGTCACTTCCTTGCTGGTCACTGGCACAGCTGTGGAAAGTGGCCAAGTGGTAGGTAGCTTGGCTTCTGACCCAGCGGAAGCCTTATTGTGTGGTCTGATGGCTCACCTTGGAATTTAAGTCTCTAACTTACCCGAGGGCAAGAATCGGGAGAGGTAAAATATAAACCCTGTGTCTTAGTGATGTGTTTTATCACTGTGATAAAATACCCTGACAGGAGCACTGAAGGGAGAAAAGGAAAGGTTTCTTTTGGCTTGGGATCAGGGGGATATCTTCATGCCAGGCAAGGCATGGCTGCAGGGGCGAGGCTGCTGGTCACATGGCATCTGTAGCCAGGAAGCAGAGGGAGATGAAAGGTGGTATCCAGCCAGCTTTCTCCTTTTTATCCAGTCTAAGACCCTAGCCCACTGCCTGGTGCTACCCACTTTTAGGATGGACCATCCCACTTTAACCCAATCTAGATTACCCCTCATCCACACTGACTCTTGATGCCATCAAGGTTATAATCACAATCATACCCTGAAGGGGTTTCCATGTGACTCAAGGAATGAGAGCCTACATGGGATACTTAGGAGGGAACTGGAGGGGTAGGTAGCAGACGCTCTCTGAGGTGGCACAGAAGGTCTGTGTTTTTACATGTAGGTAAATCACTAAGTGTTACATTTTGAATATGAAATATCACACAGGCTTATGTCTAGACATGGCCTTGATGACTCCAGGGTGGCACGCTTTTGGGAAACCTTGGAAAATTTTGGAGATGGGACCTAACTGGAGGAAGTAGCTCACTGGAGGAGAAACTTAGACATCTTTATCAGATCCCTGAGTCTCCTCCCCTTTCCTGCTTTCTGGCTGCCATGAAGTAAGCCATTCTGCTCAGTCGCACACTCTCCACAACTCGGACCTACACCCCTGAAACCATCAGCCAAAATGGATCCTTCCTCTTAGAGATTTTGTGCCAGGAGGTTGGTTATGGTGATGTAGAAATGGCTAAAGCAGAAACTGGGGTTAGAGAAGTGGGGGATGGCTCTTGTGGCTAACCCGAGCTTATGGTTCTTAGGCCTGTGGTTCTGATTTGGAGGAAGAATCTGGAAATGTTTAGGGAAGCTAAAGGAAGCTGAGAATTTGGTAAGTAGAGCTTAACGAACAGACATGGGAACTCGGAACACCAAAGCATCCATAAGAATGTGGGCAGTGATGGCCAAGCAAATGAGCTTTAAATGGCAACAAAATTTCTCCTGGAAATAGGACCCAAGGCAATTCATGTTTCATTCTTGCAAATAATTTCTCTCTCAGCATGCCCTGAAACTTTGAGCAAGGCTAAATGAACTAGTTAATTTGATGGGGGAAAGCGGCAAGTCAGGACAGCGTTTGGGCCATGGCATGGACCTCATCAGCTGCTTTTAGCCAAGCTTACAGTGAGAATCAGGATCAGAAAGCAGAATGGAAAGGTTGGGAAAACGTTCAGTTCATCTAGAAAAGGGGCACATTTAATATTGCAGACAAGGAGGGTTTGCTTGTTCAGGAGATTCAATGTCATTGAAAAGAAGCCAAGTATTTTGCACTGGAACAATCAGAAAGATGCCTTCAGAGAATCTCAACAGTTGGACAGACCCCACCTATGGTAAGATCAAGAGAATCAAGGGTTTAGTTCATTTGCCTTGAGAGATGCAGAACATACTGCACATAGTTACATAGGTATTCTCCTGTGAAAATCAAACCTAGGCATTCAGGGGCTGCTGTAGTCCACAGGGACCTGCTTGAGTCTGTGTCATCCATCCTGGTTATGTAGGCTTGTAGCATGCAAGATTTACAGGGTCATGGATACCACCAGAATCTCAAGGAAAGGCATGGGAGGCTAATCAGAACATGGTAGGATTGTGTTCCCTGTAAGCATCCCCAAGACAGCACCTCATGAAGCTGGGAGCGTGAAGCCTGAGCTGCAGTGGAGAATCCAAGATAAGGATTTGCCAAAAATGGATCTTTAGGAAACTGCAGTCAGTGAATAGGAGCAGGTAGGGCTTCCCAAGCTTGTCAGGGCTTACATCAGCCACCAAATACCCTGGACTTGATGTAGATTTATGGCATGTAATGTTTGCCCTGCTGCGTTTTGGTCTTGCGTTGGTCTCAGCCCTGGTTTTGACACCCTGATCCCTTCCTTTGGAATGGTAATACTTTCTCTGCACAGGTTATCTTGGGAATATGTGACTTTCTTTTTCATTTTACAGAGTATCATAGCTTAGAGGAGACTTTGAACTTAGACTTTTGACTTAGACTGTAGGACAGTTGGAGAGCCATTAAATGTATTTTGCATTTGAGATGATCACGAGTCCTCAGGAACTGGGGTGGAATATTGTGGTTTAAATACAAAATGTCCCTCATACTTGTGATTGAATGTTTAGTCCTCAGCCTGTGGTACTAATCTAGGGTCATGTTTACTGGAGGAAGTAGGTCATTAGGGGCACACCTCAAAGGATCCCTAGGTCCCTGTCCTTTCTCTGACTTCTGGCCAGGCAATGGCCACCACGCCCTGCTCTCTGATGTCCTCTCTGCCACGATGGACTGACAGTTCCAAAACAATGAGCAACTCAAATTTTTCTTCTTTCATATTTAGCTTGGCTATTCTGTCAAACTACAAGAGAAGTAAGTAATACATCAACATTGCTGGGCAATGGTGGCGCACGCCTTTAATCCCAGCACTCGGGAGGCAGAGGCAGGTGGATTTCTGAGTTCGAGGCCAGCCTGGTCTACAGAGTGAGTTCTAGGACAGCCAGGACTAAACAGAGAAACCCTGTCACAAAACAAAACAAAACAAAAAAATAAAACAAAAAAATCCCCAACAAAACAAAAAAACATTAACATCAGGTGGTCTTTGTGGCATGGGAAATACCACATTGATGTTACAGGTTCCGATAGCTGCTGTCCTGACAAGGTCACTGCTGAGGATTGTTTGTCTGAGAGTCAATGAAGGACTCGTAGTAGGTGATGGCCACTGTAACTTGTCATGTAGTTCTGTCACCTGTTTTTGTCCGTTTGCTCTGAATGTATCAGACAGTAAACAAAAACCTCAATTCAAGCTCCCTGTAAGAGGTGCAAAGTTCTGTTTTGGTGAGTGTTGGCTGGTGTGACTGGGCGCCTATGTCATGGCCTGCCTGTGGAAGTGAGCCCACTGTAGCTGCCCAGGGCTGGGAAGAATGACAGCATTATTCCACCTGCTAGGTTTTTGAGAAGCTCTAGAACATTCCATGACATCTCAACCAGGATTTTTTAAAATATATTTATTGTTTGTTGGCTTGTCAGTCAGAGACAGAGTCTCATGTAGTTCAAGATGGTCCAAAATTACTATGTAACCTAGATGGTGCCTTAAATGGTTGAACTGCCTGCCTCAGTTCCCAAATGCTAAGATTACAAAGTTCTGTTTCAACACACCTAGCTTTCAGCTATGATCCTACAGGTTTTTAAAAGTTACATTTATTTACACACACACACACTCTGTCTGTGTCTGTGTGTGCATCTCTATGTGTGTCTGTGTTTGTGTGTGTCCTCCATGGAACTTGTGGAGATCAGAGGACAATTTCCAGGAGTCAGTTCTCTTCTTTTCATCATAGAGGTCCCAGGATTGATCTTGGGTCGGCTAAGCAGCAAGAGCCTTTATCAATGAGACATCTTAATGACGTCCCATCAACCAGGGGTTTTAAAGGGAGAAACAAAGCCTTTTATAAGCACGGAGAACAGGAGTGCCTCCCTCCCCCAGCAACTGAGATCTAGGTCTGTTCCTGCAGTTTAGGCTCTTTTCCGGACTGCATTCAAAGCCACTGAAATTAAAACCAAACAGATGTAATAAACAGGATAAAAATAAACCCTGTTGCTGGCACAGAGTGGATTGAACATGAAACACCTAGATGAGAGGAAAAGGAGAGCTAAATTCCAAAGCTAGAATTTCGGTGGGCAATCTGAAAGGCCGTTGGCCCAGATTTATATAGCCTGCTACGTAGTTCTTCCAAATAGCAAAATAAGAGATAAACTGAAAAATCAAAGACCTTGATTTAAAAAAAAAAACCAAAACAATTTATTATGACTAAAGATTCAGTTTATTTGGGTGCTAGGTAACTAGGAAAGCTAATCTCTGCTGGGTTTTTTTGTTTTTTTTTTTTTCCAAAAGGTCTTGTTATTTTAAATTTTTCAAAAAGTTATTTTATTAGCATATATTAAATGGTGGAAGAGAAGGCTTACTGTAGATGAAAGGGGAGCACAGTTGGAGGTGAGGACATCTGGGAGAGTCTGAGTGCCCATGACCAGACTGAGCTGAGCCATATGTGGAGAGGGGGGAGGGGAGGAGAGAGGAGAGAGGGGAACCAGGAGCAGCAGCCAGGGGGCCCAAAGAAGAGAGGCAACCAAAATGGCTGGATCATATAGGGAAGAGCAGCTAAGCCTCTGGGCTAGAGAGTTCAGGGTAGAGTTCCAGGACAGCCATGGCTACACAGAGAGTTCAGGGTAGGGGACAAGGTATGACAGCCAGGAGGTCCCCATTGGACTGAGGGATGCTGGGAGAACCTGTTGGCCATGTCCGCTTGGATATGTTAAATAGGCACCTCAGCCATTTATTTGTCCAGGGTTTGCAACTCAGCATATATTAGTTACAACATTTGGATTCTCTATGACAATCTCATGTGTGTAGTATATTCTGATCACATTCACCTTTGACCTCACTTATCCCCTCCCACTCGTGCCCATCCCCCTCCTCTTGTCAATCAGACCCCTTCTGCTTTCATGTCTGTTTTTGTCCTGGTGACTGAGGCGTTTAAATGGAGCTCCTCACACAGGAGATGAGGGGTTCTCCTCTGGAGCATCAGCAACTCACCAAACCCAGGACAATGGCACCATGATAAGGTTACCATCCAAGCACCAGGCTTTGTTTGAATTTCAATAGTCTGTCCAGTCTTTTCTTTCCAATCTAGAATTCTACACTGTATTTAGTGATTCTCATCCATGTATAAGTCAGGGTTGTCTAGAGGAACAAAACTAAAAAAAGTAAATATACAACACAAAGGAGGGATTTTTGAGATCAGCTTACACGGTTTCATCAGCATAGTCCAACAATGTCTGTTTGTATTCTGGAGAGACTGAGGCCCCAGTGTCTGCTCAGCTCACCAGGAGGGATGCCTCGGTAGTCCCGATCTGGTGCTGAAGATCTGGAGGGTTCCTGGACACTTAGCATTCATATGTGTGTGTGTGCGTGTGTGTGTATGATAGATGGATTGTGATCTGTACTATGCCAGTGGACAACTTACAGTGGAACACTAACTGACTTGGCACAGTGGCCCGGCTTCTTCCATCTCCTACGGAAACATCTGGAGCTAATGATCTTCCCTCTTTTCTTTTCTTTTTAAAAAGATTTATTTATTTTATATATATGAGTACACTGTAGCTGTCTTCAGACACACCAGAAGAGGGCACCGGATCCCATTACTGATGGTTGTGAGCCACCATGTGGTTGCTGAGATTTGAACTCAGGACCTCTGGAAGAGCAGTCGGTGCTCTTAACCGCTGAGCCATCTCTTCAGCCCCCTCCCTCTTTTCTAATAGTAAGCTCAGGAGACCTAGTGTTTTGACTTTGGGTATAAGAACATAATTCCTCAACGTTCCCTCCAGTACTACATTTGGCCTTTCCCTGCTCTCTGACACCATGATCCTGGAACTTTTCCAGTTGTCTGAAAGCCGTGTGAATTCTCCCGGTCTTACAATCTTTGTTTGTGTCTAGAGCATAGTCTATGTCCCTTTTCTTTTTGCGCCTAGCGGGAGTGCTGTTGGTGGTTAGTCACTGGCATTTAACACCTGAACAACCTCATGCCTAAAATTAAATCTAAGACTCAAGGCTTGTGACACCCCCAGCTCTGCTATGTCTGTAAATGGAACACCTTTTCTCTGGTGCCAGCATCCGTGAGCTGGGCCTTGCTTCTGTTCCACATAATTGTCTCAAAGGGGTGTGGTCAAAGCAGATCGGATCTAGAAAGAGAAAGCATTCTTCAAATCAAAGAGGATTGTTTGTCAGGTGTTGTGATGGCTGCTGTTTACTTGACAGAATCTAGGATTACCTTCCTGGAGAAGGGCTCTGAAGACTTCTGTGAAATATTATCTGAATTACGTTCCTTGCTGTGGAAATGACTACCTTAATTGTGGTGGGCAGCATCATTCTCTGGGCTTGTAGATCCTGACTGTTTAAGTAGCATACATACCTTTGTTTATTGCTTTCTCTTCTGACATGGCCGTGAAATGATCAGCTGGACTGTACCTTTAATTTTGAGCCAAAATAAGCCTTAAATTGTTTTCATTGGTTGTTTTATCAGAACAGCACAGAAGAAACTAACATAGAAGCTGGTACTGGAGGTGGGGCTGTTGCTGTGGCGAACCTGACTGTGTGGCTTTCAGGCCTTTGGGACTGTTCTGTAGGAGGAATGTGCAAGGCCTTGGATCTTTGGTCTAAAAAAGCCACCAAGTGCCACAAGCAGAAGCTAGTGGAGTTTAGAAGAGAGGGAAATGTGGGTGGAGCTTTGAAAGAACAAAGATTCTATCTGGATTGGACTAAGAGCCATAAAATTTTTTTTTTCCAAGAATCTTTTTTATTTTGTTCATGTCTTAAGAATCTGAGTGGAAGAATTCAACATAACGGGCTAATTTGTTTGTCAGAAGAAATTTCAGAACAGGAGAGTGTTCATGCTGGTGCTTGTTAAAGACTGGAATCTTGAGAATCCTCCAGTGCTGCACAGGGACCATAGGAAAGGCATCTTGGGGGCAAAACTCCATCTCGTGGATCTAAATTCATTTAAATAAAGACAGCCTAAGTTGACAGGGTTCCCTGATCCTCAGAAGCAACTGTCTAGGAAAGTGTTTCCCCAGCTTCAGCACACAAGCCGATACAGCTGTGGTTCAGGGTGGCCAGGCATCCCAAGTAGGAAGTGTGTCAGGAGCGTCCATGACATTGCTGGTAATGAAGGCGTGGTGGATGCAAAATTGAGGGGTCATGGAGAGCAGCAGAGGCCAGGCACTGTGTGGCAGGGTTGGTGTCCATGCCAAAAGACCCTGAGGATCATGGGACATCTGGCAAGGAAAACTGCTGGCATAGGCTGGAACACCTACCCACCAATAGCATCTCTGAGTGCCGTGAGTAACAAAGCCGGAAGGGTGGAGCTTATAAGCCTTGTGGGGCTTGGTTGATACGAGCTAAAATAAACTTTCTCCCTGAAGCAGGCAAAGAGCAAGAGCTTCTTTCTTGCGTTGTTCTTTACATAGGCTGCTACCAGACAGTGTGGCCCAGATTAAAGGTGGATCTTCCTACCTCAAAAGATCCAGATTAAGCATGGTCTTTTTACTTCAAATGATTAAAGTAAGAAAAATCTCTCTTGTACCTAGCCTCTTGGGGTTTGGTTAATTCCAAATGTACTCAAGTTGACAGACAGCCAAGAACAGCCACCCTGGCAGGAAATTGCCAAGTGAATTCATCCCCCATGGCAGTATTAGATGCTTGTTAACTGCAAAGCCCTCTGTGGAAAGATCTGGGGTTCTTATGGGGTTCTGTATTTCCTTCAAGTGTCTAAGGGAGTGACTGAAGTAAATCCACTCATGAGGTCGTATCTCAGTTAGACATGGGGTCCAGTTGGAAATAATTTATCCGTCAGTCACCCCTGATAGTGTTAGCTCCATGATCTTGTCGCCAGTGAAGGGGTTGTCCCTTTGTCATGAGGTAGCATCATGTTAGCCCTGTCATTGCCTTGAGCAACGATGATAGGTAGTGTCTTTGCTCTCTGGCTGTCTTGGTGGAACAGAAGGACAGTCTCAAGGATGATACCATTCCCAGATTACCTCAAAGCAGAAGGTACGGGGTCCTTCCTTTGAGCTCTGGGCCTCTAGTCTCTGCTCTAGTGGAAACATCTTTCTCTTGGCTTCCAAGATTTAGTGAAGGGAGCCTGGCATGAAGCTGCAGACCCCATTTGACTGCTGGGCTCTTCTACACTTCCTAGTGTCCTCAAGGGCTCAGACCATAGCAGGCATGGCAAAGTATAGCCTCCTATCCCTCCCCATGGTGGACAGCTGTGGTCCACTTCGGTTAGGTGTTCTCTCCACTGGTGATCCTGGGGCATCTCCCAGCTCTCCAGGAATGAGATGAGAATTTACCTCGAGAGTTTCTTTGGTCTGGAACTATTGCGTTCAGGAGCCTGACCTCCTACCTTCTCTCGAATCTCACAGAAACCAGGGTGAAATGGCCCACACCTGCCGTGGAACCATCAACCTGGCCTCCGCACACGTTGAAACAGAGGACTCTTGTGGAATCTTGCTATGCAACGGAGCAAGGACCTACCACCTCAAAGCCAGCTCAGAAGTGGACCGGCAACAATGGATCACTGTTTTGGAGCTGGCCAAGGCCAAGGCTATCCGTGTAATGAAAACTCAGTCAGGTAATGATGGTTCAACACAAGGGGGTGTGGGGGGTGTGAGTGGTGTCATGGTAGTCTAGAGGAACTGGTAATCAAAAATATTTGAGAACAGCTATGATCAGGAAATTCAAGGTAGTGTGGTCCAATTCAGAAGGCCCAAGGTCTGTGTGTCCCCTTCCCACTTGGGTGGATGCACCATCTGCAGTGAGGAAGCTATTCGGCCAAGGTGTTTCTGGGTGGCTAGCAGTCCTGGGGATGGGAATGTTTGGGGTACCAGGGACTGTGTGCACCTTTTTTTTTTTTTTAAATCAAAATGGTAATGAGGATTTCAGTAGATGCTTCAGATATTGGGTGATCCAAATGCAGAAGCAGCAGTGTTGGATAGGAGGCCAGAGATTGTACTGTGCTTCAGACTGGTTGTTTTCCCCAGGAATCAAATTGTGGGTAGTGAGGAGAGTTTCCCAGAGCTGCTGCCTTAGCCAGACAGGTTACCAACTCTTATGGTCCAAGCAGAGTCTTCATATGATCTATAAGCCAATAGTTTCAAAAGCCTATGAATAAAACCCATGTTTGACTCCTGATCCTAGTTAGCTACCTACCTTGGTCTCTCACTGGAGGCCACCAGAGGTGCTGGAGCTGGTCATCTTAATACATATGCCCAAGTAGGTGCTCATTTAAAATGCAACGCCTCACTGCCTTTTTCTGTTTAGCTATTTATCCTAAATGTGTCCCCTGTTAGTTCATAAAAGCATTGCCTTTGTTTTTACAATATGGTTTTTCATTGAATGGAGATACCATAGTTCATTTAGCCTGTTGTCTGTGAATAGCCCAGAATAGGCCATTAGGCTGTTTTCTTAAGATTTATTTGTTTTATTGGTATGAGTATTTTGAACAAATCAGTGTGTGTGTGTGTGTGTGTGTGTGTGTGTGTGTGTGTGTACATTGCTCTCAGAATCCAGAAGGTACCAGATGCTCTGAGATAGGAGCTATGGACAATTGTAAGCCTTTACATAGGTGATGAGACCCAAACTCAGGTCTCCTGAAAACAGCAACTGCTCTTAACTTCTGAGCCATTGCTCTAGTCCAAGGCTGTTATTTTTCTGTGATGCACAGTGGTCCAGGGAGCCACCTGCAGGTGTTTTATTTCAAGCATGTATATGTACAGACTCAGACAGCAGTGGAGGAGGCTTTTGGGGCCAGCTCATTCATGAGCCACATTAGATTTTCAAAGCAGCTGTAGAAAGACAGTAGAAAGAGAGGTGTGGTCTGAGCCTGGGCAGAACCATGGTTATTCACTGCTAGGGGGCACTCTTTTTACCCACCTGTGCAGAAAGCCTCAATGTCTCCAGAAGAAAAAGGAATCAGCCCTTATGGGGGTGGAAATGACTTCCATAGTCTGCAAGGGAATCTGGGAAGTGTAGTCTTTCAACAGGGAACTATCAGGCTGTGCTGAGCCCTGAGGACCCATGGTCTCTATGATTGCCTGTGAGAAACAACTGTGATGAAAGATGGGGCTGGATTCAGTCATGCTGTCAGAGCGAGGGAACCTGAGGCTCACAGAAGCCCTGTGAACAAATGACTCCAAGAGCTTCATTTTTGGCAGCATTTGCTAGGTTAGCCATTTACAGTTATTTATTTGTTTATTTGTGGGTGTATGTTTGCACATGCCTCTCTCTCTCTCTCTCTCTCTCTCTCTCTCTCAGCCCATTGACTGTTTTCTCTTTACAAAGTACCAAGGTCTTCCATATTCCTCGAAAAATAGCATGGTCAGGCCTGTCACAGCGATACCCCACTCCTTGTACCAACTTCTGTCTTAGTTACTGGTATATCACTGTGATAAGACACCGTGACCAAAGCTATGGAAGAAACAGTTTACCAGGATCTTATGGTTTTAGGGGTTTAGAGCCCATGATCATCCATGGTGAGCTTGGGCCTGGCTCTGAGCATAGCAGTGGGGCCTGTGCCCAGTGAGAGTCTGTTGTGGGACTTGTGTTCCACGGCACCCTCTGTGGATCTGCTAACCTCCTTCGGGGAAGTACTGAGTGTTGTGGTTTCTCTCTGCCTGTTACCACTGGGACAGGTGATCAAGAGCACTGGGCCAGCTTGGACTACAATAGTGAAATGTTGCCTTTAAACACCAAAGAAGAAAAACACAAATCAGAAGAGCCAGGATATATGGATGAGGGCAGAGGAGAGTGCATGCCCAGTCTGTCTCTATTGTGCAAAGGGAACCAGGACTGAGAGGAATCAAGTTGGTTTCTGCTCAGCTCAAGGAAAAAACCAGAGCACACAAGATATGTGAGTTCTGGGACACAGAGGGGTTGCAGCTGATAACTGGGCCATGACGCAGGCCC
Organism: Rhynchomys soricoides; assembly: GCA_019843965.1. Lineage (NCBI taxonomy): Eukaryota > Metazoa > Chordata > Mammalia > Rodentia > Muridae > Rhynchomys > Rhynchomys soricoides. The sequence goes on along the minus strand of JADRCH010000051.1, from coordinate 8,190,159 downwards.
CATGGTCCCTTCCAGGGCTTAGTACGGTTATTCTGGCTAACTTTTCCATTTTTTTCAGCTTCTCACTTTCCATATTTGGTGAAATGCTGCATAGTAGCACAGGCAGAGCATAAGGACCAGGCTTGTGTGATACTGGCTAAGTGCCTTGATCTCCCAGTGCCTCAGTCTCATCTGAGAAGGAAACAGCTGGTCAGGGTTTCCCCCAATCCCCCACCCAGCCCCAGGGCCCTTGTCTTCAACTGCTCAGTTGCTGGAAGGATGTCATGACAGGATATGGGAAAGGCACACTGTGGGTACCATCATCTTCATTCCTGGAGCCGTGCTGTTGAGGAGTGTGCCCTAGTTCTCAGATGCCATCCTGCCCATGGCTGGTGGCAGAACAGCCCCACAAGAGGACAGGTTTCATTGTGTCGGTCCCTTCGACCTGCTGTGTGTTTCCCTGAAGCATGGGCCGCAGCACTGGGTGCTCTCTCTTGGGTCTCAGCCTCCACGGAGCCTGCCATGCTTGGATATGAAGGATCTTTCTCAAAAGATTCCTATGTTGGGGTCCCCAGATGCTGCTGCTATTCAGGGGGTCTGGTAACTTTTGGAGGTGGGGTTGTGCTGGAGGGAGGAGGTCACTGGGAGGGTACCCGGGGGAATCCTGTCCTTTTCCCTTTCCCATTGCTTTCTTTGCTTCCTATCTGCCAAAAGTGAACGAAACTCCTCTGCCACAAGCTCTCCTCACTGTGATGCTCTGCCCAAGTTCATAAGACCAAGCAGCCTTGGACCAACTGCAAGAAAAACAACTAATACAGAGGTATCACAGGTGGTTGCAGGGGCTTCAGCCAGGACCATCCTAGCAGCCATTACATACTTTCCGAGGGAGTGTGTGCCGATCCGAACAGCTGGCTGATGGGAAGAGAGTGGTTTTTCTCTGTTAACTCTGCCCCAGCTTCTCCAGTTAGAACCAGCTGTTGCACCAGGACTCTGGCCTGCAACCAATGCTTCCATGACACCCAGACACCTCTGCACACTGTGAAGGCAACTGTCCACTTGAGCACCTGAAATATACCCCTCTGGACTTTTCCACTCTGTAATTGTGCCCTGGACTTGCCCTTAGAGACCAAAGAAAGACCCATTTCCAGCTCTGCAACCATTCTGATTATGTAAGAAGTCCCAGCTCCCCACATGCTCAGTGCTCTTACACTTTACCATTATCTCTGCAGGGATGACCCACACTGAGCTACTCGGCCTGCTGGAAATGTGACTCCCCTGGGGATCATGGCAGGGGTTGGCTCAAAGGGCTGTGGATATGGTCAGGAGCCAGGGACACTACAGGCAGTCACCAGCCTGGCCAGAACCTGGATCTTGGCCAGAACCTGGGACTCAGACCTTTGGCCAGGAGAATGGTGGACAGGACACCTGGGCGGGCTCGGTGGTGAGAGTGCAGAAGCCATTGTCTGTCCCAGGAGGCCCAGCTGTGTTCAGTGGCCATTCCCTCCTCCACAATCCCTACCAATTCTCCTGGAGTTTTACATCTGATGGTTTGAACACAGGTTGAAACATGGGTTTGAGTAATGGCTACCTCCGAGCTGAGCTTAGGAAAGACAGATGTGCCTGTAGTCTGCAGTGGGGACTTGTTATGACCAGGTTTTGGAAGCAGTGAGGCAGCTGATCCTGTGACATTTCATGAGTCACCTGTGTCTGTCCCCTCTGCTCTGCTTGTTGATGGTAGCTCACATGGCCCCTGGCCCCTGTGGAAGTGGGTCGTGGAGGAAATACTTTTCCTGGTGTGGAGTTTGTCTTCAGTTGTGTATAAATATCACACTGCAGTTGTTAAGCCTCAAGAAATCAGAAGCTCACAGTGCTCACAAAAGCAAAACTGAATTGATCCTTCTACTGTCTGAAGGGGGGAAAACTGAATTTTCTCTCAGTGTGTTTGTAAATGCATAAAGGAAATTGATGTTAGCTAGTCACAGTGCAGACTGTGTGAGAGGCCCAGTCTCTGGGTGCTATGTGCACTCACTTTCCCTCTTGATAGCCCTGTGGCACATGGTAGAAGCTCCTTCTCTGAAAATGAATACAACACACTCATGTGAAGTAGCTAAAAGGTAGAATATCCCATACACCCTTCAAAAGACCTTCATGGCTATCCTTCTGTGTCCCAGGGCTGTGCCTGACGTAGGGAACTCAGGTAAGGAACTTACTGGCCAGGATGTTGCGCAGCCTGGACTCCAGTGACCCCTATAAATGGGGAAGAGTATAGAGCTTTAGGTGAAGTGAGAGGTCATGGGAGCAGGGACCCTGTTGTGTGACACTGTTTCAGGGAAGACATGATCAAACACCTCACTTCAGATAGGGAACCCATGACAGACCAAAGTATTGGTACTGCTAAAGTCCATCCAGATGAACCAATGAGTTTTAGTGAGGTTACTTACTGGAGCAGAAATAACTCAAAGACAGGGTGCCAGCTCACAAAAACTGGAGTCCTGGAACACACTACACTGCCCAGGATACAGGCATCTCCACAGGTTGGAGGGTGTCCTTTCCAAGTGGTTCAGCTGGTCTGTGCCTCTTCCAGACTGTTTGTCTGGTCTGAGACTCTAGTGGGCAACCCAGTTGGTCTGAGAGCGCCCCCTGTTGCCCTTACTGCTTAGACAAACTTGAAAAGGACGGGGCCTAGTGTATCTGCTCAGTTTCAGGGACATCCTGAAGACTTCGGGTTGTTCATTTGCTGAGTCAAAGGAGCTTCCCTGCAGGGTGGAAGGTTTTATCTGGGAGAAAATCCCAACCTAACAGACCCCTGATCCAGAAGGACCATTGGGAAAAAGCTGACCATGGCCTGAGCAGAGGCTCAGGCAGTGTCTCTTCTCTTCCCTGAGGAAGACAGAGTGTTGAGGGGAGGGGGATGGCTGTGCTATACAGTTGGGTGAGAATGGATAATTCCACAAGCAGAAGGGTTATATGTCAGGCTACAGACAGGATGGCTCACTTGAAACTAAGGCAACAGTTCTTTATTCTACCTGAGAGAAGTCCATCCCATTTACTGTAAAATTAGGACCTTTTTATAGCGTGTGGTTTTAATCTTCCTCATTTATGAAATTATGGTGTGTATTCCACTTTTTTTTTTTTTAAGAATAAGAATTTGGCAGTTCTGTTGTGGTCCATGTTTACCGAAGCTCGCAATGTGTTGAGGTTTGGACTCTGGGGACTGGAGTCTTGCAAGTGTGCTGTTGCTGCTGACAGAACTCGTTGCTTATCTTCGTGGCATGCTGCCTGACAATGGCTTGAGGGAGGAGACTTATTCTGGCTCATGGTTTCAGAGGGATTTCTGTTGAACACGGCAGGGAAGGCATCCAGTGAGCTGGCTCAGTCCGCGGTGGCACACAGCAGATCTTCACTTGTGGTTATCCGGGAAACAGAGCTAGGCTAGAACCAGGGCAGGTGAAACCTCCCAAGGCTCTTCCCTGGTGACCTACTTCTGCTAGCCAGGTCCTGCCTCCGAAAATCTCCACAGCAGAGCATTCAAAACACGAGGAGCCTCTGGGGGAACATTTCAGTTGAAACAGGAGCGATGACAGACACGGTACAGGACCGAGGGATGATCACCCTGTGTTTGCTCCAGGCCTCTCCGGAGAGCAACCTTCTCCTTCCCCTCAGTTCTGGATTTTGGGAGAAGGGACACAGGGATCTGGACCTGCACACTCTTCTTCCTTGGCCTGATGAACACAGCTGACCTGTACTCTCTGGCTCTGCCTCTAGCTTATCTTTGGGGAGACAAGTACTGCTAGTCTTTAGATTGTTCATTCTTTTTAAACCAAAGGTAAAAAGGGCAAATGTCTGTTCTCTCAGTGTCTTCTGTGAAGCTGTTGTCTTCTCCTGGATGCACCTGAGAGACTTAGAGGTTACGGTATGCTGTTTGAGCACACACAATCTAGTAACCTTCTATAAGCCAGCCTACCTTCCTGGTGAGTCCTGCTGGGGTTGCTCACCTGGAGGAAACCCAGGTCCTGCCAATGTCCTGCTTCCTGGCATGAGCTTGGTCCACCTGGTGGCATTTTCCTTGTTCTGCCTCTCACTGACCCGCAGGTCAAAATGACCATACTTTTCTCCCTCTGTCTTCCTGCTAGGGCCTGGCTTCATGGCCAAGGTACCTGTCTTTTTTTTTTTTAAGGTAGGGTTTCACTGTATAGTCCAGGCTGGCCTGAAACCTCTATATATGTCCCAGGCTAGCTTTAGACTCATGATTGTCTTGCTTCCATCTCTTGAGTGCTAGGATTACAGATGTCTGCCCACCTGTCAGGCTTGTAGCAACAACCATGGTTTGTTGCTTTGTTTCGTTTTGGTTTGGTTTGAAATTGAGTTCTCTTTGCCATTTTTTTTTTTAAATTGGATGATAAATATTGCCTCTAAGGAAGAAAGGCACCCAACTGCTATCCTCATATACTGTCCACGGTGCCAAGTCGTCCTAGTGTCCCTGATACCCTGGCTGAGGCCACCTGACCACCCTGCTCTGTGGCAACCTGATTTTTTCCTACCTTCCCCCAAGGACTCTCTGCCACAGGGAGCCCTGTGTCGTTCATCCCCTGCAGGGTCACAGACCCTCCTGTAACCCGCTGTCATGGTGTCGTTCATCCCCTGCAGGGTCACAGACCCACCTGTAACCCGCTGTCATGGTGTCATTCATTCCCCTGCAGGGTCACAGACCCACCTGTATCCCGCTGTCACTCTCAAGCTGAGGGTGTTCATGGTTGTCACTTATGGTGTCTCTTCTTGGAGCGGCACCTGCTCTCCTCTGAAGCCTGCCTTTGGCCCAGCCATTTGCTGACTGCAGCTTCCTGCCTGCATCGCGACACCTGTTCCCTTCATCTGCCTTCAGGTTCATGAAAATTTGTGTCCTTTGACCCCTCTGCCTTCTTCCCAAGTGCTGGAATTACAGATGTTTGCCACAATGCCTGGCTTGTACTTACCACATTTTTGTTGGATGATGAATGCTGCTAGGCTACCTCACCCCCGTGGCACACGGCTGTCTAGCCAGGATCCACACATTTCTTAGTCCCTTGACCCCTCAGAGTATCCAATAGCCAAACTCTCCAGACTGAGATCAGCCCACTTACGACCCATGGAGGTCTATCCTGATGCTGGATGAGCCGAGTGTCCAACCTTCTGACACTGGACATGATGTTGTCATTTACAAATGTGTTAGGCTGAATTCATAACTGTTATGAGATGTGCATGGTCCTCAGGCAACAGGTTGCACCTGCCTGGGCCTAAATATCCCCACTTCCATCTTCCCACCCGGCAATGCCAGACCCACAGGGTCAGGAAGCAGAGAGCATGCAGGGCTATGGGCAGCTAGTGGATGGTGGACTTCAGATGATGTCTCAGAAGACCTCCCCCCCTCCCCCCGGCTGGAGATGGACAAGGTCACATGTCCCGAGAGACCAGAGAGAGCTCACCCTGACGATGAGTGGGCAACCCCAGGACTTGCTCACTAAGCAGCATTCTCTGATGTGGAAAGCTCTCTCATGTCCACAGCTGCCATCTGGTGGCTGGCTGGACCTTGGAAGGGCATGCTGGACCTGGCAAAGCCATGCTCACTCGCCTGCTTTTTAAGGTCAGTCCCATAAGGTCATCAGGATGCAGAAGAGCCCAGGCAAAATAAGGAATCCCTGCAGGCAACCCCTGCCCTTTGAGAAGGGCTAAAGGCCAGCAATGGGTCAGCTATGCACTCTGCCTGCGTGCTCTACCCCATGTGGCTCACCCTTTCATAATATAGCACATCCGTGCCTCTTCTGGGTTTACTCCCTGCTCATCAGCCCTGGGTCCATCAGGGGCCTTGGGCACTGGGCTGTCCTCACACCCAATGCCTTGTCCCCTTGTCAACACACCTTGGCATCTTCAGCCATCCCCCAGCCTGAACCACCTGGCATGACCCCACCTGTGAACTCTGTGGCTCCAATTTACTTACTTCAGTATCAGCAATGGCCCATGGCAGTCACCTTCTTGTGTCCCTCGATTCTGTTGAACTCCTTTCTTTGTTTTGTTTTGTTTTGTTTTGTTTTTGAAACAGGGTCTTCATGTGTGTAGTCCTGGCTGCCTAGAACCCACTGTGTAGACCAGGCTGGCCTTGAGTGCAGAGATCCACCTGCCTCTGCCTCCTGGGATTAAAGTAGTGAGCCACCACACCTGGCCTTGAAGTAGCTTTCTCTTTTTTCCTTGCTTGGTCTGTCCCTGTGGTTGCTCCCTCAGCTCCTACTTGGGGGAGGTTCCTGTTTGCTTGCCCAGTTGTCTAGCATCCCTCCCACCTGCTTGGCTGTCTCCTAACCATGGGAAGCCTTGGGTAACCATAGGCCTAGGCTCACATCCCAGCTATGGCTGCTATTCACTGGGTCACTCTGTCTACATTTCCTCACCCATAAAGCTGCAGGTTGCCTAAAAGAGTAAACGAAATGGTGTCAGACAGAGCACCTGAGAGCCTGCGCTTTCTTTGAAAATTAAGCAGCCACAAGGCCAGAATTTGAGGTAGCATCAAACAGGTGGTAATTTGGGGAATTTTTCCTTCCAGAATCTTGTGGACTGTGGGGAGAAGTGACAGCTGCAGGGGAGACTGTCCAGGTCAGGCCCAGGGAGCAGGAAGTGTGCAGGTAGTGACAGTGTAGGCAGCAGGGGCTCAACACTGCAGAAATCCTGCCCTGATATAGGAAGGTATGTGCTCCTCAAAGGTGAGAAATCTTCCATTGTATGTTTTCTTCTCTCTGTCCCTCCCTCTGTCCATCCCTCCCTCTCTCCCTCCTTCTACTCCTCCCTTCCCCCCTCCCTTCCATTTGGCAATAAAGTGATAAGCAGTATACAAAGCTCTGGTGTTGGACCAAAAGACTGAAAAGGGATTTTTATGGAGCTAGAAAATTGGAGGGAAGGAAGGAGGGAGGGAGGGGGAGGGAAGGAGGGAGGGAGGGAGGGAGGGAGAGAGAGAGAGAGAGAGAGAGAGAGAGAGAGAATGCACACAGATGCATGCTGGGTAAAATGACCCCATAAAGTCTTTATGGAGCCAAGCATGGTGGTGCATACCTATAATCCCAGCACTCATGAGGCTGAGGCAGGAAGATGGATGGCCAGAGCAAGCATGGACTACACAGTGAAATCTGTCTCAGAAAAATATTAAATTGCTCATGAACTCCTGGGCTCATGTCCAGCTATCTCATGCCTAGGCGACTTCACTGGTAAATTCTATAAAACATTTGTAAAATAAACAACACCACATGTATGCAGTGTCTTCTAGAAAACAGGGAAAGAGAGATTTCCTGGCCATTGTGTAAACCTGATGCTGCCTTGATACAAAACCAGATGTACAAATGGTACAGGAGAGCTGCAGCTCAATGTCTGTCCTGAACATAGCTTTTAGCTTTAAAAAATCTTCAAAATATTAGCAGTCAGAGTCCAGAAAAATATAAATAGGACAATTCTCCATGATCAAGACAGACTTGTGCCAGGAGTGCAACATACTGCCAACATTTGAAGATCGGTCTAAGTGACCACTGTGGTAACACGCTACACGTCAACAATGACACAACCCTGTCAGCTCATTCCACAGAGCTCAGTACCATGTCTGATGACAGCTCAGTAAACTAGGAATCACCTCCATTACATTAAGAGGGACTTCAAAAAGCCAACCTCACACTGTGGATGCTGGGTGCTTCTTGGAGATGAGCAGAGAAAGCTCAAAGCTGTCCACTCTTGCCCAGACACTTACCTCTCACTGACAAAAGGAAAGGGCAGGGAAGGGCTGGGAAGGCACCCAATCGGAACAGGAGAAATAGACCATCCCTGTTTGCAAATTACACAACTGAGCTATAAGGGAAAAAAAATCCTTAAGAGTTAGCAACATATCATCCTGTGTTGTTTCCTTGCTTGTTTGATTTTTAAGTTGTTCAGTTGGCCATGAGGGCACATACCTATACCACATTTGGGGCAGGAAGATAGAGAATTGGATACTAGCTTGGGCTCCTTTGAGTTTCAGACCAGCATGGGACTAAGAGCAAAATCTGGTTTAACAAGCTTCCCTGAGTAGGATGGCTGGATTGATAAGTTGCTCACACTGTCCCACTTAGCAAATTGTATTTGTTGTGTGTTGTGTGTAAAATCCAGACACAAGCTTTCACCAGACATGGTACTGAGCTCTGTCGAATGAGCTGACAGGGCTGTGTCATTTTTGACATGTAGAGTGTTAAATAACACAGTGGTCACTTTTTATCAGCCTGCACTTAATCCTGTCCTGGACAGTATGATACCTAGTCTTAGGGTCTCTTCCCTGGACCTCCTGGTCAGCAGGCAAACCACCTGGTGAGCAAGCAAGACTATCCCTTAAGTTAACACAAGGGGGCGCTAGAGGATGGCGCTTGCACTTGTTTTTTTCTAAATAGATAGCCAAGATAACATAATGCTCAGTGCATTTGAATCATTTTTAGATTATCTTAGATCTGCCTCATAGGGTGAGGGGATATCTGGAAAGCTATAAGACATGAGCACAGGGCCATCCACCTTTTTATCTTGGGCTTTACTTCCAAGGGGCTGGTCAAGCTCTGGGGTTTCCTTTCTCCTGCCTTGCACCCTTGTTAGCATCCCTGCCACCACTCTGAGGTCACAGCCTATTCTGACGTCATAGTCTAGTGTCAGAATGTTCTCACCAGCCTAGATTCTGCCCTTAGAGAGAGCAGGCAAGCAGCTGGGTAGGGCTGGGGCAGGGGTGGCTGGTGGCCCTGGGGGCCTACCCTGAAGAACATCTGCCAGCCTACCAGCCTATCACTCCAAAATGAACATCCCCTAAAAGGTAAAGCTTGGGAAGCTTTCTTCCTGTTGGTGATGGTGCCGGAGTAGAAATAACCCATGGGGAGTGTGGGGTCGGCTTTGTAAACCCCACCCGGGAACTTTCTGTCTGTGACCTAAGTGGCTAGCACACACGGCACTTGTCCCTTTGTACATGGAGGAATGCCTTTCTGAAATGCGATGTCTCCCTCCATCCACTTGTTTTCATTCCTCTTTTATGACTATACAGTCTGTGCTCCAAGCACATGCAGTGTCTGCAGAGGCCAGAAGAGGGCACCAGATCCCCTGGGAGTTACAGGTGGTTATAGAACCTGGGATCTTCTGGAAGAGCAGCCAGTGCCCTTAACTGATAAACCAGATCACCAGCCCCTTTGGTTTCCTTTGAGACAAGGACAGGCTGTGCAGCACATGCTATCCTGGGACTTACTATGCGTAATAACTCAAGCTGGCTTCAGATTCGGAATCCTAGCTCACCTTCCTGAGTGCTGAGAGTCATGCGTGCCGAGAGTCATGTGTTCCGAGAAAGGGATGGTTCTGTAGCTGGAGAACTGAGGCTTTCAGGGTGGTAATTAAATCGAGCACTGGATGGGCTGGGGACAGATATAATTCTGGAGCACTCCTGGCAGGGAAGACCTTGAGCAGCATCTTGTAGGATATCGTCATTGACTAGAACTGCAGGTGTGAGGAGGCTGTAAAACCTCAGAGATGGGATTTTAAAAGCCTTTTCTTTAATTGTTGTGGAAAAATGACATAAACTGATCAGAAGAGTCTGAAGAACCTATGTGCACTTATCACACAGATGCCACCGGTCTGGGAAGTCATAGCCAGTCTTGTCTGGAAGCCTCCCCTGGTTCAGGTACACATCGGTCACTCTGTCCTCCCACTCCTGGACAAGCTCCTCACCCTTTACTTTTTTTTAAAGATTTATTTATTTATTTTTATGTATATGAGTACACTGTTGCTGTCTTCAGACACACCAGAAGAGGGCATCGGATCCCATTACAGATGGTTGTGAGCCACCATGTGGTTGCTAGGAATAGAACTCAGGACCTCTGAAAGAGCAGTCAGTGCTCTTAACCGCTGAGCCATCTCTCCAGCCCACCCCCACTCCCCTTACATTTTGAGACAAGATTTTGCGAGGTTGCCCAGCCTGGCTTTGAACTTGCTGTCCTTTGGCTTTACCCATAAAGTAGCCAGGATTGCAGACCTATGCCACTAGGCCCAGCTCATCCATGAATCTTTAAAGGAGAAGGGTTTGGTTTTTATCAAAGCATGACACCCGTATCTATGAAATCTACACTGGAAAGAGGTTTGCTTTAAAAGGAGCCAAGTTTTTTCCTGAGCCCTGCAGTGTGTGAGGGAGCACAAGTCAGGGCTCAGAGGGCCGAGAAAGGACCCAGTGTTGGCTTCCAGCAGAGAAACTGGCTTCTGAGCAGTCCCAGGGCATCATAAAGGAAGTTAAGAAATCTTGCTGGGAAGATTTTTGGCTCTTCCCAGAAAAGGGGGCCTCAGGCACAGTCTTCTGAGGAGCTTGGCCTTGGTGGCTGGGGAGAGTGATGGGGCTGTGGCTGAGCGGGGGAGCTGCTTACCCAAAGCAGTACAGAATACCTACCAGTATGTAGGGAGGTGACTGAGTTGGTTTAGAGACACCCTATGACCCACACAGGTGGCTGTGGCCTGCTGAGGGGCCCACATCAATCAGTGCTGGCTGAAAGAGGCTCAGGGCGGCCAGAGCTCAAATAGATGTGGTGCATCAAAAGTGGAGATGGCCTGTCCTTCCTCTCAGGGCTCCGCTGAGCCCAGCGGGATAGAAACGGGCATCGTGGGGTATTTTAAAGTTGGCAATGTGTATAGAAGAGACAGAGTGTAACAGTAGCCACTGCCTCGAGAGACCTCACCATTACAGTGACATGAGCATCGTTTTCCTGAAGGGCCAGCTGCCTTGATTACTAATGACTTCCTTGTAACGTAAAAGAACTCAGGCCTTTGTAATCACCAAGTGGGACTGAACTGTGCGTTGTTATCATTAGATACCAGACTGGCACACTTGGCCTTAGCCTGAGGTGAGTGACACTCGGGCTGCAGTCCTTTCCTGGTGCTTTCTGTATCCACTTTGTCTGTGTGGGCTAGTGATACACTCCCAAAGGTCAGGGCTGCTATCTACACAGAATGAAGCAGGTACAGAGTCTGATTGCCTAGTCGTATAAACAGGTGGGGGTCTAACTAAAACGTGTAAAATTTGGGATCCTGACTTTACCCTTGAGTTTCTCTGAGACCTTAGACAAGGCCCTCAGCTCATTAAGCCTCAGTTGTCTTTCCCACTAAGAAAAATGTCTACATCTCAAGATGGCTTTGAGGGCAAATAGCAGTAAGAGGGACAGTAAGACCGAACAACACAAACCAACCAAGCGAGAGAGGGACACAGGGGCAGCTGGGAAACTCAGTCGTTGCCCCCACTGTCCTGGGCTCCTCTGCTGACCATAGACCCCCGTGAGATGTATGGTGGTCTAATGCAGATGTGAAACAGATGGTTGGGAATGGCTTCGGAGAGAGGGATGTTTACATATGTCCGTGCGTGCCTGTATTTCTACCAAGGACCCACTGGTGTTGCGGAACAATGTACTAGGCAGTCGGCTTTAAAGACCAGAGATGTTATGCAGTATAGGGAGAGTGCCCTGGGGATTGTACAGACAGTGATTCTTAATTCCACTTCATTTCTGATCTCTGCCAGGGTCCCTCTGTGTCTTTGCTCTCTGCAGACTGGCTTCTTTGTTCTGCCATAGCTTTGCTATACAGGATGGCCCGGCTGACCCTGGCTGTGTCCAGTTTCAGATTTATCCACAACAGGCAGCAGAACTACTCCAAGCAGGTTGCCAGCTTTGATCTGAGCAGATGTGGCCAAAATGGATTGTGCCAGAGGGGCACCTGAGTGTGTCGTGACGGAGTGTTAAATCCTGCCCTTTCTCCTGGGTCCAGGGAACCTTTCGACCACCTCCAGCCTACCCAGTAGCTCTTCACTGCCCTCCTTAGGAGCCAGAGCGTAAGGCAGGCAGCTGCTTCCTGAGCCTGGAGATTCCAAGTGGCTCCTTCCCCAGCCCAGCCAGTCAGAGAACTGTAAGCTCAGATCCAGTTTAAGAAGACAAGCCTAGCTGGCAAGTTCATGCTGTAGCCATAGTGTGGAAAAGCATCCTGGGAAGCAACTGGGAGACATGAACAGGGTGCTCCGAAGATCCCCAAAGCCATTCCTGGGCTTTATGTGTGCAGCATAGTAGCTGCCCTTTTGCACCCATAGCTTAGTCAAACACGTTGTCAGGGGCAAGGCATAGTGCTTCAGGCTGGAGCAAGCTGCTGCCCTTCTTTGGAGGGCCACCTTCTTCTAAGGGTGCTGGTGGCTTGGCCTCCTCAGTCTGTCGACTTAGGCAACATCCTTTGTTTGGTGTTTGGTGGTCTCAGGTGATGGATATTTTTCTAATTTCTTTCCTGATGTGATGAAATACTCTGAAGGGTTTATTTAGCCAGCATTCCCACATCACAATCCCATCACTGAAGGAAGTCAGGGCAGGAACTCAAAGCAGAGGCTATGGAACCATGCTGCTTTTTGTTCATTTATAAGCTTGTGTTTATTAGCTAGCTTTCTTGTCTAGTCCAGGCTCATCTGCCTAGGGATGGTGCTGCCCACAGTGGGCTAGGCCCTTCTATATCAATTAAAAGTCAAGACAGTCTCCCATAGGCATAACCACAAGGCCAGTCTGATCTAGGCAGTCTCAATTGAGGCTTCTTTTCTCAGATGACTCTAGGCTATATTAAGTTGACATTTAAGGTTAGCCAGGACAAACATATGTTTTAAAAAATGGGTTCTTCCTAAAAATAATAAAGCAGCATCAGTACAGAGCATTTTTCTGTGTTTGGAATCTGCTTTAGAAATCAAGGCCAAGACTTAGGTAGCAAGTGATGGGCCAGGTCATTTTGTGGTAAATGCAACCAACTCTGTTCCATTCACCTGTTGTCTTAATCTCTTCCTGTTGTAATGGTGTATGGGAACTGATTTGCAAAGAGTGAAGGTTTGCTCTGCTTCCTGTGCTGAAGGTTTTAGGGTCAAGATCAGCCACCTGCAACTGCCTAGGGCTTCTTGCTGGCCAGAACTTTCTTCAGAGTCCCAAGGTGGCTCAGAGCAAGACAGATGTCCAGATTCTCCTTCCCCTCTTCCTTCTCTCTCCTCTTCCGAATCACACAGCACCTTTACTTTTAGTTACGGAAAACCATGAGTCATCGCATTTATAATGATTAGCATCTGGCATGCAGTGATTACCTAAAACTTCGGTTTTCAACTGGCCTAAATCTTTATTGTTCTAAAGGCCTGTGAGCATCCTGTACTCTGGTACACAGAGTAAATTAACTTCCTGTGGCATCCAGCTAATGAGAACTGTGTCCACAGCTAGAGTCTTTTCTAACTAGAGGTTAGGCTGCCTTAAGAACATATTTTAAAATAAATATTTTAAGTAAATCATGGTGTAGAAGAGAGAGATAACCTCGAGAGCTGTACTGGATTAGCACATGGATTGTTTGACACAATACTGATTCCGGGACTGGGCTGTGTGATTTAACAGTGAGACCACACAGGCACATATCTGTAAGCATGAATTCATTCTGGACATTCAGGGAGACCTTCCTGACTGGCAGTAACAATAAGAGGAAACAAGGCACTTCTGACCTGGACCCCTCCTCTACCTATTGCATAGCTTTCAATGCTGAAAAAAGTATTCATGAAGATAAAATAAAGATAAATCTTTTTAAAACATTACCCACAGCCAAATATGCGTCTGACCCTCCAGGCTACTTCCACAGTGGGTCTTAGCACTCTCTCTGGTGATGAAATGTCCCAAGAATGACAAGGCCCGAGAGCAGCAATCTCCCCCAACAGCCATCTCTTCACCTGTCTCATCAAATTGCTCCTTGGTAAATAAGCAATGCTGAGATAAATCCAAGAGTGTATGAGAACTCTGGTCTGGGTCTCCAGGTCTGTGCCAGTTGATTCAAGATGGCTAGCTTGTATTCCTGAAGTGCTTGACACAGTTGTCAAAACAAGCCTCAGCTAGACACGGGGAAGGGGGAGGGAAAGAGAAAGGGGGGAGCACATCGACATTGTGCCTAAACATGCTTCCAACACGCTAGCTCTACTGTGTTGCCCAGGTGAGGTGCAGGGCCAGCTCTCCTGCTCTAATGACCCCAGGCCAGCATTCCTGTCTGCCATAGGTGGCAAGGGGTGGGAGTGGGGGATCTTTCCTCCCTGCATGGCAGACAGGTGGGGCCAGCTCTCCCACACTCACTCCTTTGGGACCGGCTCATCTGTGCCCCTGCCTGCCACAGTCCAGCTCCAGTGGAGTTCTGTGCCGTCGGATGGATGTGTGGAGCTGAGGAAAGTGAAGAGTCTGACCACTGGTTGTCTTTCAATCCGATGGCCCTGAACAGCGCACACCATCTTTATTTATACAAGTTCCAGAGCAATCGAGCATGAGCAGTTTCAGTTCATTTCTCTTTAGTCATTTTCTAAGAATCGTTAACATTTACTCGTTTTGGGTTCTTTTCCTCTTCCCCAGTCCAGAGTCATCGTTGGTTGACCATTGCCCCATATCCAAGCATCAATTGGACTTTATTTCCTATCTAAGCATGGCTGTTACATTGCAAGCCAAGTGATCATACTTAGCCAGGTATACCCCCTCATCACGGCGTGCCCAGGCCGACAGCGGACATGTGGTTACAGACATGAGAGTTTTTCAAGCCCTATGGTTCGTCTTCAGCAGTATGATGCTTTTATATTGTTATAGTCGGTAGAGGGTGTGAAATCCTACGTAGGATAATATTTTTCGGGTATAGGTCTAACTTCTGTATCACTCTGTATCACTTTTATGTGAACAGCAGCTGTAATCCTGTTCTTTATGCATTCTCAGAATGGTGATGATTAATTCTGTGATGGTTTCTATGTGCTTGGCCCAGGGAGTGGCACCCTGAGGAGGTGTGACTTACTAGAGAGTAGGTGTGTCACTGTGAGTGCGGGCTTTATTACCCTGAAGTAATATGGCCTGGAAGCCAGTCTTCTGCTAGCTGCCTTTGGAACAAGAGGTGGACCTCTCAGCTCCTCCAGCCCCATGTCTGCCTGGACACTGCCATGCTCCCACCTTGATGATAATGGACTGAACCTCTGGACCTGTAAGCCAACCCCAATTAAATGTCGTCTTTATAAGACTTGCCTTGGTCATGGTGTCTGCTCACAGCAGTAAAACCCTAACTAAGACAAATTCTTAACTATTAACTGTTGGGACCAAGTTCCAGTTCTTCCTGGCAGGTTCTATTTGTACTTTACCTCCAAGGGGAATGGTGGATTTAGATTCCTGTGCTGATTTTCTGGCACTGGAGGAAAGTCTGACCTTTTATGCTCTTTATTTCTTCCTTATACGTTCTCTAAGCTCTTAATGTCATCTCTTAAGAAACCATCTCTGAGTTCTTGGGATGTTGTTATCTCTTCTTTACAACAGTTAAGTAAGCAAGAATCATTAACCTTAGTGAGCTCCCCCTGCCTACTCAGAATGACTGCAGAGGCAGCCAGGGGCAACCAGAGGAACCAGTTTTTGTGGCAGACTGCAAAGAGGCTTAATTCCTTTGTAGAAACTTTAGAGAAATTATCAAAAACTCGTCTATCCAAGAGATTTTTGTTCCCAGTAAACTCTGCCTCCATCACAACTGACAGAACAAAACTAAGGACTACCTACCGTAAGAGTAAGTATAGTGAACGCTAGAAGGGCTTGAAGCTCGTGCACTGCCTAGGATCAGCGCAGAGTCTGCAGTAACACCTCCACTGGTCCTTGCTAGGTGGGTGGGAATCTCCAAAGGGCCATGTCATAGGGAGCTCCATTTGCAAAACACTCATTCCCAGATGTAATAGGGATGGCTTCTGCCACCCACCACTAGTGTCTGATCTACTGTGCTGCCCAGGTGACGTGCAGGGTCCCTCTCGGGAACACTGCATCTGGCTAGGGGCAGGGGCAGGGGCAGCTCTCCTGTGATATCCAGGTGAGGGGTGGGGCCTCAGACACTAACCTGTCTCCAGGCAGCAGCTCAGACCAGGGACATCTGCCTGGCCTTTGGTGCTTGTCTTAGTCAGGGTTTCTATTCCTGCACAAACATCCTGACCAAGATGCAAGTTGGGGAGGAAAGGGTTTATTCAGCTTACACTTCCATGCTGTTGTTCATCACGAAAGAAAGTCAGGACTGGGACTCAAGCAGGTCAGGAAGCAGGAGCTGATGCAGAGGCCATGGAGGGATGTTTCTTACTGGCTTGCTTGCTTGCTTCTCCTGGCTTGCTCAGCTGGCTTTCTTATAGAACCCAAGACTACCAGCCCACAGATGGTACCACCCACAAAGGGACCTTGATCACTAATTGAGAAAATGCCTTACACCTGAGTCTCACAGAGGCATTTTCTCAACTGAAGCTCCTTTCTCTGTGATAACTCCAGCTTGTGTCAAGTTGACACACAAAACTAGCCAGTACAGTGGTAACAGACCCCTGCTGCTGCGGGGCCAGGGACCCAGATAGGGCCCCCAGTGGCAGCATAGGCCAGGGCTCCAGCATGGTCCCAGGTAGCATCACAAGCTACTCACATCAGACTAGTACTTACTACAGTCAAGTCTCTAGTTCAGCCTCTCTTCACTGTGCCCACATACTCTGTTTCTCTTTCTCTTCCATTTCTCTACCACTTACTTGCTCCTCTTTGTGGCACTGAGGGTCTCTGAGTGTCCGGGGTTGTCTCATGAGTGCTATGCCCCACTTGTGCATTATGGCACCAAGCAGGGTCATCTTGGACATGGTCTGCCCTGCCCCAGCAGATCTGTGGGGCACCGGACTGCTGGTCTGCTAACTCAGGCTAGCTCCCTGTCCAGGTCCCATGGTGTCAGTCTGGTGATCTTCTCAGGCTTGCTCCTCATCCTGGATAGCCTGAATGGCCCCATGCTGGGATCATCTGTCTCAGACTGACTCCCACTCTGAGGTTCTGTTTGGCTTTGCACTTTTACTGCACATTAATACTCTGGAGCCCTGTGAGGTAAGCAGCCAGGGCCTCGCTCACCTCAGTGCTGCGTGTTCATTCCCAGTCGGGAAAACTTGCCTTCCTGCTAGTTTCATAGATTTGAAGTCAGTCCATGTTTAAATAATACAACTCTTTTTTTTTGGTGTTATTGGGGATTGAACTCAGGGCCTTTGCACATGGTAACTGTGTCAGTGACTCTTCTGTTACTGTGATAAAACACCACGACCAAGCCAGACAGTGGTGGTGCATGCCTTTAATTCCATCACTTGTGAGGCAGAGACAGGCAGTTCGAGGCCAGCCTGGTCTACAGAGTGAGTTCCAGGACAGCCAGGGCTACACAGAAAAATCCTGTCTTGAAAAACCCATCAAACAATAAACCGAAAAACTCAAAACCAACCAATCAGCCAACAAACCAACCAAACAAACAAACAAATAAAAAAAAAAAACAAAAACCCCTCATAACCCATAGCAAGTTGTGGAAGAGAAAGCTAATTTTGGCTTATGGTTCCAGAGGGTTGGGGCTGGTGTTGGAGAGGGGCCAGAATGGCCGTCTGCAGAGTTAGAGACCAACCAGGGAGGCATGGCGCCATATGGCAGCCTGTGATGGCGGTGGGACGCTGTGGGATCGTATCCTCAATTGCAGGCATGATCCAGACAGCAGACTGGAAGTTGGCTGGGGCTATGAACTCTCAAAGCCCATCCACCCTCAGTGATGTACTTCCTGAAGCAAGGCAGCACCTTCATCCCTAAGCAGTACCACTAACTGGGGATCAAAAGTTCAAATACCTCAGCCTGTTCTCGTTTAAACCACATTACAACAGGCGAGCATTCCACCACCAAGTTACATGCCAGGAAACAGTTAATATTCTGTGCTAAGATAATGAGGAGAGTTGAGAGTCAAAGGAAAACAGATCTTACTGGCAGCTTCCATGGACCTCCCTCCAACTGTGAGGTGGCACACAAGCCACCGGGAGCCTGAGCCTCGAGTCATGCTACTGGTGCTAGTGAAGGGAACACCAGAATTGGTACTTCAGCAACAGCTGAGGTCAGGGAAGCCTGCTTGGAGGAAGTAGTGTGTGACCCTACCCTGGAAGAGGCGGGTTGGGACCAGTGTTGGAGAGGAGCCAGAATGGCCATCTACAGAGTTAGAGACCAACCAGGGAGGGAACATAGAAGGGTGAGACACAATGATGATGTCTCAAGATGGTGGTAGAGGAGCCAGCAGCAAACCATGCACCAGCAACAACCCTCCCAGAAGGGCACAGCTTCAGTCTTGGCTTTGTTTGCTCCTTGTGGTTCTGTGGTCCCAGAGCCCAAGTGCATTTCCAAAGCTGTTAGCTATGTCACTCCATTGCCATGGAAACCCTCCTTGTGCTCACTAGTCTCAGTTCTTTTATTTGAAGAACTAGATTGTTGCAAAAATGTGTAAGGTGTCAGCACCATGCCTGGCCTGCAGTGTCCATAGCAAACTACTGTGATGGTGCCATTGGTGGGACAGTTTGGTTAGCAGTGAAGCATCCCCTCATGCTGTGCAGGAAAGGGCGGGTAGGGAGTGGTGGCGTCTCTTTAAATTTTTTTTATTGGGGGGGAGAGGGCTCCATGGTTGTGAGCACTTGCTGCTTTTCCAGAAGACCCCAGTTCGATTCCCAGCACCTGCATGGCAGCTCACTACCATCTACAACTGTCCTATGGAATCCAATACCCTATGCTAGCCTCTACAGGCACTGCATTCACATGGTACTCGGAAACACAGGCAGGCAAAACACCATGCACACAAAAGAAAAGGAAAAATGTTATTGTTTATGCAGTACAGGCTGCCCTCAGACTCCTTAATGGGAGCAATTCCCCTGCTTCAACCTCTCTGAGTAACTGCCACCACACTGAACCTGGCCCCTGCCTCCTGTCTACTGTTTCCTCAGTACCATGCTATCCCCCTGACATTACTGCTGAAGTGTTGGATGCAAAGTCTCCCTTTCTTCCTGTGGAAGCTTTTTCTCCAATAGAACCATTCTTCAAATACAGCCCAACCACCAGGGGGCACTGGTGGCAAGTGGATGGCGTAACTCTCCTTTCATTGGTGCCTTGAGTTAACTGAGTAGCTGGCAAACCAACCAAAGCCTTTTGTGTGATTCAGTCTGATGATTTTGCTGTGGCTCAGACTTGCAGAGCTGTGGCAATTATATGGGAAATCAGATTATCACAGCAGCTCCAGCGTGATGAGTCTCAAGAGTCAGCAACTGTGCTAATTAATAAGTTGTGTTGGCTTCAGAGCTTCGCCAAGGGGAGATCATTTATTTTTTAATAGCGTTGGAACTAATCTACATGAGTCATGACAAATGGGCAAAAAACTGCTGGGCATTATCCCGTGTGCAGTGTGCCCCAACTAGCATGTTGGCTGAGTCTCTGTGGAAGGATGAATGGGAACTGTTTGCTTCCGATCCTGAGCTGTGCTGAGTTGCCGATCTTGGCATCCTCTTGGGAATAACTGCTGGACTCAAGAAGCAAAGGGAGATCCCAGAGGGATCACTGGGTCATCTTGGAAATGGACCCAGTGCAGAGAGAGGCTTTGGGAAAAATCTACACCCTGGCAGGAGGAAGAGAGCCATTCAAGTAGGACCACATCCTGTGTACATTCAGAAGCAGGAGCCTGTGGGTGGTCCAGGCAGCCTCCTCCTCACCAGATCCACACCTTTTCCACCCTTTCCATGTGCCAGTTGCTAATACAAGTGAGTTTGAGCTCTCCTCAGCATCAGCTCTGCCCATTCAGCCCAGAAAGAAAAGACAGCTTGCAGAGCTCATGCAAACCAAAGACCCAAAGAGCCCCGAACCAGCCCAGTACAGCTGGACGGGTCAGCATCAAGCAAGCATTTGCCAATCCTGCTGACTCCACCATAAGGCCCTAGGGAGGGAGGTGACTTAGTTAAGAGGGACTTGGGTAAAGTCTTTACAGACGTCAGAGCCAGTGGCTTACATTCTGTCCCAAGAGCCTTGGGACAAAATAGCCGAACACTCTTGGCTCCTGTACCAGAATGAACAATACTCATTTAGATAGCACCTCTGTTTTGTGCTGTGCTGTTGTGTGCCACTTTCTTGTGCACTAATAGTCAGAATCTGAGGAAAGCCAGGGTCCATGCAACAAAGTGATGGACTACAGAAAAAAGACCGTTGGCCAGTGACAATTGGATATGCGTATCCAGGGCTGTAGGGTAAGAGTGCACAAATGCTTATTCTTGTGTCTTCTCGAGTTTCATCATTGACAAGAATGTCCAGGTGCAAGAAAGGCTTTGGCCAGGCAGCCTTACACAATATATGATATTACTGCCGACCTTCATTTGCGAGCCAGAGAAGAGCCAGGGGACGTTTGACAAGTTGGAGCTAGAGTATGTGTGTTGTACAAAGATTTGAACGTTTGTCGATTCATGTGAACATTCTTCAAGGTGGTTTTGAGGGAGGCAGGCAAGAAGACAAAGCCAGTGGCTCCACATTGGTCTCAAGAATTCCAGCAGACCTTATTGTGGGAATGAATTTGAAATATGTGTGCATCTGCATGTGTGTAGAAATGCATGCATCTGTGTGCGCATGTGTGAATGTGTCTGTGTATGTGCGCACACACATATATTTGCTTGCTGCCATAAAGTGGGCCTGGAGCTTTCAGGCAGCTTTTTAGTAGCACTGTAAGCTAGATTCAAAGGTCAGCCTTAGAGTGGTACAGCCAACTACATTTTCTTTTTTAAAAAATGAGGGGCATGCATGGGCATACTTCCTAAGTTGAAAGAGACTTACCTGAGGTGTGGAAATTTGCTGAGTGTGGCAAATATGGTGAAGGGCCACCTGAAGGCAGATAAGCCTTTTCTTTTTTTTTAAAATTGTTCACTTTTATGTATATGGGTTGGCCTGGTGGCTACAGAGACCAGATGGCATTGGATCCCCTGGTACTGGAATTTCAAATTCCAGTGATTGTGAGCCACCGCGTAGGTGCTGGAAGAATAGCCAGCACTCTTAGCTGCTGCGCCATCTCTCCAGCCCCTTGATATGCTCTGTTCTAACTTTAGGGCTTCAGGAGGGAGAGCCACACTTTTGTCTGCTCACTTTAAATTGTTCTTGCTCTGAGATTCCTGGCAACTCTCTTCATGATAAGCTTTTAAATGTCTGTTTTCAAGGAATCTCACATGCAGGCCAAGGTTCCCTACTTTCTATGCTGCTTGTCTTCAGGGGAAAGAGCTCAATAACTGGGGGCCAGGTCATGCTCAATCTGGTCTCTGTGGCATCAGGGTCACAGTCTTGAGAAACACCGAGGACCCTAACTATGTGTGGATAAGAAGCAATGGGTTGTAGAATGGTTGGGAGCCTTGGCTAAACCAAGCGGCAGGACAGGGGACTCCCCCAGTGGTGATATGAGGAGCCTTTAGTAAATGCCTTAAGGGCGTATTTGCCCTCCTCTCTGACCACAAATCAATGGGTAAATCCATGAATATCACCAACATACAGAAGCAAATTCCAAATGATGTTGCTTAAAAATTGGTAAGCATTTATGAGGACAGTAAAAAGCTGAATATTCAGGAGCCACATGCAAGCTTCAGCCAGTTTTTCATAAGAAGTAGCTGATAGAGAAGTAGCTGGTGGGCCAGTAGTCAGTGGGGAAGCAGCTGGTGGGGAAGCAGCTTGGGAGGAAGCAGCTGGTGGGGAAGCAGCTGATAGAGAAGCAGCTGGTGAGGGGAGCAGCTGGTGGGGAAGCAGCTGGTAGAGAAGCAGCTGGTGGGGAAG